>VZTA01016590.1:214623-230641 GCA_013398855.1 Mohoua ochrocephala
AGCGGGCCCTGCCCGGCGGGGAGCGGCCCCTGCGTGCCGTGCCGCTCTCGCCGCCTCCCCGGAGTTTTCCGGGTGCCCCTCAGGGTCGGGCGCCCCGACTTGTCACCAGTTTCATAATCCCTGTTAAAATCTGTCCCCCGTTGTGCCGCTGCTCCGCCGCTTGTGCCGCGGTTGCCCCCGGCCCTCGGTGCCGCCGCCCCGCCCGCACAGGGGCCAGGCCCGTGGGACCGGCTGGATCCTCTTCGCTTCTGTGGGGCACGTTATGTAGTGTTTTCGTTTGAAAAGCGATGGGGTTGATACGCTCATTAATGCATGAAAGGACTGATAGTGATCTTGTGGTTAAAGAACTTGTGAGCTGCTGGCCTAGAGCCATTGCTGTCAGATACTTCAGTGATGGGCACGTTGCATTAACTCCAATAACAGTCGATAATGCAACAACCTTCGTTCCTCTTTGGTGTTGTTTACAAGAAAATCCCTGTGTTAAACCTTAACGCTGGCCATATTACCAGCAGCCCACTGATTCTCATTTGGCCATGTTTGAGACTGAAAAGTATCTACCGGTTTCCTTTTCGGGTCTCCTTTCTTTGTCTCTTTCTTCCTGTCCATCTCTTCTTTCTATGGCTTTCCTTGAAAGTACAGTCTTTGTCAAGAGAGTCTTGAGTCTGTTTAGCAATGCAAACCACTTCTCTGTTTTTTGGTTATTGGGTTGTTTTGGTTGGTTTTTTTTCATATTTTTAATTTTACTTTCTATAGTAACGTCAAACAACCACTCTGAGAAGAGTGGCAGATGTGACGTTCTTTAATGAGAGTTCCCTTGTACGAATTTAAAGGAAGTGGTCATGAGGACAAGAGAGTAATTTTTATTTTAACTTCAGTGATTCGATGACAAATTGGTTAGTAACTGAATCATATTTCTATTCACTACATCCAGTAAATACTGTGTAGAAAGTTACTAGCTTAGCTATGTATAGGAATAACATCACGTGTCATATATCCAGTGGAGGTCCATAAATATCTTGACATATATTCATAGCTGATACAGATACCAAATATTGCTTTGGAGAAAAAAAAATTACAGGACCTAAGAAATTTTGCCACTGCATTAAAAGTAATAAAACTTTGCATATTTATCGTGTCCTTCGACAGTATGCCATTCCTCCTCCTCCCCCAGGTATCCCTCAAAAGCTTGGTGCTATGGACGAGGAGGCCATAGCAGACAGGAGGAAAGAAGTAGAGTATTTAGACTATTTGCAGAAGTCATGTATTATCAGTGGCAGATAACCCCATCACAAGTTGTTTGCTTGAATGCCTTTGACTCTTGCCAAAACATCTCAATAAAGTTATAATTAGCTGTGGCTGGCATTGCCACGAGCTGTAACAGCATTTATCTGCTGCAGAGTCATGTTCAGGAAGGTGCAAAATTCTTGGCTATCTCTGTAGACATCAGGCATTAACGTCTGCTGTGTCCATTTGCAGATGAATGTTCCTGGATCCATGTGAGAGGTTTGTGGTAGGGGTTCAGCAACTACAGGATGGCTTTTAGAAATTGTACACCTGAAGCATGAGCAGCGTTAATTAAAGGCCTGGTCTGTGCTCCTTCTGAAGCCTTTTGTTGGCCTAAATATTTGGAAATGTTTAACAGAGTAATGGAAATTTGAGGTTGGACAGTTTCTTTCTCTTGAGATAAAGATGCAGTGCTCCTCATTGTACTTCTGTCCAATGCAAATTCCATTGCTGGATTATCCATCCACTCTTGGGAGGCTGTGGGGCAAAGGACCTATTTAGTATGGTGGTCTTAGTATCCCATAATTTTTTCCTGCAATTCATCTAGTTTCTTAGAGGTAGACTTCTTTTGTCTCCGGTTCCTTACCTGCCGTGATATTGAAATACTTGGGATACCTTATGCCACAGTATTACCGTGCTTGGCTTCTGCTCTGTAGTTGTTGGTTAGCTCCAAAATATACCCTCTCTCCAAAAAACCACCTCGTAAATCAGTCCCACTGTGATTTCCTGGTTTCCTTTTCTTCCTCTCTGGGCTTCTTTTTATTTTCTCTTTTTCTTATCCCTCTAGTTAACTGAGTGGAACTAAATGTGATATTCAGGTAGAATACCTTTCTGTTGTGTTGTGGTGCTTGTTCAGGAGACACACACCCGAGCTCATAACATGTGTGAGTTGGCAGGCCGGGCAGCTTAATCTTTTCTTAGTTACTGGTCTAGTACTGCCTTCCCAAGGTTTTTCTTCCTATCAGTGCCTATATTTTGCTTTCCCTGGCAAATACTCATGTTTATTCTGATTTTCTAATTATTTTTCTTGAACCTTTTGAAATTATTGTTGCCTCAATTATATAATCTTCCTCATTCGAGGCGAAAGAGGACTTCAGTATTTATATCTATGCAAGCATCATTAGTAAGCTGTGTATATCAAATAAGAATGAAAACAGATTAGTATGGGGTTCCCCTAGATACTTATCTGCTGATTAGATATTTAACTTTTAATGCTTGCTTTCTGTTTACAGTACTTTGACATCTGCAGATTGAAAAATTACCCTAAGAATAGACGTTCGTGATGCCCTGTGAAGTAATTAACTAGGATAAATACTAATGTTATTAATCCTCATTTAAGTATTCACAAACAGTGCTTTATGGCGTTATAATCTATTTTCATATCTTTTCAGAAATTAGTGATTTTCCTTTTCTTGGGTTCTTCTTAGCTGCTTGGGAGAGTTGACAAGACAGGGTTTCCTGTTCTTCGAGTTTTAAAGTTCAGGTTTTTTTTCATTGTGCATTTTTCTGGACTGACACAGAGACATTTCAGAGTTGTCATTATGTGTTGGACAAGCCCATCCGAAAATAGCAGAGGGTTTGATCAAATGCATGTGCAGGAGGGCACTGAAATCCATATCTTTGCTTGAGGCAAGCAGGGGTTGAGCTGCCTCCCATAATGGTGTCTTGCCTTAACCATGGCTGGTTGGGAGTGACTGTTGCGGATGTTATTTCCCTTTTAATTAGCCATCTGTCACCCCTGGGGGGGCAATGGGGACTCTGCCCCCGGGGCTGGGACCCCGCAGAGCCCAGTGCTGCCGATCAACGTTGTCCCAGCGAGCGACAAAGCTGGATGGGCATGAAAGGTGTGTGTATGTGTGTGGCTTTTGTTTTGACTAGAAATGTTGTCTTTGCAAGCAATGCATATGTTGCCGTGGAAAATTCTGCTTCTGACAAACATTTTTCTGGCAAAAGTGCAGATTCGCAGACTTTGGCATTTCTCCGTGTTTCACAAATGGTCTAAATTGCAACAAACTGCTATACTGTACCTAACTGTGTGTATGGACAACCCCCCGTTGGGGGGAATTTTCTCGCTTATGTCCTTGTCACTACTGAAGTTTTCATTTCCTCTAACGAGTAACTTGTTTCTTTAGAGTAGTAGACTCCATACGAGTGGTGGGACCTTATAGCATTACATGAAAATTATTTTTCCTGGGTAAGCTTTCCTTTGAAAAGGTTTGCAAGGAAATTAGGGAGAATGGGTGGATACAATGTGCTTGTGTTTCTACAGCTTTGTTAAAAATAGTCCTTGTTAGACAGTGCCAAAAGAAAAAGAAAACACCACCCAAATGATAGGGAAAGAGATAATGAAATGCGATAAAATGTGGTTAAATGATAGCAAACAGCTGTTACAGAAGGAATGCGATGGAAGTTCTAGATAAGGACTTGCGATGGGGTATGGAAGTCAGATTTAGCAATGTTCGCTCTCTGGGGGGGGTCAGGGATGGGGATCTTGCCCCTTGCTGCTGGTTTTCTGCTGCAAGAGGCAGGCGGTGAAACCAGGCGCGCTACGTGGTAAGATTGTGTCCTTGGAGATAGACAAGTTAAAGTAATGAGGAGAAGGGGCAAATCAGACAGATGGCTGTGGCTATTTATAGTGTGGTTTAGGACATTTGTTATTTGATTCAGAAATTGTTGATATTTACAGTTTGTTGGCTTTTAGATAACGGTCCTCTTGTTGGATTAAATTTCTAGTTAGAAGACATTCTGATAGTTGGATAATCTGAAAATGTTGTTCGGAGAAAAAGTAATGGGCAGTGAGTTGGTGAAATCAGTTATTAAGTTAATGGAAAAGTCCTAAAGATACAGTTTGACCAATAAAATAGAAGATAAATAAAATTTGAAGAAGTTTTGGATAAGATTTTCAAATACGATGATGTGGGTCAAATTTCCGAGATTCTCAGTGAAAGGTGAATTGGCAGAAGTGATGTAAAAGTCTTCTATGAAATATTTTTTCTCATAAGGCAGACAGTACAAAAGAACCACCGGTGATTAATGTTACATATGTTTCCACTGCAGAAAAGCAGTAATTTCAACTGTATTGTTTTATATACATCAGATAAATCAAAAGAAAGGCAGAAGAAAATAAGCCATGGTCACAATACTGAGGTGTGTTTATTTGGGAAAAATGATGCTAAATGGCCTCGGTGACTACCAGATATCCTTTCTTTTGCAAACTTCTTCTAGCAAACTTTCTATTTGGCCGATTGATGTGAAGCAAACTGTATTCTTCTCTACTTACATGCATGTTTGCCAACTGATTCCAATACAATCATTGATATGCTGTCATGGCTTCTTTTATTTAAGCCAAGAGGACCAGTGAGAGTAAATGTTCAGTGATTTTCAGAAATTCAGAAATTTGTAGAATATAAGTACAAACTGATGAGACAATGTTCTTTGCGGGTGTGTACCTGGTTTTTATAGTTTGATTTTTATTTTTTTATTGCATAATTGATCTGACCATTTCCTAGCATCAGATATTCCAGTTCTTCTCATATCTGTCAAGCCTGTAATTTAGTTTAAGCGTAATGAAAATGTGTTTCTTAAAAAGGCCTAAATCATTTAGGAAAATGCTGCTGTAAATGTTGATATAGCGTGAACCGAGAGAGTTTTGCAGTGTTACATTGTCTCCAAGTGGTCTTTAAGGCTTTCAGACACTTTTCGTGGAAGGTTATACTTACAAAAAGAAAAAGGCATTTTTCTGGTTTTTGTGATTGCTGTGGAATTGTTGGATTGAGCAAAAATCAAATAAATTGCCATGTTCTAGGTGGAAAACTTTGGTTTTCAGTGTCAGGTTAGCATATGGTGAAACATCCTATGTGTCTTTATTAGTGCACATTTTTAATTAAATTGGTATCTCTGTGTCCTACTCAAAATGTAGCCCTTCTGTTTCTCTTGAGGGTCTTGGCTCATGGCAGTTTTATTGCATCAGGGATAAGTAGCTTGGCACTGTTTGAACAACAAGTTGCAAATATAACTTTAGCCTTTATTGACGTTTCAGTAGACGCGGAAACTTTATTTACTAATTTTAGAACGGTCTGTGCAAAATTCCCCAAGGAAGATCACACGAATTGCCTGAGACTTTTGGTTCATCTTAATTTAATGGTAAAAGAAGTAAGACTGTACAAATACCAAGCCTTAACTAAAACTGTTATCAGTACACAGTTTTCTGAGAAAATAAGTATTGGTCAGTAACCTGCTCATATATTGGGCTTCACAAGGCTGGCAAGCCTTGTCAAGTCCTCATTCCTAAGTTTCTTAGTTAAAAAGTGGCAAGAACTGACTTTGAAGTAGAGGAGGGATTCTTAAGGTTTAGTTTTAAATGGTGAGAAATGCTTGGATACCTGAAAGAGTTCTTTTGAATCATTTCAGAGTGCTCAGAATCCACACTTTGCAGACAATAATCTAGAAATAAGAATACTTTGAAATGTGGAAACAAAGGTTCATTTTATCGGAGTGACCTGTTCTGTGTGGGCCTGTAGATGAACTCATCCAGCTGTTCTTTTCCTATTTGAAAAAAGTTTGCTATATACTTCCTAGTATTGAGTATTTTTAAAAATAACCCAGTGATAAAGAAGTTAAATTAAAGATTGCAGTGTGGAAAGACTGCATTTTTTCTGGTCTTAGCCAGGAATATGTTTCCCTTTAGTGCAGTCACATAGGGCAGGATTGCAAAAGCATCGGCGCAAAAATGGCATGCACGATATTCATATCCAAGCTTGTAAACAGGAGGTGAGAACAAAATCACTTATCTTTGTGTTTGTTTCTCTTGATGTCCGAGTCAGTTCAGAGTGGTCATGCATGCTTGAATACAAGGAGTAGCTGATCCTGGGTGTAGGAGTGAAGAACAGGAGGGTGCCAATTGCCTCTGCAAATGCTTGTGTGGTCAAGTCTGGTTCACTCCTCTTTCTGTTACTGAAGCCAAATCTAACAATCTCCTCCAGATTTTTTTCTCCCTTGCCTTGCCATACCCCAAGTGATTCATTCGGCCTGTGAACTTCCATTGTCTGTTTAAATGTGGGCCATGAGTCTGTTTATCAGTCCTGGTGCTGACTGCTGTCACTGCATTTCTGCCGTTCTTGTACAGCAAGTGGAAAGGAATTTGAGCATTTGCAATTTAGACTCCAGCTCATAATATGTGATTATTTTGTGACATGCCATTGCAGTATTGCTTACAGAATTACATCACATTTAAAAGCTGCACTCTTTTTGTGTTTGTGTCAGTCTACGTGGCACATGCTCTTGGGTCAAAAAAAAAGTTAATGTTCACCGCTTACGTGCGTGTGCCACAGAAATGACTGGAGGTTTAGAGAAAATTTTTGCTTATGAAGAATGATTAAATGAGCTGAATATACATTGCTTGGCAACTATTTTGATGCTTAAAATTGCTAGAACAGTGAAAGGCAGCACTGAAGAGAGGATAAAAGAAAGACTGGCTGTCTGAACAGGAATCTCTGTAGTGAAACACTTCAAACTGCAGAAAGACAAGTCTTCCTGTTTTTGAGATGCCTAAGTTAGTAATCAAGGTATTGCCAGGAATAAATTGTGAATCAATTCTGGATTATTTATTAGGAGTCTCTCAGTCTTACCAAATTTGTTTTTCAAACAATGTTTTCTCTTTGAAAACATTGTTTGAAAAACAGAGACAAAGAACATAAGTAAATGGCATTTTCAGCCACATTTTTTTACTTTTTTTTTGATCTTTGATTTCTTTTGGATGGATTTTCTGGGTCTAGCGCTGATGCTAGCTTTAGGACATCTCTGAGAAGTCCAACAAAAATAAGGTACCAGTAGCAGATCCTGCTGTGCATTGGTCTCATGAGGTGGTGGTATCATCCAGCACGAGCACGTGAGGGATAAATGGGATGAAGTACCTTCTGCGTGGGGTGAAGTTACATATGCCTTGGTGCCTGCCAGTCGTTTCAGCCTGTGGCCCCACTTCAGTTTTGTGTTATCTTAAGTGGCTGCAGGAATTACAAAAGCTTCCTAGCCTCTCCTGGCACAGAGTGCGGGTAGGTGTGTGTAGTGATGTGAAGTATGGTGCCTCTTAAAATTGTTCCGTGGTTGTACTAGACCATTGATATTTCCCTTCCCCCCTCCCTCCCTTTTCTTCTCGCCCCCCGGGCATGCCTACACTTATTTACAAATATACTTAAATATGTAGTGCTTCAGTGAGCCAACTATAATCTAAAATACTGAGTACCCTGGCAGCCTGCAGAATCCTTCTGGCAGATCTCGGTAGACCGGTTAGCACGACTGTTCCAGATAGATTCATCTCTATAATGTATTTAGTTATTTTAGCTATCTGCATATTTTTTGCAATACTTTTCCTGCAGTTTTCCCCCCCCCTCTTTTGTTCTCTTTCTCTCAACTCGTGAAGACCTGGTTGTTGAATTATGGAAGTATTTTGTAGAGAATTGTGTGTCTTAGTAGCTCTTTATCAAATGATGTCTGTTGACCTTTAAGTGCCCATGAATTTGAAGTGAGATTTACTTTAAAATATTAAGATGAATATTTTAGAGAAGAATGGAAAGGCTTTTTATAATTTTTGAGTCTTATGAGTTAAAAAAAATAAATTGCCTTTTAATTTGAAATAGCTGTAAGATTCAGTAACTGATAGAAGCTGATATTAAATGTGCATCAGTTGTTTAGCAGTCATAGTATGTTTATTTTTTTAAATTTCCTGTTAAAGAGGAGTATTTTTTTATCTCCTGCTCTTTGGTAGTGTCGAGGTGTCAGCCTAAAAAGATGGCTAAATATAATATACTTTTAAACATGCTTGTTGTTGTGGTTGCTGATTTGAGGAATTAAAAATTTCAGTGTAAATTTTTAAACATTGGTAAAATCTGGACTTATTAAGATGTGATTTCATTATTTAATTATGTCATTATTGCTGCTAAGCCTGTATTAGGAAGTCAGCAGCATTTAAAAAAGAGTTGTTTCTAATCCAGTGCTACCTAAAACATTGTCTCACCTTTTCGTCTACTTCACAGTAATGCGACATTAGAGTCTTCTGGGGAATTTTGTAGAACAGCGGTGTTGTTGCCTCTGAAAATTTTTTTAATATGAGAATGAATGTTATTTTTAAAATCTCTTAGTAGAAAAGTGGAATAGTTAAGGTAGCTACAGTGCTGTAACTTAGACTGGATGTGTATGACACTTCTAGGTTATGTTGCAGTTGGTCATACAAAAAAATACAGGGAGATAAAGTGGAAGAAAAACCCCCCGGACTCAACAATTGCAGCTGAAATAGACTGTTCCAGGCGTGTCTTTTTCCAGTGTTCTCTGGTTTTGTGGGGGCTATTTTTGTTTGGTTTGATTTTGGGTTTTTGTTTGTTTTGATTTGTTTTCTCCTTCGCTCTTGATTGTAATTTCACAGTTGAGTTGGAATACGGTAACTTGCAGCACTTAGCCTGGAATAAACTCGAGGCGGATCCTGCCTTGATTCTTGCTGTGGAGCCAGCGGGGCCGGGTGCTTTTTGGAGACGATGCGCCCCACCCATAAGGCAAGGAACAATGTGAGGTTTTGCGTGATCCCCGTAGGCGATTTTGAGGTTTGCAGAGACTGGCTTACGACTTGATGCATTTTAACCTTATTACCTGGAAGGTCAGTTGTCGCAGAGCCTGTTTGTTGGGAATATTTGCGAATTCTTGAAATTTTTGGCAAACCTTCCCAGGAGTGGCCAAAACACAAGTGTAGAACAGTGTTGCAGATTACTCAAAGCGGAAGGAACTCTCCTTTGCTCCTCTGCCCCCTCAGGTGTAGCTCAGGCTTCAGATTTGACTTGGGCTAAAGCTGCAGCTGTAGGAAGTCACCTGTGGAGTCTCAGTCTATTGGTAAAATTCTCTTATTTATGCCTGAAACATAGAAAACTGGAGTTGTGCAGTTCAGTTTTAATTTTCACCGTGTTTTAACCCAGACCTCCTGCACATGAAATATTTGCACAGACATTTAGACAGGTGTTGTCTATGTATTTTAATTGGAAATAGTGATCCTACAGTTATCACTGTATTGTTCTAGAGACTGAGAAAATACTGCTGCGTGTCATAATTTTTCATTTTAGATGTTTAAGCTCATTGTACTTGTTTATTCAGTTTGCATTTATCTGCAAAGTGTGTCTGTTTGGTATGGTATGGTATGAACATTAAGTTCCTTTGCATATTTTCAGGTAATTGCCAAACATTTTAAAGAATGAAATTTGCTTAAGACATATGAATTTTAAGAGTATTATTGTTAGTATAAAATTTCAGTTATTATTTTAATACTATCCTTACGTGCAATATAAGTAAACCTGAATATCATCATTAAGAATTTCTTAAATAATGTTTAAGCTTACATGTATAACTGATGTTTATTGTCCACTGAGGCTGACTGAATTGTAATTACTCAGTACTTGTATAAATGAGGGATAAGGGTTACTAATATCTTGTGGAAAAGAGAGGGAGTATTTCTCTATGTTATGAAAAGGACCAAATGTAAGTATTCTCATTTTCAGAGCCAGAATTTCTCAGAAATAGTGAGTATTAAACTTAAGGATGCTACTCTGAAGAAAAGCATGAACAAACTATGCTAGAAACCATGCAGCCTCCAAGGAGAGAGCAAAATTATTCTCAGTTTCTTGAAGTACCAGTAAAACTACCTATTTGTAAAGTATATATTTATTAACCTTGAAGGCTCCTAGCAATAAGCTTATGTAGGGCTGGAGAAATGGCTCTTGGGCTGTGGGTTCGACTGTTGTTGCTGCATGTGTTTTAAGTAAGAAACACAAGGATTTCTTGAAAGTCCGGGGAAAAGGAGAGTTCTAAGACATCACATTAAGAGCATGGGCATATTACTGACAACAAAAGATGTCCACATGAAGGAGGTGTCGTATGATATTTCTTAATCATGTCATTTTATGTCTCTCCCTCTTGTAAAAGGAAGCTTTTAAAACTATTGAGAAGTTGCATTTTTTAATTTTATTTAGGCTGCTACCAGTGGAAGATGACTTTAGCCTCAACTGTTAGCACAGTAATGCTGGTTTGACCTTTGTAGTATAGCAGTGCGTGAGCCAGGTCGTTTGCCAACCTTCCGGGTAAAAATGCTTCATTCCAGCATGTTCAGTCAGTTCATTTCTGGCTAGAAATTGCTTGCAGACAGCAGGTCACATAATAGATCACTTCAGCTTGTGTCCTGATGGCATTGGGTGATCTTCTTCATTCCTGCCAAATACATACTCACATCATGATCTTCTGTTTTTAAAAGTGCATTTTGATGTTGTCTCACTTTTGACTAGAAGGGTACATATTTACTTTTGCTGGGCCTACGTGGAGATAGGGAGAGAGAATCTGTGTGTCTGTGCAGTTACTGCAAACTAAGTTATGTGTGTCTGAGATGTTCCTCTTGGGAGGGATGCTGACCTTGTTGAGTTGAGATGCTTCTCGCACAGTTACAGTCCTCAGGGTAGGAAATGCTGACTCCAGCACCAGCATTTCTTTCTCCCGTGCTTTCCTTTAAACCTGAGCAGAAAATTGACATTAGAATTCAATTGTAGTTCTTGATGCCAGTGAGAGGTCTTTCTTTTGATTCAGTTGACTTTTATTTTTTCCTTTTGGAATTCAAATGTATTTCCCCTATTGAAGGTGAAGACTGACTTTGTTGGAGAGCAGCCAGTGTTTTTCTCTTGTCGTGAACTGGTTGCTCTAGTTGGTGACTGGCAGTTAAAGATCATTCAGGTGTCTGTCAAGCTATTTATTGGCTGTACTTGAGCAATGAAATTATGTCAGCTGTTGTGATATTTTAGAGCAGCTGCTATTGCTGGTCACCAACAAACGGGCTTTTGGAGTAAGATTCATCTTGCCTGGTCGCCAAAATTCAACTGAGTTAGTTGTGTGCCTTCCCTTTATAGTTGGTGGAGAGAAAATGACGTTTACAGACTCTGGTTTTTCTCACCTTGGGGTAAAAATCTGCAGTCAGATTCTTTGGAAGCAACTATCTCCGTTAACTAAAATACCTGGGAACTGCTTGCAAGGTTGTGACAGGTGAGGATAGGATACTTCTGCTCATTTTTAATCCCTGTCTTTCCTGCGCATTTATTTAAATGAAAGGCTTATTGGTCTTCGTGTATTGGTCTAGACCAGTAGCCTTTTATCCTGTTTGTGCTTCTCAAGAGACAGATGAGATGCTTGGAGACTTAGCTGCAGTGGTGCAGAAAGCTTCTGCTCCTGGAAATGGCAGGTGAGGCTGAGGCATGAAGTGGTGACTGCCTGTAGGTATTTTTGCCTAAAAGTGTATTTACGAGTTGAGCAAGCACAAGAACTTGCCTCTTATAATGGACTTGATTTGAGCATTAGGTACAAAAGCAGGTAGTTCTTCCTTTATGATTAGGAATTAATGTCTTGTATTTGTCATAATTTTCTATTTAAAGGAGGTATTTCACAGGCAACTAAATACTCTGTGCTGGAAGTTGACAGAGGTTAACTGTTTATTTTCTACTTGACTTTTATTTACTTCTGTCCCATTTCTCTCCTTGTCTCCCTCACCAAAATACCTTTCCCTGTTTTCCTTATTTTCCCCTCTCTTAATTACAGTATTCCTGGAAAACTTTCCTTAACTTATTTAATAAGTATCGTAATTAACACTTAACCCTGTATTACAAGCAGGGTTTTATTTTTCTTTTGTTCCTTTTTTAGCTGAACATGGTTTACATCAGGTTTTTCTACTAGTATCACGTATCTAACATGTATCTATAGAATTATACCCTAATTATACACTACTTCAGTTAGTGAGCAGAAATACTTTATCATCTTCTCTTGCTTATTGTTGGTAAATACTTTTATCTGCTGAAGGCTTTTTGTATGCTTATTTTATCCATTCCTTATCCTTTATTGAATGTTTTTCCAAGAGAGAAAATAAACCCTGTCAAACAAACCAAAATTGCTTTATTTCTTATCTTTTTTCTTTCCCTTTTTTTTTTTTTTTTTGATCTGTTATGAGCATGCAGTTTAGAAGGCTTATCTGTGCAGTGGTTTTTGTAAGTGTTTAATGTTTATGAAGCATAGTAAGCCAATTTCTTTTGAACTCTACAAATGAATACTAAAATAACTTGGGAAGACACACACACTTAAGGGCTATGCTGAATGATTTTGAGGAAGCAGATTCTAAACTGAACACTTCCTTTTGCAGGCCCAGATTGCCTTTCTTCAAGGTGAAAGGAAAGGACAGGAAAATCTGAAGAAGGATCTAGTGCGAAGAATCAAAATGCTGGAATATGCGCTCAAACAGGAAAGGTACGCTGCTTTAGTGATGAATACATGATGAAGGAATGTTGAAGACACAAACTTTATTTTGTCTTTGTATTTGACAAAACCAGGAAATGTTTTTTCTGTACCTACTCAGTTCTCAGATTGACAAATACTACTGTACTAAATAAAACCACTACTCTAAATGTCTGCATTATGATAAGAACAACAGCTCAAATACTATGGCTCCAAACATGCTAACAAAACCCATAGCTGATCAATAATGAATACTTTTCCTTGGTAAAATTCCACTGAACTCTATAGACTATACTCCAGAATTACAGTGTATTCTCATTTTGTTCAAAGTATTAGCTTTGTTTATTCATATGTGACAACTGAAATCCTGAATAACTGTCTTCAGTCTAATAATTACTGGTTTTTAATCTTGCTAAGTTTTTAGTCTTTTCAGTATGATAGACTCTACAAGAATATCTTCTGGAGGTTAATTGTGTGATTGAAAAAATGTTTGTGTTTACCAGTTAATCAATGTCTATTTCTTTGTTCATGGAGATTTCAGTACGAGTCCCCAGTGTGCCATTTTATTCGTATATATACTTTCCTGTTAGTCTAACCTTTGAGGCGAGCAAGTTGTTTTTTTTATCATGTTTTCAGAAATCTCTCTGTTCAACTGATTTATTAGGCTAAGTTTAGTTTAAATTCTTTTAATTAGTGAAGTGTCTTTTCAAATTCTTGAATAAAGAGGATATTTATGGTACTGCTGCAGAGCAGTCATTGCTTACATTATCATTTTCCTATCAGATAATTCCTGCTTCTCTTTAATAAAATAAGCCTCTGAAATAGTTTGTTTAGTAGAAATAAGATTAAAAATATACACATATGCAAATGAGGAATAGAGTATCATTGGTAGATAATTTTAAAAGGACACTAATAGTTACATCACTGTATTGCATTTAGGTTTTCTCATCTTACATGGGCTGCTGTAGCACAAGACATGTCTTTTACCGTCCAGTTCGTCTCTTTCTGGTAGCAACCAATTAATCCGCTAGCATGGAGATGCAGGCAGGGTTCTGGCTGGCAGTAGCCCCGGGGCTCCAGTGTATTTTCTTCTCCTTTGGGGAGTTCTTGGAGGAATGCTTGGATACTCTTTTTGCCCAGGCCTTCTTATGGTACTGATCTTACATCAAATAGCACAGAAAAATACTAAATGTATGCATAATGGAATTTGCAGTTTATGGCTGTGGAAAGGCTTACATTTGAAGCATGATTACAAAGGTTAGTGTCATTGGTTCAGCTAAAGATGTACTCTTAAGTTATACGTATTCTGTATTTCATGATTTCTTGTGTTTCAAAGCTGGGGGAGCTGTTCCTGATTATGTAAAAGTATTTCTGACACTTCATGTTCATAACCCACAGAAGTTAGCAATTTAAAATTATCAATCTATGTTAATACGTTTTTGTGTACTATCAGAGAAGCTTTGTAACATTAAAAAAAACAAAAATCAAACTTCCATATGGATGGTGAAAATGTTCCCCAGTTGTATTCTGTAAAATCCACCTCAGTGATGACATTTAAGACTTAATGCAGCAGTCCCTGTCAGGATTAGGAAAAAACACTTGATGGCTTCTTGTTAGCAGTTTTTACATGTGTATCTTTTATGTTGTGTGTTTCTCTGCAGTGTGGGGCATTAGCCTTGGTTACTCAGGTCAGTAGGCTACAGTCGGCTGATCTGATCTGGTGTGACAGTTTCAGTACGGGCGTGCAGTGGTTCTGTAAGCAGATGTGATGCTTGTGACTGGTGTGTGTTGGAGACAGCTATTTATGAGTTTGTAGTTTTAAACAGCTGTTTTATTTGCCAGTTTCTTAAGGAATAGTCATGTATTTCTGCTGGAATTATCTCCCAGCAAGTGTTCTTGCTTGATACTTCAAAGAATGGCAACATACTGAGTTTGGAAGCGCTGCTCCCTTTCCCAGCATTTTCCTAAATCAGCTGTCAGCCAGGTCAGGCAGTAGTCAGGATGCTTGCATTTTCCACTGGGTTCTCAGAACTGGAAAATGAGATCCTACAAGGTAGGAGGAAGACATTCCTGTCAAGTTGGGGAAGGTTGCTGTGCTGTGAGGGGGCGGGGAATCATTCCTGTATTCCTTCATTTCTGCCCTGGCCTTGCAGCATTTCAAATCTTTCTTAGCCAGATGAAATAAGTTATGAGTAACAGAACAGAATATGAAATTGTGGACCAGAGTACTCCATGCTCACAATGCCCTCCGGAAACCATGAAAAAGAAATGAGCAGCATTGTTTTCTCAGGTACACACTGTTATGAGCTGCTGTTCTTTATAGTGGCTGCTCCGCATTTCTTTTATCAACCGAGCGGTTTCAAATTTTACTGTAAATAAACAACTTTGGGAGCGTTGTTGTTGTTCTCTGTTTCATGTCACTTACGTCATTTTATAGTGGGTAAGGTAGAAAATAAGTTTCACTACTGATTGTCGTGTTTTTCTGGCAAATTTGGTTTAATGTTTAGTCTTTGTCAGTGATTGCGAGGTTACCTTTTTGTTGTGTGTATAGCGAGCCAGGTTATTTCTGCTGAAGAGTCTTAGCAGACGAAATAGCAAGGAGCTAAGAAGGAGCTGGTGCGTAGTTAAGTGCTAGCATTTTTCACCAGCAGTTTTGATGTAGTTTTGCCAGCATCCAGTAGATTGCAGTGTGAGGCTGTTCAGAGTTGAGGGTTACTTTTTATGACTTAATCAATACTTGCTCCACCACCAGTGAATTGCATTGGTGCCTCTGGATTTTCAGGAGCTAGATGAAATGTAGTACTGTTTCTCTCAAGTACATGTCCTATTTCAGCTAGTCTAGCTCACTTCCTGTCTTAACATATTTCAACCAAAGAACTGGACTCCTGAGCCATGTCTCTAGAAACAGTTGATTTAATTTTATGTTGTTTTCTGCACTGATGTGTCTGATCAGTGTAAGGCTGGCGCCTTCTCCCCTGGGTAGAATATCTCGCCGTGCTGTTCCTGGCAGTCGTTCTTGTTTATGTCTCTTGATTTGGCGGCAGCTCCCAGATCTTCTACGGATGTTTTGGCAGGCTCCCTCAGCACAGCTGGATCAGATGCTTCAGGTCTGGCGACAGATATTTCCAAGAAATAGTGGCTTTTTTTGACTGGAATCAAACTTGTTTCTGTGTGAAGTATTCAGAAAAGTTTCACTGCACTCAGTCGTAGGAAATTTGGATGAAGGCTTTCAGCATTTTCCTAGGCAATTCTCGAGGTTGCGGCAGCCATGTTGAATGTCTCCAAGCACTGAATAGAAGACACATAGTTTAAAGAAAATACTGCTAATCAAAAGAGGAGAATTGTGTAATGAAGGGCAAAAGCCAAAGCCGTGGTAATATTCATACTTATCTGAGTAAGGGCATCTACCCAGGAACAGAGTTTCACAGTGCTGAAATAG
>VZTA01016590.1:245304-257708 GCA_013398855.1 Mohoua ochrocephala
TTTTTTTTCACCTTTTCCCTGTTTCTCCCTGCCTCCATCTGCAGTGACCTAACAGGCATTTCAGAGGTACCTGATTTAGGCCAGATCTAACTTTCAACAGAAGCACTAAAGCAGGAAAAAACAAAAAAAAAGTAGATAAATTGGGACTTTTTTGTGAAAAAAGTAGTACAAATGGACCACACTTTTAATTGGCACGGTTCTGTGGCTTAAGAGTTTGAGAGATGCTTCTTGGAAATGTCACATAAGACTCACAGTACACAAGGAATGGGGAGAAAGAGACAGAAGTTGTGCAGTTGGAGAGAGAGAAGCAAAGGGAGGGGAGGTGAATGGAGAAATAACTTATAAAAGTGACTCTGGTACCTCAAATAATAAGATTATTTTTTATTCTTTATAAAGCTTATTTGTTTGCTATATTATAGTTATCTGACTAGATTTGGCAGGAGAAGTGGCCCTTGCTTTTTAAATGTCATTCCTTTGCGATTCCTATTTATATCCAAACCATTTTGTAAGTGTTGCTTACCAGTTGTATTATATATTGCACTAGTTCTTGCATTGTGTGGTGTGAATTCATAGGAGATTTCAAAGGTTGTGGCAGACTGTTTAACCTGGCCTGTGTTCATTGTGTGTAAATTTTGATGATTGTAAGTGTTCCGTAGTTTTATAAATTATTTTTATATTTTCTATGCTGCATTACGAAAGATTTTACACAGTGTTGAACATCTAATGAACTGTTCTTAAAGACAGTCCTCACTGAATTTGCATGCATTTATTTAATGAGTACGGTTTGATAGAATTTAACTAGCCACATTGAAAAGACTGTTTTAAAACATGTGATAACTAAATTCTGTGGGGAGTTAATAAAACTTATGAAGACTGTACAGTAGCTGTTTTGTTAGTAGTAGGAAACTGAACCAAAGAAAATGGCTCAAGAAAGAGTATGGTAGAGCAGCTCTGAATGCTGGGTCACAACAGGTTCTTTCCTGTACAAGCTCCCAGAAACATTTCTCAGCCTAAGCTGAACTTGTATTTATTTAACTTTATTGTGGTATTTCTTCCTGCTTCTGAATTTATCAATAAAATCCTGGTTTTATTTAAGATAACTTGTGTATGTCTTGGATAAAATAAACAAACAAAAAAAGCCTCTACTTTTTCCTTTGAGGCTGTGAGTAGGACTGAGGCAGTTAATGGCCTTGTGGTCAGGCAGTTCATGGGAGAAGTTTATGAGACTTTCCCTGGACATGACCACAGACTTTCCAGAGTTACTATCAACAAAGGAGAAGGTAATGATGGAAATATAGATTGTGTTAGTTACAAAGAAAATACATGTCTATAATGTGACTTCAGTCTAAGTTAAACTTGACTTTGCAATATGAAATGTTCTGGGTCACTCTGGGAGCTGGAAAGGTATCATCAGTGTCCTGTTTTAGTTTCCACAAAACAACTTCACCTTGCCAATAGGTTATAGCTTCTGCATTTCACTCACTAAGAAACAGGATTTGTGTTAAGGTCATGAATATTAAAGGTTGAGAGCAAATACATTCAGTCTGAACTATACATTTTGTAAAGCTGGTAATATTTCAGTGTCAGAACCAGCTGGATTTTTACACAAAATACTTGTCTTGAGACACGTCACTTTTGGGCAAAAAAGTGAAGAGTTGGTGTTATGGCCTGCAGAGCCCCAGTGAAATCCAGGCTTGCTTTATTTAAATAGTGCATGTGGAATATCCACAAGTCATATTTTTTAGATTTCATGGGAAGGTATTATTATTTTTAGTCTTAAAGGGGCCAAGGGGTTAACACAAATCTGAATAATTGAACAGCCTATAAAATACAAATTTGCATCAGATTATCACAGCCATCACAGCTGCGCAGAATTCTGTCAGCTTCTCCTGAGGAGGAAAATACTCATGTGATTTCAGTTTTTTCACTTTAAGGGACGTAAGTACTTCGGTTATCATCCCATTTGTAACAAGAATTTTGTATTTTAAACAGGAAAACGTTTCTTGTCTTTGGGAATCAGAAGTTCCCTGTTTCAAGAGTGATATTCACAAAACCTGTGCACTGCCCATCTGTTGTAGTAAGGTGGAAAACCCAGCAGCATTAGTCTAGCTGTAGTTACCTGCTGGCAGTACTTATTGTTATGCTCCTGAGAGCAGTTAGTCCTGTTGTACCTAATGGTGTGCAGGCAGGAGTAGCAGCGTAATCTCTCTGCCCCAAAGAATTTCCTGTCTACTTGGATAAGGCTATTGGAAAGGAGGGTGTAATGGACAGAGTTAACAGTACCTGATAGAAGATGTGATGCTGGTTAAATGATTTTTGTTGGGTGTGTTGGTTAGGAAGTGCTGAGTCAACTGGGATGAGACCTTCCAAGGAAAGAAGATGAAGTTAGAGGCTGAGAGAAAAGCATGCAAGAGTGCTGTTGCAGAGTACGACTGAGGAAGGAGCAGTGGGAAAGATTCAGGACAAGCAGCTGAGGAGCACAGGGCTGAGGAGGCCCTGCCACAGTCTGGCTGCTCCGTGCTCTCTGCTTTGGCAGGTTCTGCAGCTTCTCCTGCTGTCTGGGGGTTCTGGTTTATTCTTCCCCAGCTGTTGTGCTTTAGACAGTATGGCTGAGGAGGAGGAAAAAGCTGCACCTAAATTCTTGCACTTTGAAAATTATATTCTCCCTTAAATATGTTGTGATACAGTCCAGAAAAGAGGATTTGTCCTTTTCGAGATCTTTTTAGGGTTTTTGGTCTCTCTTTATTTGCAACAGTACCTGAACGTTGCCGTAGTCTTGCCTCACTCGTGCTTGTAATACCACTGATTGTATCAGTCCCTACTTTTGGAGCTTGATTCTATTGTTTTCACCCATTGATTTTTTTAAAAAATACTCTAAGCTACAAAACTGCTGGAAATGTCAAATTGTGTTTCTTTTTCTAAAATGGAATTTAGAGTTATTTATTTTACTACCCTATCTCGCAATGTATTTTTGACCCTTCTACTTTTTTATGTTGCTTTGAGAATGACCCCCTAAGTGAAACAAACTAACCAGATGGAAAATTAATGAAAAAAGCAAGCTTGAAATTGCCATCAAAGTACATAGCATAAATTAGCTAAGGCCAGACATTTTTCTTCAATGCATTTTATGTTATTCCTAAGTGTTCATGTTGACAGTATTATCCAAAATGTGTTACGTTCATATGCTGCTAAAGGATTAAAAATAGCTCAGATTATTAAATTACTTTTGATTTGACTGCTCAAGTTTATTGGGGTACAGTATAGCAAATCAGTCTGTCAGCTTGAAACTTTTTTCTTGTAGAACCTTTGAGTAGTTTAAGTATTCTGTCACTTCTGTTTTCTTCTTTTTTAGTTCTTAAGAATTCTTTCTTGGAAGTTGTGTTGTAGCAGAAATAATGTTCTGTGGTACTCTGCTGACTGTACATTTTTGTACTGTGCAGGAGTTTTGAAGTACATGATAAATAAGCTACCATGTTTCCCAGTGCTTGAGATGCCCCTTTACCCCTGCTCCCCGTGTAAATGCAGATATATGATTATGTATCTATATCCTGCCCACTGAAATGTGTAATGGTTAATAGGATAGTTGAAATCAGAGCAGTTAATTAAAAAAAGACATAACCTCTTTTGATGGTCACTTAGAACTTCAGCGTGAGAGAGCCAGGTTTAAGAGCAACTGAGTACAGAGCCAAGTCTGGTATGAATTACTGGAAATACTTGGACCTGCAGAAGGATATCTGTTTCGTAATAGTAAGTTCTGTTAATTAGAATTGTATATTCCGTGTTCAATATTAGTTCATACATTGCTGTTTACTGCAGCATGTCTGATAATTGCTATTACAGATCATCAGCCACAGTGTTTTTACACGGCAGATTTTTACATGGCAAAATACAGAGGAAAAAAACCAGAAATAGTTGTGGTTGGATGATTTAGTCCAATAAAAGTAGACACAGACTCTCAGAATTTGCTGAAAGTCAAGAAGTCAAATGAAGCACATGACAAGTTTTGTCTTATCAAGATTTTTCTGTTGGAAACAGCAAGGCAACTGTACTATAGGATTTCTATGAAAATGTACATTATTACTACAGATTCACGAGGTGTTATGGTCTGCCAAAGTAGAGATTACTAAGGAGAAATAAAAATACTACAGAGTGTTTTCATGTTTGTCATAGAAATGAGGGTCACAATACTGCAGGAAGCAGGGCAGATTGGAAACATGTTTAAGGTTGTTATCTGAGTTAAAATCTGGAAAAGTGGAAGGAATATTCTCAGAAAAACCAGTGACCATGAAAACATACTGTACATCATGGTATATTATGCTGCTGTGTGTGCAGAGTTTCTAAAGGCAAGTGAAATCTCTGTTGGTATTTTTGGGCCATAAAGGTGAGTAAATGAAAAAAAAAGTAGAGTAGCAAATTGTCTCAATTGAATGCAGATATATTGGGGCTATGAAGAAGCCACTCTTGCTAGTTGTTGTCATGTAAGCATAGAACGGCTTGAGCAGAGACTGTGCAAAGGAGGAAGTGTGCTGCTTATCTTGCATTATTACACATCAAAGCTTTTGCCCTTGGATGCTTCCTGTGATAGACCTTTGGAAAGTGTTATGACGAAACGCTGGAGTGAGTGGGTGATGGACGGACGATCAGGTGTTTACACTGCAGGGAGTTTACAAGGCCTTCCTGGGTAGGTGTGCTAGTTGATCGAACCTTTTGGAAGGGTTAGCAGAAGCAGGGCACTTGCTGGTAGTGAGGTGACTGCACAGGACAATTTAGAGCTACAAGTCTGAAAAGAGAGAGGGGGAGACTTCTGCTGTTTCAGTGGTTGTGAGAATCAAGATGACGTGCATTTAGTGATGAACTGTGAGAAACTGACTACTGATTAAAGGTAAGAAAACAGTAAAGCTTGTCTTCACTGCTGTAAAACCATCTAAAGAATATACCAGGTTTTACTGGAAGTAATTGTAATAATTCAAAATGAATAAATTTTGTTCACCACTGTATCGTTCAGGGGTTGATGGAGAAGTGCATCTTCTGCATAGAAAACACAGATCCTGTTGATAATTTTAGGACTACTTTATTTGTACTTTTGTCAGAGTTTTAATAATTGTTACAGTCCTGTTTCTTGGATTCTTCCTCTTCAGTTGTTAATATAACAACCCTTACGTTTCCTGTTCTGAGGCGCTGCCTAAATTTCTGCCAGCGCAGTCATAATTTTACCCACTCTTCATCCATTTCCTTATTTGTTTAATGTAAATATAAATATTATTTAGTCATCAATTTTATTTTCCCATTATATTCTTTTATAGTGGCATATTTATCATGTCTTAAAAGCTAATGAATGATAGACCTAGAGTTTCATGTTTCCCAGCAAGATGAGGAACATCAGTTAGCAGGAGCAAAGTTTTCCTGTACCCTGGTGTACACACAGGAACCCAGCTTGGTAGCTGTGACTCATGTCCTTGTTGCTGAGGCTTTCAGTAATGGCATAGCAGTATTGATCTTGCTTTGGGCACATGTCAGATGAATGTTGCTTTAAAATGCTTTTCGAATAAAAAATTGAAGTGTCTGTCCTGGTAATGGTAGCCATACAAAGAATAATTATTGGTTGTAATAAATGGTTTTGTTGATTCTAATAATACAGTTTATGTCTATTGTTTAGTTCTTTAGCCACAAGAAGTTTTACCTGTTAACAGTCTGGTTTTACTTGTAAGCTTATTTTAGTCTTATGTGTTGTTGGATATAATAATACCCAACAGGTTGTTAATTGCAAAAGTCAAAAATAGTTGACTTTATTGTGATTTCTTTTGTCTCATGATGGTGGTCGTTGTTGTTGTTTAGGAAACCTGAATTGACTGACTCTGCCTCTCTGCTAGAGACCTTCAAGTTTCTTGAAAATGCAGCTGCAGACTTTAGTGATGAAGAAGATGAAGAAGATATTGAAGGAAGAGAGAAAACAATCATTGATACCGCAACAGTGAGTGGAAAAAATAATTGAAAAAGTTACGAAGAACAGAAAAAGTGAGATTAATGAGGTGCCTATAAGCAAAGTACATGACTGTGTATGTACACATGCAGATCATTAATGCATCTTTATGATGTTCTGTCCAAGCATGTGTGCATAAGAGGAATTATATATGCATTTCTAAGTTCGTGCATACAAGTTATGCTTTGCCATCTTTATTGCCCTAAGTTAGATTAAATTTTTCCAGAATTGTCTCTTTACTATTCCACACTAACTAGTATTTTTGATATACACTGGACACAATTTTTAAGGTATCAGATACGCTTTTTTTTACAGTTCTCAGCTTAGTTTGAGGGTGTTGTTCATAATGTTGCATGTCAAAAATGATTCTTGAATACTTATTAAAAAGTATTGATACTTAAAATGGCTTGTAAAAATTTGTCTTAGAGTACAGAACTGAAATACACTTATCTTTATAGCTTGTGGAAGGAAGAAGTGTAACTGGAAGAACTCTAATGTAGTTAATAAACTTTTTCGTTTGTTTATTCAGCCAAATGCCTTAACCTCCCTTGTGATCTATACTTTGCTATATGATTTGTTCATACGATCACGTAGATACATGCAATCAGTGTTCTTCTTTAAAATGAACATTTATTCAGTGAATTGTGTTTCCTAACAATTGAAGCAGATAAGAGATGACGGATGTGATTGTTTTTATGGTCAGTTTTAAGAATTAACACTAAAAAACCGATTAGTTTTATGGCATTTTTTAAGGGGATCTTTTAAAATTTTTCCTGTCATTCATGGACTGTGGACTAATGTCTTCACTAATGTCTCTTCTGTTAAGTCCTGTATAATACAGTGTGTTCACTTAGCCTGCTGAAGAAATGAAGCTTGAAGTTTGGAATTGCTTCAGGTTTAGAAATTGGTTCACTGTATTTAGAGGAAACAGTTAGTCATCCTCATGAGCTGTGGGATGTTGGACTATGTATTGAAGTCTTTTCAGACTGACCCTTAGCAAGGTTCCAAGTCAAAACATTGTGATTAATGTAAATTTTCTGTTTCTGTAGAAGTAAAATTTTTGCTATGGTTTTCATGTATCATGGCATCAGCTTACCAGTTGGTCAAATAACTGCAAAGAATCTAGTTCATTTTGATTGTTGAGGGAAAAGTAAATTTTTTGTGGAAAACTTAAAATGAAATTCTTCATTAAAACCAGAATTTTATCAGAATTTGCTTTTGAATCTGAGAGGGAAATGCGGTTTAAACAGGAAAAGCAACATGTTTAAATAGCAGTAACATCTGAGAAAGCATTCAGGATGGAATAATTTACGAAGTCTAAGAAAATTATCTCTCGTCAGTTGTGGGGTTTGGTGTTTGTTTATTTGTTTCCTGGAGTTTTGTCTTGGTCCGCATAGACAATGATTTCAGAATTGAAAGTTAGGCTATTTTCAGAGAAGCAAATGAGTTTGGTTTTGCTGATGTCTTTCCTAGGGCATTCTTGGGTTTTTGTTTGTGGGTTTTGTGTGTTTTTCAAAAATGTTTTAAGAGAAAGTTTGTACATTCTAGTGTTAAAAAAAAATATAGTAGTGGTGTAGATCAGCGTAGGTTCATTATCCACGTGATTGATTATTGATGGTCACAGGAAGAAAGAGCTACACCCAAGTTTCATTTTCACTTAGAAATTTGAACAAAGTCAAAGTGTACTATTCCAGATTTGCTTATTAATGTGTACTTTTCTGCTTCCTCTTCAACTTCCTGTTTGGATTTTGCATAGAGGACAAGACTGTACTGCTTGGATTAAAAATGTGTTTGTAACTTAATTCAGCTTTTTTTTCTGTCCTTTCTGATCCTTCAGATTGTAAGGAAAAGAGTGCTATCTGACAGCAGTGAAGACAGAGATACAGAAGAAGCTTTGAAAGAGTTTGACTTTTTGGTTACCTCAGATGATGGCGATGGGGAATCAAGAAGTTCAGGAGATGGAACAGACTGGGGTAAGGAAATTTGATGGATCATAGCAGGAGAAAAAAAAAATGTGCTAAGAATATATTGTGACAGATCAGTTCACTGAATGAGGTCTCTGTCACGATTACAGCATCTTTTGATTATTTCTACGGTAAATAATTGGCAGATGGAAGTCCTCTTGATATAATATTCTCATTTTTTCTGTATGCTGCTTTAATGTAAAAATTCTTCAAGGCTTCTGCCTCAGGTCATTTTTCCTTTTCTTTAGTTCTAAGGCAGATAGAATTTAAATTTTATGAGTGGTATTTCAATGTGTTTTTCCAGTGACCCATGCACATGAAGGGCTCTCGATAAAGCTGTATTTTACAATTATGTTATGAAAGTTACTTTGTCATCTTTGCTTTCTCCCACTTTGATGCAGAGAGTAATGTGAGTCATAAAATCCAAATTAGTTGTACTCTTACTGTGGGTTAGTAATTTAGTTAATATGAACTCTTCAGTTGCTCAAACTTTCTTTTATAATTTAGCTGAATAATGTATCTTTAAGTCCACTACTTATAGAGAGACATTTCACAAACTGCTCTCTGTCCTTTGAGGTTCATGTCCTGCAACCCAGATTGCCACCATCCACTTTACCTTGACATAATTGTTCTGCCTAAACCCACGGTATAGAGAAGGGCAGAAAGAAGAGAACTGGTTAAACACCTTGATGAGAAGTTGTTTCCTACTTAAGCTGCTCTGGAAAGTCTTAAGGATAAACGGACACAGAGGGAATTATTGAAGATGATGGGAAATAATTGAGCTTTGGAACTGCAACTGTGACAGACTGATAGGCCATGGTAGCTGTGGCTCTCACGTGAGCTATCAGCTCCAAGATGCTGTATTTCACTGAAGCCATGTCTAACTCCTGGTGGGACTCCAGGTTACTGTTCAGTGTGGTGTAGTCTCTGCTTAAGAGGATGTCATAATATCATTAGATACAGCAGTCAGTATTCTATTCACAGAACAAATTTAGAAATACTGCTCTCTTAAAAAAAAAATTCTGATACTTCTCTTTAATATTGAAATTCTATCCAGTTATGCTTGGTCAGTGTAGCTATTGCTTGTGTCACCAAAAAGTCAGTATGCCGACAGGAGCTTTTTGTTCTCAAATTCACACTTCTGGTTTATTTTTGCTTTCATTGATGACAGCTGAGTACAAGTGAGCAGAAGTCTAACATTAAAAATAAATTGTTATGAAAAGTAGTAGTTTCATTTCTAGAAATGCGAAAGGGGTTTTTTTGAGTTGGAGGTGTTAATGTTTTTCAATTACTTGTTTCACAACCTGTGTCTTTTTTGGTAACTATCTATAAGACTAAGCCTCTTCAAGGAACTGCCATTATAAATCACTTAATTTCAGTGCAACTGTTAAATATAGTACAGTAGAGTGATGTTGTGTAGTGAGGGACAGCAGCAAACAGAGGAAATTCTTTCTTCGTTTTGGATTCCAAGTATTACTGCTCAGTTACAGTAATCTGTTGAACCCATTTGGCTTGAAAGATCCTCAGATGTTTTCTGGTAATTTTTAAACTATAAAGCACTTGAATAGGAGTAGTTCAGGATCCACTTCTGAAGTTGAACAGTGTCTGTGGGACATGTCGGAAGCATGCTGGGACAGACTGCAGAAAATTAATATATTGGGTGTTTTCCTGGCAACAACGCAGTCTAATAAAAATCTATTTAAACTGGTTTTTTGCTGGAGGAGGGAAAAAAGTTTTGTCTAGCCAGGGAGGAAAAGCATGATTAAAACTTTTAACCTAACCCCAGAAAGAATAGATACTTGTTTCTCAGAAGTATGATTTTCTCATATCTTTTTTGAATTCTTGATTCAGTTTTTGCTCATTAGTGGTGATTGAGGCACATGCATTAAGAGAACATGACTTAGCCCATAGACAATCTATGTCAGAGTCTCTCTTCAGGTTACTAATACTTATTTTCATAGCTTTGTTTCAAAGATTTAAGTTGCTAAACTTTGTGTCTTGAGTTAATCTGTCACTCCATGAGTATAGGATCATGACCGAAGGGTTCAAAGGAGTGAGAGAGCACCTTAAAAAGTATCTCCTCCCTCTGTGATGCAAGTCTGAGCAGAGTCAGGCTCTGTTTTCTCAACACCTACATTAGGTAGTTAGGCCACGCTAAGATGCCTTTTTTGGCATCACTGAACGCTCGCAGTAGTCTCAGCCCCTCCTTGAAGCTCATCTGCTCCAGCTGCCTGAACCCTTTTAGTGGCTCCCTTAGACTTGCTACACTACACCAATAGTAGGTACTTAGCACTCTACCTAAAAGGTTTTTCAGGATTAAAAATATCATACTGGATGCAGTACTCAAAAGTGGGGTCTCACAAGTGCCCGACACAGGGGAGCAGTCACTTCCCTTGCCCTCTTGGTTACATTCTTGTTAATACAGCCCAGGACATTGTCGGTTGCTTTTGCTGCAAGAATATGTTGCTGAATCCATTTGAATTTGATGTTGATGGAGGATCCCTAGGTCTTTTTCAGCATTATTCGTTTTTAACAAGTCAGTCACATTAATAACCCATGTGTGGTTTTTATCTCCTGTCCAGTCATAGTGACCCCTTCAGATTGTGATTGATAGTGTTGTGCTTCCTCTACAGACATTTAAGTTCTGCAGCTTAGTCTGAGGATAAGTTTTTTTATTGTTCATATTTTGAAAGGTCTAGAATAGCTTATCGATGTAGAAAGCAAACTTGGTCTGAAAGGAATTAATCTTTAAATAATAAGGTTGAGATTTTAATGAGAAAACAAAGCAAAAAGATAATGCATTTCAAAAATTTTGTGGCTGTAATGCTCCTGAAAATAAATTTATATGAGGAAAAGCTATATTACCTCCCCTCTTCTTGCAAATTATTTTTCTAAGCTGCCTCAGGACAGCTTCCATATATGGAAAAATTACTTGGGGGATTTGAACTCACATAACACGTTTTCTTCAAAATCTCCAAATACTGTACAGTTGGAAGGATACTTCTTTTCTGTATCATGTCACAGAGGAAGCAATTTGAGGGAGATGTTTAGGAAAAAAAAGCAAACCCCCAAAAAAAGAAGAGGGGATTTCTTTTCACTAGGCATGCTGAAATGTTTCTGGACTTCTTTTCCAAAGATTACTACCTCAGGCCTTCACCTTTTTGTGAAATTTCATGGCTTTAGTCCTCTAAGGGTTTATTTAAACCATGATGACACGAATATTGTGTTCCAAAACTATTTAAATGTGCTACTGCTTTGTGTAAATAACAACATAACAGAAAGACAATAAAATGAGAATTTGAAATGCAGTAACACAACATCTGAGTTGTAAAGTTATGTTGACAAGTAACATAGCTGTTTCTTTTAGATATAATAACTCTTCCCCTGGAGGAAAGACAATGCTGAAAAATATGTCCTGATTTATTGTAAAGTAAATGTCGCTTACATTTATGGACAGCTATGTGCTTGGTTATAGGAATTAAACACGTGAAATTTCATCTCAATTTTTTATTAAGAAAATTCTGAGCAAACAGAAGTGGAATGTGAGTAGCAGTTTTACAGCTTTCACAGGCTTGGTGCTATTTCTGTCTGTTTAAAATAAAAGACAAATGCCATTGACAGCAGCTGTTGCCTCCTTCAGTGGAGATCACTTGGTGACATTATTGAAAAAGGATGTTTCATTTGTTTCACTTTGTTTAGAAAAGGAAGACCAGTGTCTCATGCCTGAAGCCTGGAATGTCGACCAGGGAGTTATAACCAAACTCAAGGAACAATACAAAAAGGAGCGCAAGGGGAAAAAGGGGGTGAAGAGTAAGTGGAAAACATTGCACCTTAAAATCATAAATCTCACATCTTTCACACCCTTAATTCTATCTCTCTTTCAATGTTTTCCTAAAATTACTTACTCTTTTACTTTGCTGCTCCTGACTGCTTTCCTGTTCACCAGTTCTCAGGGGTTGAAATTAATGACAGACAATCAAGTTACCCGATAAATAGTTTGATGAGATGTAACCTCTTCCAACCAAGTGTTGGGTTAGTTAAAAATTCTCGCTTTGAGCATGCTTTGTACTGTTGCTATTCAGATATTTAAATTGTAAAAGGCGTTGTTTTAATACTTCACACTTTAATATAGAAGACTTCAGAACCCTTTCTTAGCTGGAAACGTGCCAGTTTCACAGGAAGAGTTAAAGTCTGGTATATAAATAAACAAAGAAAGAAACCAAACTGGAAACTCTCTTGAGTATCCTATTAGATGACAGTGGGAGAAAACAGGTTAATTTCTACCCCTGTTTATACTTGACATTCACAACATGAAAGTCATGCTGTCATCATAATTTGTTATGCAGGGCTCGAAATAGGAAGCAACTATGACCATCAGTTTATTTGTAAATCACAGGATTTATTTATTGACCTTCATACATCTGGGACTAGCCTTTAAAAAAGTTGGGTATTGTTATCCA
>VZTA01016590.1:257727-436335 GCA_013398855.1 Mohoua ochrocephala
TGTGAACAGTATCTGAAATACAGTTTCTAGCCCTGTATTTTTTTTTTTTTGTTACATTTCCTGAAATACAGATATGTTTTGTAAAATCAATGGGTTTTGATAGGTAAGCCATAAAACTTTTTGAACTCAGATGGAGAGTTTAAAATGAAACACTGTATCCATGTCTGTGTTTCAAATACCTGGCCATATTGAAAATTCATGTGTGAAAGATGTATATTAATAATATTGCATGTAGCCTGGTAAGAAATTTCAGGGATGTTTCTCCCTTTGTGGGAAGATGCTTATGAATACCAAGGAAATTCTCACTTCCAAAGAGATGAGCATAATGATGCAATTATGTCGGACCCTCGCATCACTGAGGGTCTGACAAGCTGACTTGTTTTGTTACTTTTTGTATTGATACTCTCATTAGCTGCTGCTCAGCAGCTGGTTATGTGGCTGAAATTATGTTATCAAATACAAAAAACTAAACTTCTTTTTTTTTTTTTCCAAATTTAAAAAAAAGGTAAATAATTACCATGCTTTAAATTTCTCAAGTGATATTTTTGTCATCTTTGGAATCATTTAATTTACTGGAAGTTAATTGCAAGTCTGACAAGAAGCTGAGCTGGCTAACTAAAGTGTTCATGTTTAACAAAATTGATTCTAAATTTCTTTATCGTTAAGATAGACAGGGCATGCCAATATATGATTACAGTGAAAGTGATTTTTGTAACTTGTCTGTTATTTTAAAAATAAACAGACATGTTATGTAGTTCAGGGTAAATAGCTGTAGGGTTAGTTTAGCAGAAATTATTTAATCCAAGTGTTGAAATTCTATTCTTGAACAGCTATTGTCTTTTTATTTTTGATGATAAAACGCAATTGTTGATATAGACATTATTGGAATATGTTTTATATCTTTCTGATAAAAAAATCATGATGTAAAGGCAGTGCTCCGTCATGAAGACAACTACTGCTCAGTACCTTTTGGATTGATTTGATTGGTTTGATCTTGGGAGACAGAGTGGTTTACTGTAGCAGTGAAATTAAGCATCTTTCCATGGACAAACCATCATTAGAGGGGCATCAATGCAGAAAAATCAGGAAGAATCAGAGCCTGTTTTCAGCTATTCATGATATTGCATGTAGTGAAGAAGAATGTGAGGGAGGCTGTCTGGAGAAAAAAAGAAGGGACTAAATAACATTAAATTTGACAAAGTTCATTTCTATGACTCTAATTTCATCATATATGGTGCTTAGCCACTGAACTGCTACTAAGTAAAATACTGTTTTTATAAAGCAGATAATATAATAAAACAATCTTGCAAAATCCTTAGTGTTTTTCTGGATTGAGTAATATTTTGGTGACAGACAAGTTAAATACAATTTAGTTTATTGTCAGTCATTATGGTTAGGGTGGACAAAGTAGAGTTTGCAACTGCATTAGTAAACACACGATTTTGCAAGGCTGTAGTAAACATTCCTGTGAAGTAATAAGAGAATAGAATCGTAGAATGGTTTTATGAGAGAATACATATATTAGAGTACACTACTGTGTTAAAACTGCTTAAAAATAGCTGTATTATTTACTGGTCTAGGAAAAAACATAATGGACTATGGGTAAGACATTTTCCCATTCTTAATTAAACTTACAACAGGAAAAACTACCGAAGATATGTTTCAGCCTCAATCCTATATAAAACAGTCAAAACAGGGATGTGGGAAAGTGATGGAGCAAAGCACAGGTAAGTGTCAAGAAGGGCATGGGTCTTCACCATATGTAGCTTCAGGAAGTAGGCCAGTGAATCCAGTTGCATTTGTATTTTAATATAAGTATAACTTTTTGGATTATATAGTTCACGATACTACACTACTGCACAAATAAATTTAAATTATAATGTTGTCATAAGCATATGCTGCACAAAGTACCTGATGCACAAATTCTAAAATATTCACGGATGTCAGCTGTTGTTTTGGCAAAGTAAATATTCTAATAATCTAAAGTGTGACTCAGTTGGCGGCATTCTTCAGCATCCTGTACAAGTAGCACTATAAGTTCATACATATGGGGAAAATTGTGCGTTCACAATTCTCAGTTGCTTCTATCACTTTCTTCTCGAAATTCATTTCATGCTGGATGATTAGTTACTGCTGAAATAAATGCTCATTAGTTTTTCTGTGGTAATGTCATAATGCAAGGTAGGATCCATTGTTGCATGTGCTGCTGTAGCATATCTGATATATAAGTAGTGTCATCGTGAACTATGCCTAAACCCTTTAATTTTTTGTTTTTTTCTGGTTAGGGCCCAACAGGTCAAAGCTGCAAGATATGCTTGCAAACTTGAGAGATGTTGATGATCTCCCTTCATTACAGCCATCTGTTGCACCTTCTTCTAGGCCCAGTAGCTCAAGGCTCATTGAACATGAGATAAACAGGACGGATGAAGGTAAATATTAAAAAAGTGCATAGCCCTTTGTAGAGGGTGGATGTCTATAGCTACTTCTTAAAGATTATCCTCTAAGACTTTCCAAGCACTTTACAAATTTTGATTCAGTATTGCAAGTTCCGTCTAAGTGTGATAAATGACATTCCCATTCCTCCATTATGGTCACTATTAGTAAGGTCAAGACACCTACCTAAGTTCAAGTCTTGGCTGAATACCTTTGAGCATGATGGAAAAAAAAGAATTTGGCACTAGCGGCTTTGAAATATGATGACCCTAAATCACTTGCTTTTGTTTGTGCTCAAGGCTGGCAGACAAGCGTGGACCGTAAACTCTGAGGACATAAGAGCATCTTTCTTTCTTCCCATTAACGTAATTTTAATGTATGTATGTATACATACACACAGACAAGCGTGTCCTTTTTTTTCCAATTGCAAAGATAGAGGCTCTGCAGGTAAACACAGATGCCTTACTGTAGCTTTTAAAAGCATGTGGTGAATCATACAGAGCAACTTGCAGCTTGCCAGTGTATTAATTTCCATAATGTGTTCCAGAACTTAAAAAAAATTCTCATAGGGGCTAGTCCAAGTATGGAAGGCCACTCACGCATCTTTGTAATGAGGCACTACCGTTATGTCTGAAAAATGCTAAATCACCTATTTGATTCAGTATTTGAATTACTATGATATAGAGCATAATGACATATCGTTTATGAGGCTACATTATCTTTTCAAAGATAGCAGCCTTCCAGTACCTAAAGGGAGCCTGCAAGAGAGATGAACAGGGACTTCTTCTTACATGGGCATATAATGACAGTACAAGGGAGAAGGGTTTCAGACTGAAAAGAGGGCAGGTGTAGATTAGATATTAGGAAAAAAATTCTTTACTGTGAGGGTGGTGAGACACCAAACAGGTTGTCCAGAGAAGCTGTGGATGCCTCGTCCCTGGAAGTGTTCAGTGCCAAATGGGATGGTGCTTTGAACAATCCCATCTAGCAGAAGGTGTCCCTGCCCATGGCAGGGGTTTGGAACGTGATGATCTTTAAGGTCCTTTCCAACCCAAACCATTCTATGACTCTGTGATATCATGTGCTCTATTAAAACGGTAAATATGTGTTTTGAAAAATGTGCAAAACATGAGTTCCACTTAGCAGTCTTTCAGTAAGTGTGAAAAAGTAGGTCGGCCAAGTTATAATTAAGATGCATAAAAAGCCCTGGTGTGTGGAATAGTTACCAAAGATCTCAGTAGTTCTGCTTCCTTCATGCTCAGTGATTTTCTTTATGAAAGAAGGGGGTAACTTAGCAACGCTTTGAGAAGTGGAAGAATTTTTCGTTGAATGTTTCCTTTCCAACTTTTCTCACATGTACAGAGAGCTATATTAGCAGAGCTCTATTTTCATGTCCTTTCAGTAATGTGGTTTTTAATTCAGAGACTCAAATGGACTCTCACAAAAAAAGACAGCTGATTGTTACCAGTCTGAGTTTGGTATTACTCTGAGCTGTTGTATTTCTTTATAAAACTGAGACACCATGATAATTTGGGCATACATTTTTTTATTCTAGTAAGTTTTCAAATTTGATGTCCTGTATGTATTGTGTGTTGAGTGAAATATTGCATTCTGATTTCGAAAGACAGGAAAAGAGAACAGTACTGTAGGCTTTATGGTGGAGAAGGTAAGAAATGTTTGTGATTAAAAGGTAACAACTGAGAGACCTAATCAGACAGCAGTGCTTGAAGGGCTTTTATTTGGGCTGCTCCCACCAGCTATTCTTATCTACATTTTTGTTGCTTCTTCAGCACCTATTTGCATATTTTGTAGCTGAGTTGGGGAAGGTGTTTTCTGTGTTACTTGTGCATTATTTATGGGTGAATGGTAGCACACCCTTCCCGCCTGTGGCTGGTTGCGTTTACTGTGTGGGGTCGCACACACCTCAAGTGTAGGTGTGTTCACAGGGTGCTGTTTATTGGTAAGTCCGGTGATTATCTTTAGAATAGCTATTTTTCTATGCATCTCTGTGTATCTTTTTGCCCTCAGCTCCTTGAGAGATATGTAGCATTCTGAAAGTGGAAAATGTGCTTTTATTATACAGTGTAGTATAAACCCATGTTTCAGGATTTGTTTTGTTTTGTTTTGTTTTCTTGCAGTGGAAGCTTTAACATTCCCTCCATCCTCAGGGAAATCTTTCATTATGGGAACAGATGAAGCCCTTGAAAATGAGCTGGGTCTTGGAGAACTGGCAGGCCTTACTGTAGCAAACGAGGCAGATTCGCTGACTTACGATGTAAGTGGTTATTAATGGTAACTCAACGTCCTTCTGTCTTGTTGAAGGCAGGTGCAAGTTACTTGTGTGTAGACTCAGCAGAAAACATTCTCCAGTTAAAGTTATGCTGCCAGAGGATGTCACAAATTTTTCCTTGACAAAGCTGTTCTTCCCATACACAGCAGCATTCAAGCTCTCTGCAAGCCCCTCTCCTCTCATTTGCCTACCATGTCATGCAAATAGTTGAGAGTAAATTAGTTAGTGATAGTGGTACGGGTGGGTACGTGTAACCACAGTGACTGAGCAAAATGAGGAGTATCGTGGCCAGCAGATTGAGGGGCGTTTCTGTCCATTTTACATGGGCTGTATGCAGTTTTGGGCCACTCCACTTCAAGAGGGTTGTAGAGAAATTGAAGAGAGTCCAGTAGCTTGTGACTGATGAGTAGGTGTTAAGGGACATAGTCTTGTTCAGCTCTTAGGAGTCTGAGGAGTGCTCAAATAGCAGCCTGCAGGTATTGGAAGGGTGCTTACAAGGATGACAGAGCCAAGCTTCTCCATAGTGCCAGGCATTAAAGCAAGAGAAAACAACAGCAAATTACAGCTTGGGAGGTTCAGGTAAGACCCTGGAGGAGAAAGTTATGTAGTAGGTGATGCTGAAACAACTTGCTCAGAGACACAGTGGAATTCCTCTCCTGAGAGATACTCAAGACTTGGCTGGGGGAGAGCTGTATTTTACATTACCTGGTGTGGGCAATGGTTTCATTTCAAATGGGAGACTGGACCAGAAATCTTAGGAGGGTTTTGTGGCCAGCACTTCTGTGGCTGTGTATGTGGCTTATTTTTCTTGCACTGTTTATGAAAAAATATTTCTTAAAACTGCATCTTTTCAGTTGTACACAATTTTTTTCTGTATTTCTGATTTCTTGGGAAAGGATACTTCAGGTATTAATTTAATTATCTGCTCTTGTGTGATCTGTCAACTTCAGATTAATCCTGCTGTTGCGTTGCCCAGCTGTGTCAAGGTCGAGGGATTTCAGAGATAATTTTTAATACTATGTTGGGGAAGAATCCTACCCTTCAGTAAATCTGACTCTTAAATAATCATTATCTGGGATTTTACTATCACAAATGAAGTCTCTGACTTTAGAAGTAAGATGCAGGTCCTTTGAAGTTCTACCCCTGTATGTACTTGTAAAGCGATGAAGTATATAAAAGTACATACGTTAATAAAAGCTTACACATGTTTTGAGAGTGCCACTGCAGAGATGTGCTCTACCACTATAGCAAGTTTCTGAACATGTGATATGTTATGAATCATCACTATTGCAATGAATGCAGAACATTTCTGCTAAAATTCAGTATTTTAGCATTATCTCCTAATTTGGGCTCAGTTCTTATTGTTTTTACTAGTTGTCCCTAACTATGTCTTCAGAAAGGGGTACAGTAATGTACAAATGAATTTCTGTTGCAGGTACACCTAAAAATCCAAGGCTGGATTTTAAATTCAGAGAACATGACAAACCTAAACCATCTGTACAAGATGCTTTCATTGCTTGACTTCATTGTGCAAGTGTCCATATAAACTTGTGTTTGTTCATGTCTCTGTGTCCTGAACTAACAGCTTTCATTTATGGAATAGCATTTCTTTATCTGCTCCTATCCTGTCCTGCATGGTGGAGAATACTAACTGCTATTTGTTCATTTGTCAAATGCCTGTGTGAAGTCCTGTGATCAGGAATTCATAGTCATGGTTACCTTGACTCTTACCTTTTTCTAGTGCTGACAATTAAAAAAAAACATTTACAAAACTATTTGCTCTTGCCACTGTGCACTTCGTTGGAGCAAAATGAAAGGCTGGTGTTTCTATTTCAAGTTTTGTTGAAAGTTTAGCTTACAGATAATATAATGTTTCTGTTTTGGACTATTTCATACGTCCGGCTGCCAAATGTGAATCAGGTATGATTAGTGAAAGTTTAGTATGTTATTTTTAAGTGTCAGTTTTGGATCATATGGAGAAAATTAAGTTGAAAGATCATGTAAATCGGTCTTTAAATATATTTGCTTTCGAGAGTGGCAGACACTCTTCCCATTTTCAGTCCCTTTTATCCTACTGACATTTTTGCTGTATTCATTCCTTCTAAAAAATGGCAGCATTCGCCTACCTCATTTCATGGTTTCAGTTTTTTACATATTGCTTTGGCTGTAAATTAAAGAATGGTTTTCACTTGGTAATGGAGATTTTGAATTTATTACTTAAAAGACAGAATTTTTCTTTTGTAGGTAGGTTTTTAGAATATCTAACAAGATTAAATTTTCCAGATTGCTCGCCAATACTCTTGAGTTTGTCTTTTCTTTTTCCTTTCTTTACACATTCTTGACAAATGTTCACTTTGGTTGGCTCTGGTTTTTTCCCATGTCTTCTGGATAGATTAAGAAGCTTCATAAAATGATAATAGATTTTAGATAAGAGTAACTGAACTACAAAATCATTGCATTTAATGTTAAGTACTGATTAGGAGGCTTTGGATTTTGCTGTAGGCTCTCCTTTGATTTCTTACAACTTTGAGCAAGAGAAGTGCCTGTAATTGCATGTCATTGCTGGTTTTGAGTTTTCAATTTGTTTTCAATTTTGTATAGACACAAATATTATTATCAGTGGCAAATCCAGATCAGGTGCTAATTTGGGGGTTGACATCCTCCCTAAACTGCTTTTCAGGCCTCGGATTACCTCACTGTTGCACTTTGGTGGGGAGAGACGGAAGGAGGTTGTCTGCTGTGTGAGTAAGCAGCCTCACAGCTTGCGAGACTGGTGGGTAGAGTGATGTGGTGCAGCCAGGTGGGTGATGTGTCAGGGCTAGAATCTGTTTCCACCTCTGCTGCTGGTCTGCTGACTGGGTCTGCCCTCCATCTACTTCCCAATTTATAAACTACCCATCTTGGACTCCTTTGGAAGGACATTTTTGAATGAAAGACAAGCAAATGGAGAATATTACCCTGCCAGAACTGGAATTCGCTGTTAGGCCATCTGAGGTGTCTTTGGGCTGCTGCACATGTGACATAGAACCTGTGCTGCTGGTATGGCAGCTGGAGGGCAGGCGGGTTCCCTCCATCACCTGATTGGCATTAGGTGCCTATGTTGAGGCAACCAGATTCCTCTCCAGGTATCTGTACATCTTGTACCCTTTTTGCTGAGACTTTCTTGGCCAGTCTTCAGAAAACCTGCTAGAGCTGCTAACTGTGCAGTCCTGCCCCATCCTTGTACCAGCTCGAGCGTTTGTCTGTTCCTTCGCTGAGCCAACTTGGCTCAGGAAACTGGCAAAGAAACTGACTTGTCTCCCTGAGCAAGGCAATATGTCATTACTAAGAAATATGATGAGACTAAACCTGCTGTTTGTTACAGCTCCTTTCTCCTTGTTTAAAATCTATAGAACCTCTTAATTGATGCATATTTTTATAATTAAATCCAGATGTAACAAAGCCTAAGAAAGAGCACTTCTGTTCTTAAACCACCTCTTTCACCCCCAGTCCCCAGAATAAAATGTTTCTTGAAGTGGCTCAAAACAGTTGTCTCGTCTTTGCAGTTAAAGATATAAATTATTTGGAATTATCTGTGGATTTCAACATAATAAACATCAGTAAAATTGTTTGTTTTCTTGGTTTTTCATAACCACCATCAGCAGTGGTTATGGAAAGGTAAATTTAACTCATGACATTGTTGACTGACAGTGGAAAAGTCGGTTCAGCATTTTGTGTCAATATTTGTTCAGAGGAGCAATATTGAAGTAACTGTTATTTTTTTAAAAGGCTTTCTTTTTGGATCTTCTAAAACGCATTTATTGCCAAGTAATTGGGTCTGTATACGCAATACCTTACTGCCTGCCAGTTAGATTCTTAGTGTGTAGCCAAGTCCTTTTTGCCATTTTTTTTTCCCTATTCTGGCAAACTTTACTTGCCATGTATTATTAGAGAGCTTGTGTTGCCTTAGCTGGGTAAGTTAGGTTGTGTTCCTTTCTGTGCTTCGAGAGACTTCTCCGTTTCTCTCAGGTCTTTACTTTAGAGCTGCCATGTCAGTAGTACTTTGGATATTCAGGGACCACACCTTGGTGAGTCAAGCCCAGCGTTGTAAGTAAATGAGCCAGTAGGTATAGATCAAATTTTAAATACCTCACTGAGTTCATTGAAGTATCAGTGCTTTTAAAGTGTGTAATTTTACAGACACGAGAGTATTTCAGATTTGCATAGAATTTATTACTGTGGGTGCAACATTACTCGTATGGAATACGTCTGCCTTGGTTCTCAATTTGAAGTGTCTGGTTAGTGTTAAGTGGACTGTTGTTCAAGAGCAGGTTGTTGTGAAAAGTGGGTGAGATAATTTGACATCTTCTGAAAATGCCAAACTAAATTTTTGATTTCTTCCTTTTGTTGTGCCTTCCAGCTTAATTACAAGTTTGGCATTTTTTTTTTATTAGATAGCCAACAATAAGGATGCATTGAGAAAGACTTGGAACCCCAAATTTACGTTAAGAAGTCACTTTGATGGAATAAGAGGTCTCGCTTTTCATCCGGTTGAACCAGTCTTAATAACAGCTTCAGAGGACCATACATTAAAAATGTGGAATTTACAAAAAACAGCCCCAGCAAAAAAGTAAGATTTTTTTTCTTTCTTTTCTTCAAAAACAATATTAATTTATGAAGAAAAAAACCCCCTAGATACCACTTCACTGAATGGCCCTTGCAGTTAATGGAGAGTGTTCCCTGAGTTTAAGAGGAGGAAAACAAGCTCTCAGAGAAGGGTAGAGATGCCTAAAAATGCCAGAAAAAATCCATGTGTGTTCGTGAATGTGTTTTGTTTGTGAAAAGGAAAACCATTCACTTTTTTATATTTTCCTTGTGGATAACATGACAAATTAATTTACTAGTGAAAATATTTGGATGCGGCCTGTTAGTGTGCTTGCATGTGTATGTAAATGTACAGAATGCATTTATATATATATGCATATGTATGTATACACATACATGCATATACATGTGTACAGCTTTAAACTCTGAGATGTTGCCAGGTTCCTTTGTTCACTGTCTCTTGCAAATTGCTGGGAATTTGCAGAAATGAGAGGAAATTCATAGCGGGGCTGATGTGGTTAAAGGAGTACCATCATACCTTTGAGGAGGACTGGGCATAACACGGAGTCCTCCCTTGGTCTCTAACAAGATTGATAAAGTCCAGAGCAGCAAATTTTGAAGCACTTCAGTGTTGGTAGAAAAACTAGGAGTCCAAAACTCCTTTGCTCTGATAGGAGCACTTAATGATGCATTCCATGTGATGCTGATGTCTCTCCTCTCCTTCCTCTCCACTGATGTACCTACCTACTTGTTTGATGGGTCTGTGAACTACCTTGAAGGTCTTTAAACAAAAAACCAAACAACAAATCCTATCGTGTTTTGAAAGATTGCAAATAGTTCCTAGATACATGAAAAATTGTGTTTGGGAGAGGAGGTTGTGGGAGAAACACTGCAAAAGGTGTAGCAGGGATTTTAAGAATTTAGCGATTCTGGCCCGTTTTTGTAAAGCATTGTGTAAGATCGTATACATGTTAACATTTTTTTCATAATTCATTTAGGAGTGCTTCTCTTGATGTAGAGCCAATATATACCTTCAGAGCACATAAGTAAGTATTTCCTGAGAAATATTGTCATATTTTGAGAAAGATACTGTTTTTAAACAGAAACAGAGTTTTTTAAAAAAGTAATTTCCACCTTATCAGCTACTGATTTCATGTGATGCTTTTAGTTCCTATGTTGTTTAGAATATCTGCATGTGTTCATCTGCTTTCTTCATAGTTATTTATGTTTGAAGTCAGATATACCACAATTTTAAAGTGAAAAACCTACAAATTATACAGTTCAAATTTGATTAGGTGTTCTGTTCATCATTGCAGCTTTTGCCTTTTTGTCAGATACTTGGATATATAGAATGAAGCTGAAGAAGAATGATTGCAATGGATTTAAATCTACTGAGATGATTTCATGAAAGAACCTTAAATCTTTTTAAAAGAAAAAAAATCTGTTTATGTGAAATATAAAATCCTACAGTTTAAGTTGCTTTTCACATTTCCTGTGCATAATGATTAATTGTCCTGATTGGATGTTGGATTATGTTACCAGCTATTGGGGAGGGTTTTTTGTGGGCAGTGTTGTAGCATATGATTTCATTATACAGAATTTTTGTTGCAATCCATGCAGCAAGTGAATTGTATCTAACATGGAAATCTGAAGATTCTGAAGATTGACATTGCATTTAATGTAGTGAAAATGTTAATAGTCAGTGTTTCTTTGGGGGTTTCTTCCAGTGGACCAGTGCTCTGTGTGGTGATGAGCAGTAATGGTGAGCAGTGCTACAGTGGGGGAACGGATGGCCTCATCCATGGCTGGAACACAACCAACCCAAACATCGACCCCTATGACTCTTACGGTGCGTTGCTGTCACACACAGCAGTGACAGGGCAGGCTCAGTGACAGTAATGTTGTGTCACTAAAACGGTGTCACTTGCCGATAACGCTTCTGTGAAAGCTTAAAAGAGCAAATTGAATGTTATCTTCAATTACTTAAAGTAACTTACTGTTTTAATGCTGATGCTGCTTGATGGCAAGATAAAATGTCATTTTCTTTAAAAAGGCCTTGATCTCATCACAGTTTTGAGAAACAGCTAGTCTAAAGTACAGGTTTTAAAAGTACAAGACTAAACCTGATAATTTGGCAAGTACAGGAAATGTGTATTTTAGTGTTCTTTTCTTTGACAAATTTCTGTGGAGTTGAGGTAAAAAGAGGTTTTATAGTCTGAGACCAAAGCTGTTGATGTTGTCTGCAAACAGCTAAAAAGGCCCAGTGTGGTAAAATTTACCAGATCTGAGTGGATGTCAGCCTTGTGTCTGGACTTTAAGATTTACGTTTCCCTTCTGGTAGCTTCAGATGCAATTGGCCTCAAAGCTAACTTTTCTATAAAAGGGACTGCTGTGCCATTAATGGCCGTTTGAAAGTGAATTTTAACAATGAAGTGTGTTTTGACAGCTTCAGAGCTGTCCCTTCTGCTGAAGCATTGTTTTGTTCATTCAGTTGTAAACTGGGTAACAGAATGTCACATATACTGCTGAAATTCAAGCATCTTAATGCCAGAATAATTAAGACTTCTATATTGATATGACGTGATTGATCTTGGGGTTTTTTATGGATTATCTTCCAAAGGTTGGTGCAAAAACACAGGCTAAGATACAGCTATTGACTTAATTCAGATTTTATTTTGAAGTGTGTTTTGTTGTGTTTTGTTCACAGATCCTTCTGTTCTAAGAGGTGCTTTTGTAGGCCATACTGATGCAGTGTGGGGTCTGGTTTACAGTGGAGCACACCAGCGTTTGCTGTCCTGTTCAGCAGACGGCACTATACGTTTATGGAAAGCTACAGAAATTGCTCCAGCTCTCAATGTATTTAATGATAATCAAGGTACAGAAAATCACCCTACCCTAAAGTTCATGGGCATCACTGTTCAGACTGGCATAATTTTGGGTACTGAATAGAAATACTTCTTGCGCTTTTTTCTGAGTTTTGTATCTTCAAGAGTGTTTTTGGGAAGAGTAAATTTTGTGGCCCTTCTTCGACATTAGCTGAATATATACCTGCGTGCAGGGGGACACTCAGATACATCTAAAAGCCAACTGCTGCAGATGATCTGCTGGTGTTACTAGCACCGTGGAGGATTATGTATTAACTCAGTAATTCAGATTCAGACTTGAGTTTACACTAGGCCTTTGCTTTTGGTTTGTTCAGAATAAAAAGGCCTTTCTTCCCTCAGTGGAAGTTTGGAGTAGCCAGTGTTTCATCTCAGTGTCATTATACCTTCCAGATTTGTTCCTTGTGCCTCTAACACAGAGATTCCATTTGAATTTTTGAGTTTGCAGATTAACTAAATAACAATAACCTAGTGATCCTAAACACTGATAGCTGAAAAAAAATACTCCTTTGGAGTTAGTTACTGAAATGTCATGCACAAATGAAAATCCTACTGTTTAGAATCTGATTTCTGGAAGTTGCTGTCTGAGTCAAAGTGCTCCAGAACAAGCCCATAGACATTGCCAAACTCTCTTAGAGCTGATAGTCATTAAAGGCAGCCTATGAGCTGAGACAGTTCCTTATCTCTTCAGAAAAACTTTGAGGCAAAATAAACTTTGTCATAACTGAGCAGACTTGCCAAATTATGGTGTAAAGCTGGTCAGATATGCCATTGCTTGTTAGTTAAGACAGACTGAGCAAAAGAGAAACATTCCATGTATTTCAGTTTTTGCAGAACTAAAACTGTTTCTAAAGGTATGCAAGATTCTTATTGCCAGCTTGCCTATCTGTGTGCTTTGAAAACTTCCTGGCAGAGTTTTGGGGTTTGTTGTTGTGAGTTGTTTTGTTTTTAATTATTAAACTAAGGGGGAAGGGGGAGTAGTCTTGCCTCACAGAGCTAATATTAGGGCTTTGTTGTATTCTAAACGGGAATGAAGCCCAGTTGTGAAATCCAAAGACTGAAAACTCAGTTTTCCTATGGCTTATCGATAACCTTGAACAAACTCTCTAAAGTATCTGTCACTCATTATTCAAGTCCTTTAGATTAACCATTGTAGGCTTACCAGGAAGCTGCAGATAAGCATGCATGGCAGTGGAAGAAAAGGGTCACTGGAGAAGCAGTGTGTCTTCTTCTCACACCAATCCTTTTTGGCTTTTTTTTGAGTACTTGTAGATAAGTACCACCATTCCTGAGAAATGTTCTTGAGGTCCTGTGTCTCAGAAAGGTATTTCTCCCATGAATCTTTAGAGAGTTTGCAGAGATGTGATGATATTCCTGTGTTATCTGAATCTATGATCCAACATCAGGTCGCTTAAAATTCAGTTTCTCACTCTCTGTCTTTTCCTCCTCCCGGCATCTGGTGGTGTTCTTTCACATAGCAGGTGGTGAGCAGGACATTTGAGGAGAAAAATCCTAAGGGATAGATCCTATGCCCAAGCTTTGCTGATTTGACCTTCTGTCCTGTAGTGTGCAGATAGCTACAGTATAAGGAGATCAAATATATACCACAAAAGGCAGGATGGACAAAGCTTTGAAATACAAGTTTATAATGTATTTGTATAACTTTACATGATGACAGTTCCAGTGTGTAAAATTTGCTCCTGGAGAACACTGGTGTGTTTTTAAGCTCTGATTTTTTCCAAGTTAATTATAACAACGTTAATCATCTGTCATGTCAGCTGTTGTACCACTGCAATTTCATGTCCTTTTACTTGAAGCAATGGAGTTTGGTGGAGTTTTTTTGAGAATTGCTGTTACAATTAAAGGAAGGAAAAGGGGCCAGGAAGTTCTTACTTTCTTAATTTCAAAGTAGATTTCTGCCCAGCTGCAGTTCCAGATACAGCATCTTAGTAAAGAATGTTGTTGATACATGTGTCAAAAAAAATAGGATTAAAATAGTGATCATTACAGGGCAAGCTATTTAGATTGGCATAATTTATATTTTAGGATGCAACATTTCCTTTCATAATCGTGGGCCTTTTGATGTTAAAGTGCTTACTGGTTGGATTTTTTTTTGTTTAATTTTTTAAATTTTCTTTACACCAACTACATCTTCTCTACGTTGTTTTCTAGAAATGGGAATCCCTTCATCAGTAGACCTTGTGAGCAGTGACCCAAGCCTCATGGTAGCATCATTTAACAGTGGACACACTAGCATTTTTAACATGGAGACACAGCAACGAATTCTTACCCTGGAGTCCAGCGTGGATACTAGTATGTATCAAAAGCCCCAAATAAACCAAAGGAAAAAAATTACTTGTTTAAGATCGATACTGCTGATAATCTTTTCAGTGTTTCCAAAGAATCAGGCAGTGTCATGAGAAATTATAACATGAATTATGTTACAAGCTGTGTTTTGAGATATAACAGTAAATTGTTACCACTACAACAGACCTCAGGGGTGTTTCAGTAGCAGAAGAGTGCACATACCTTTGAAATAAAGTAGAAGAAACAAGCTCGCACTCTGAATTCCTCCTCAAGGGGTAGTAGCACAAGAAAAAGCACAGGTTTCTTTAATACAGCTTTGTGATCTTTGGAGATTCAATATATCCATTTTCTCTTCAGTCCAAAATCGCAAAATAGAGGCAATATCAGGAAAATTCAAAGTTGAATTTATTAAAAAATTGTGAGTGTGTGTCAATTCTTTTTTATTTTTCCTCAGAGGTATCCATCTTCTGAGCTTTATTACACTCTTGGCTCATTTGGACTTGGGCTTTAGTTGAAATTTTCACTGTTGGAGGAAAGCAAAGCTCCAGTGAAAGAGTAGTCATTCATAAAGTCCCGTATAATGCCTTGGATCATGGCAGTGACCAATATTAGAAGTTTTAGAGGATACCGTGAAGAGGCTGCTATCAGTAAATTATTTTACTCTGGCTTTACAAAAGAGACCCGAATGAGCTGAAGCATAAGGTTTCATATTCAGGCCACAATGGTAAAACATTGAGTTGTTTAAAATTTTGATATTTCTTCCCCCACCCTTAGGGTTTTATGTCACTGAGTTCTACTATTTAATTATATTTTTTAAAAGGACTAAGCCATTCTTGTTGGCTTTCCTTGTGTGTTTTAAAATATTTAAATGACTGTCATTTTATAAGGGGAAATGGAAAGTGCCATATCTCTTCTTTATGTTATTCCTTACTGTGCTGGATTTCTTCTTTTAACCCACATCTTTGTTCCTGTCTGAAAAAAACAGTTCTAAATTAGTTAATGCTATTCAGTGGAAGCCGCCTTTCTTCTTCCCTCCCCTTCTCCCTTCTATTTTTTTCACCTCCTCCTTGCTGTAATTCCGTAATATTCCTTTAGGAAAATGAGACCCTGGTATGGCAACCAGCAGTCCCTGTTTAGTATCTTCAGTTATGTAACAGTACTATAAAGCTTACGTGTATTTTAAAGAAATAAATTCTTATTTCTACAAGAACTAGACAAGAGGAAAATGTCACCTGAAATGCCCTACCACACTACTTAGGGACTCTGCTGTTCAGTATAAGCCTCACTCTGCTTGGCATTTTCAAACTGTGAGGAAGGCTGGCTGTGGTGAAGGTTCATGTGCTTTTAGTAATTTTAGGGGAGTTTATTAGTGTGGATGTGGGATTTTTTCCTTAATTTATACTTTCATGATTTCTAAGTGTCCTGTGGATGCTGACACTGCTTTATGGTTCAAATTTTTATAGAAAGGTGTAAAATGAAATCTTTATCATTTTAATAGCAGGCGAACCTTTAGCAGTATTCTATTTCATTTATTTTAGTAAGAATTTTGATTAAATGATATGAATGTTCTTTGGAAGCAATTTAGCTAAGTACAGTCAACATGAAAGACAATATCTACATTTTGATGTTCTGTGTAATGACTATTTGTGGGTTTTGTCATAAGCTATGCCTCTTAAGACCCCTCTTGCATTAACCTGTGCATCACAGCAATGCCTAGATTTCTAATCAGAAAATTCCTAGACTTTTTTTCTGTGTGTGTGTAGATGTATCTATATATATGCACGCTATTATGGAATTATTGAAGGCTAGGAAATTGGCTCTCCTATGAATAGTCTAGCATCATTTTTTTAAATAATAATTTCAATCCATATATATCAGATAATATTAGGTGGATTTTTTTTGCTTGAAGCATACTGCCTGCAGTGTTTTATTTTCCTGTCCTGTGTGTTATGAAGAAAGTTTGACTTGGCAAGAGGAGGAATGCGTGCGAATGAGGTGTTTTCACTCAATTTTTGGTTTCACGTTTTTGCCTGATGTGCCTATCTAAAACGATGTCCAAAAGCTGGACCCTGTTTGGCATACGTACAGTTTATATATGTCTCTATCCTGTATAGTTTGGAAAGTATTTTAGAGTGAAGTGCATAACATAAGGTGCTAGCTGAGAGTTTCCAGGATATACGTGTAAGAAGTATTTTGCAAATAAGATTGATTACGTACTTATTTCTCAGTAGCAATCTTTCAAAGAACTTAGCAATTTACATGTACTGATACTTGTGGGTTTTTTCTTAGCAGTTGGTTCTTCCTGTCAGATAAACAGAGTCATTAGCCATCCAACTCTTCCAATTAGTATCACTGCTCATGAAGACAGACACATCAAATTCTACGACAACAATACAGGTATGCATCTTTTCAGCTGGTCTTAGCCATAGCCATTACATTGTATAATGTAAAACATATTCAGAATTTCGTTATGATCAATATTATTCACATAAATGCTGAGGGATGCCAAGAATTGGATAGCCTCTCTCTGAAGTGGAAATCTCTCATCACCAGTAGAGTCCAAAGATTTCCAGCCCACTTAAAGCTTTGTTGGCAAAGTGATGAGGAACCTGCATCTCTCTCTCCATTCTTTTAGAATGCCCTATGTATGGGGTTTATAAATATTTATCATAAAAAGCATCTTTTTTCAAAATCCTTGTGTTCTTATGTTTATGTTTCTTTTATTGGTTGTATGTATTATTTTGATCTTGAGAGCAGGAACCTTTGGCACTCCTTTAGTGCTTCCTAGACCTCTGCCACATTTGACCCATGATTTCTAATTTTTAACATGAAACATTAACATTAACATTATCCCCTATTCCTATGTAATTTATATTCATTGCTATAGTATATTCAGCTCCTGCCTTCCTTCCCATTCAAGATCTTACCTGAGAACTCACTTCATTCTCTTAAGGGGCAGATATTTAAAATGCACAGTGATTGCAGTGTCAGCGTGGCTTAAAGTAAAGGTCTCACAAACGTCGATGATACTGCTACTGTGGTTCTTGGGAACTGTAAACATTAAAAGAATGACTTCTTGTGTAATTTTAATGATTCAGTCATGGGACAAGATTTTGTATTTATAATATCAGCTGTGGTAGGGTCATAAGCAATGACTACAGATAACAAAGTTAATTGCAAAAAATAACCAAAATAAATCTTTTCTTTCAAAGGAAAACTGATCCACTCCATGGTAGCTCACTTAGATGCAGTTACAAGTTTGGCTGTTGATCCTAATGGCTTGTATTTGATGTCTGGCAGTAAGTACATTCAGATTTCATTTTCTTTTTCTCGTAATGGTGGCAGGCATGCAAATTACAAAGAAAACTGTTTCCCCTTTCTTTAGGTCACGACTGCTCGATTCGCTTGTGGAATCTTGAAAGCAAGACCTGCATCCAAGAATTTACTGCTCATCGCAAAAAATTTGATGAGTCCATTCATGATGTGGCATTCCACCCATCCAAATGTTATATTGCCAGTGCAGGAGCTGATGCCCTGGCTAAAGTGTTTGTATGACAGAGTGCTTCCCATTCAACTTTAGCTTTGTATATATTTAACCAGCTGCACAAAAGAGAAGAGGAGGGCATGAGCTGTTTTATCTTGCCCTATAATTCAGAGAATGTTTGTAAGTGTTTAGTTTTGCAGGGTGCTGTTTTCTAAATTGACGTTTGTTCTGGTTTCTGTGAGCTCAGCTGGTGCTGAGAGCTTGGAATCTCTCAGTTTCAAATAGTTTAAAAAAAAAAAAAAAAAAGCTTTTTTTTAGGGGGGGTGAATTTTCGTCCAGGCAGGCCTTGGGGGAAACTAGGTCTACGTATTCTCTATTAATAAAATGGAGTACTGGAAAGAAGGGGTCTAATTGCATCAGGGAGTAGGAAAAGAGGGAAACTTCCTAGGATGCTTCTCATTGAGGAATCTTAATGTACTCAAATCACCTGGAAAAAGTGATTCAAAGTCATTTCACATGCTCATTACTGTATCATGTGAGAGGCACTTTGTCATCCCTTTGGTATGAATAAAGTAGATCTTGTTCAGAGAGCAGTAGTGGATAGTTAATCTCAGCCACCTGGCTGCTAGCCTAAGATAAATGCAGTTGAAGGAAGGCAAATTACTAACATAAATTAAAATGCAGTAAAGTTTCTGTTACATCTTCTGTGTTTCTCAGTAAATATCTAGTTTGCAAAAAAATTTATATCATTTTTTAAGACTGTATTAGTGTATGGCTAGAAGCCGAGCCTTTAGTCTAAATCCCAATTAACAACAGACTGATGCAGTCTGTGTATACTGTAGTAGCAAATTTAACTTATTCAGATTTTAATGCTGTTTGTTCTTGGAGATCTGGCACAAGAAATTATCACAAAGCTTTCCAAAGAAGCTGTCCTGCAATTTTAGCTATCAAACATTCATCTCCTCTTTCTGTTCCTGCTAAAAAGGGTATCATTCTGGGCATTAAGGATAACAGTGAAATACTTCATTGGAAGATTAAATCTGATGCTTTGTATGGGTCCTTCTAGTGGAATAGGTGGGAACTATACAAAGCTCCATCAGTTTGAGAGATTCTGCTACTGCTAGAGGTATTTCCCAGCTGCACCATTCGTGGGACTCTTTACCTTGTCCGCTTCACTGGGTGTATGTGCCATTGGTGGGGTTACCTGAAGAATGAGTGCTTCTTGTAATTACTCAACAGGTGTGCTTTGTTTATCTCTTCAGAGCTTCTCTGTTGATTTGACAAATAACTTTGAATCCTATCTTTAGTCTTTTTATCCCTTCTTAAAGGAAGGTGAGTGGATTCTTTTCTATTCTGTGTCATCATCATAATTACTGCTATTCATAAGCACGAAGTTGGTATTTTTCTCTGATGGAAATGGGAAGCAGAATTTCTGCTGGAGTTGATTTCTGGTGCTGATATGAGTAGGAAAGAACCCAGTGCAACTCCTCATGTACCAGCATGAGGTCGAGACTGGAAACTGATAAATGGATCTTTACCTTTAAACTGACACTTTGTAAGCAGGAGTCATTGAAAGATATCAACATAAGGTTTGACTGTGTTGTTTTTAGCGTGGCATTTGGGGATGGGACCACATTTGAAGTTGATCTCAGCGTTTAAACCAATATTATTTAGAATAAAAGGTTGACCTGTGCTGTTTGAGCCTGCAACACATTATATGTACTGCTAAAATATCCTGGAATACTTTTTATTGCTCAGAATATTCAGATATGTCACTTCATGATATTGATATGCAATATATTTCCTTAGATGAGATTAGAACTTTTACCATGAAACAGATGACTACAATAATAATACAGATTATTTAGTTTTTATAAAATGTTTTGGTTATGATGAAAAGGAGGAAACTTGGCTGCAAAACTGAGCATTCGACTTTGTGAGAGTTCTGTGTACTTGACTCATATTCTTTCAGTGTCATTATTTTATTTCTTTTTGAAGAGAAAATTACAAAGATTTATTTGAAAAATTCTAAAAGTTATGTATATTATATATGTGTATATATATTGTAAACATGTATTAAATGTGTCTAGTAAGGGAAGACTCCATGGGTGCATTTTAATGTTTTAGTATTAAGAGTTCTCTTGAGTTTGTGTATACAAAGGATAATGGTGTGAGTATGAAATGAATGTTGTGCTTTTGCTTACACAATACAGTATGTAGTCACAGTTGTTTAAATTGCTGTACATAAAAACTAACAGGCCAGCATGCTTGTTTTTAAAGACTGTCATTCTGATTACAATTGGAATGTAAGAGGTGGCTGTTCAAATGTGAATTGAAAGATGTTTCCTTCTCACTATTGAGCTCTTGCTCAAACCGAAAAGTGATTTTTTAAAAAGCTGGCAATAGCTAGAGGATGAGGTGCCTTTAAAAAACAAAACAAAACAAATGTAGCCTTACAAAGAGGTTGTGAAGTATATATATTTTTGTGCTTGTCTTCATAATTGATGTCAATGTCTTTTTACTGTACTTGCTCACATACTTGTAGGACTGCAGGGTATTGTGCATGAGCCTGTCAGATCTTCTGAACATCATCATAGGAGATAGGGTTGAAAAAATTATTTAGGTTATCTAGTCCATCTGCTTGCTGAAGCAGGGTTGTAGACTTGTGCGTTCTGATATTGTCTTGGCCAGTGAGATTTTATACGTTTCAAAAAATTAGGCTTCCTTTTAAAGATTATTTCAATGATTACATCTCACTGGCAGGAGGATTTATGTAATATTTAGTAGCTCTTTTTTGTACCTTCATGCCAGTATTCCAAGGCATGTTTTGTGCCATTTTACATATTCTTCATAGTCTTCGTAATTTGGAACCTGCATGCACACACTGGTTCCATCTGTATATTTTCATTCCTTTCTGCTTTCTTCAAGCTGTTTTTTTAGTCTGTTTTTTTTGCACAACATTTTCTTGTTTTCATCCTTTAAGCTCAGTTCTCCAAATCTTGGTGTCCATGCCACCATTCCACATGCATGATTTGTTGGACTCAGTCTGAGGGTCATCTGTTAAATGTGGTTGTTATTTGGTTGGGTTTATCCTCTGTAATGCGATGCTTTTATATAGGAAGACCAAGCTTTTGATGTCTGACAAACTCAAATCGTATTTATTTATGACAACTCCTTTAAATAACATTTGAGCATTGCTACTTTTCAAGTTTCTTCTTCGCTTTCAGTATGTTACGATTCTTTTGCAATTAGAGACTTAATTCCTGTTTCATGACCATCCTGGGTCTTACAAGCTTTGAACCTCTGACCTCTGAGGGCACTAAATTATTTTTATTTGTTCCCCTTTTATGTGCAGTTCTTCCTGGTTGAGTGTAATTAATAACTTTCATTAGTGTGATGCGTATGTTTATTGAAAGTGTAAGCAAAACTGGACCCAAGGCTTATTCTTGCATAAACCATTGTTCTGCAATATCAGTATATAGCATTTTACCATTACTATTTTTCCCGTATCTAATTTACGTGGTAATTTTTTAATGGTTAACTCATATAATTTTTAGTGTATGTTAGCCTGTGCTAATGATTTTGGTTTTACTAACTAATTTAATGGGAGATTTTTCAGTCCTTCTGTATGTTGAAAGTTGGTCCACTAGGTTTAAATACTCTCACGTTTAATTTACTTCACTGGGCTCTTTGCTTTCACATATTTGATTCAGTTACCAAAATGCACAGACTGATTTGGAGTAGCATGGAAGAACTTCTAGATATATTGTGTCACTCTTACAAAATCCTAGTGTCTGCATTTATTTTTGGGCCTCAAAGAGAAAACTTCCACGTAAAAGATTTACTTTCATCTCATTCACCTTTATTTTGATAAAATATGTTCTTTAGCGAGAAGCCTGTAGAACTATATGCCATATACTGTAGGCTATTTTTTTAGGACACGTATTTTCAAATAATATTACGTTAAAGCAGTCCCATGTAATTTGGTTGAGTAAGTGTGTGGTGTTCACCATACAGCTTTGTGATTAGGTCATGCAACACTGTTTTTCAGTTGTGAATTTAAAGTAACCAGAAACTTGTCCATTTGAATAAATGTGTGAGAGATAAAGGACTTAGTTACATCACCTTTTCAGTGCATTAGTTGGATCACAGATGTGTCCTCTTTCCTTGCCTCCCTGGGTTTCAACCGTATAATTTTGGGGAGCAGCAATTTCTTTGAGCAGTGTTTGATGGGCAGAAGTGTGGAAACAAGCAATTGAAAAGCGGGCATAACCGTCAGATAATTAAGTCTTGGTTTTGTTAATGCCTTTCAAGATGCGTATTTGGAAACATTTGCAGGCTGTGGCTTGGCAGTGTGTTTGCAGACTGTCCCAGGTATCCAAGAGCCTACTCGGTGCCTGTGTGAAGTACCTAGTCAACCTGAGATGCATTAAGGAAGAAAATGCAGCCATTGTGGTTGTCCTATGCTGAAATTTGTGGCTGTTTAGTGGAAGTTGGTTTGGACTACACTGTTAGAAGTGAAGAAATCAGAATATGATAGTTAACCTCTTCCATGTGGTAAATTGGTTTGTATAAGGTGTGGCAATCTTTGACATGGCAATATGAGTTTTCTTGGGCAGCTGCTGTTCATGAGCATCGTAGAGATGCTTAGCATAGTTGTTACTATTGAGTGACAGAGAGGATGAAAAGATTTCCCTGAAAAAATTGCTCAGATGTTTCAGGAAGCTCTTTTTTTCCATAAGGACATGAAGGTATTGAGAATATTTTATCTAAATCTGATAATGTGTTTAGTTGAAGAGAGTTACAATAGGTGAACACTCTTTCATCATCTTAGTCTTTAAGCTTACAGACAAACACAGTTACGGAGACGATTCACCTGTAAGCTGCCAGTGGAAGCCTCTGCCATGTTCCTACTGAGCAGCAGAGAAACTGATGGACAGCAGTGTTGATCCATCCAGTTATGTCGGGGGTGTTTTACAGAAAATAACCCCTCTTGTAAAAGATAGTGTTACATACAACAGAGCAAATGAACAAACTCCTGGGGAGGGTGGGCAAGGACTAGGATGAGTCTTGTGTAAATAGTCCTTGTTCGGGCAAACGCTCTTGTTTAGCTGGTGGGAATGTTCCCAGGAGAAGGGAGGGTGGTTGGAAATAATGACCTTTAAGAAAATGTCTCTGCCTGTGCTAATGAACATACCTGTGCAGGTTATCTATCCTTTTGATATCTGCTTTTTATCTTCCCACTTAAATCTTCCTTTAGGTTACATTTTCTGAGAATCTTAAAATCTCATCTGCAGAGAGCTCTTATTGCAGGGTCAATTTCATAAAGGGCTATTGATTTTTCTCTTGGAGTGGTTTTTTGAAGGGCAGTAGGGTTTCAGCTTCAGCCCTACCCCTCTCACCACCAAAAAGCTGATTTGTACCTCCTTACACCCAGTTCGTTTAATTCTAGTTGGTTATCTCTTACCCTGCCTTCTGACTTAGTTTTGCTGCTCTGTAGTCAGTTGTGAAAGCTTATGAATTGCTGTGTCATTTAAGATGTTTTTGAGAATCTGGATTCCACTACAGAAGGCATAAATCCAGTTGAATAGTACAATTTGTGGGTCTCATCTGGTTTGTTGTCAGGAGAGACTTGCTAGATTACAAAATCCAAGGTATGGCTGAGCTAAAAAGGCATTTAATAATAATATATTCTTCTTAGCCCAGCTTCTTCCTGCTTAAGTGTAGATCGTGGTATTGTGTGTTAAACTCATTTTGCCCTGCTCGTGCTGCCAAGCCATGCTGTGATCCTGGGAGATGACAGTGTTTAAACCATGCCCCATGCATGTGTTTCTGAGCTGTTCAAAGCCCTGTGTTGACGTGGTCCTCAAGGCCAGTCTTCTTTCATTCCCTCAAGTTTGAATTGCAGGCTCCCAAAATTACTTCCTGGCTATTTTGAGAAACCCTTGGTCCTCACACCAGAGTATTAGACTGGGGTGTTGAGAAAAGATTTGTGCAGCTGGATTTGTACTATTCTGAAAGGGAAAGGATAACTTGTTGCCAAGCCAAATATTGTCATTATTTTTGGATTACTTGTGAAAAGCAGCCAAAAACATTGTATAAGGGATAAATGACGGACTTCAAGCTAATATTTTTCCATTAAGAATTTATTTTTTTATGCTTCCTGTCATCAAGATATAGTGCTTTTGAATGTAGCTTGTTTTCAGGTGTATGGCTCCTCGAATTGTTTCCTTGCAATTGGACATTTGCAAATGTGTATCATTTTTGAAAACTGTCTCATATGTGTTAGCACTTCTTTTGGAAATGCAAACTGAGCATGTTAGCTAATGATTTCTTGTACCTTTATAGTCCGAGCAGACTGAAAAGCAGTCTTGTGCTATGTTTTCCTTGAGTAGTGCATCTGAAAAAACTTGTAGAAGGAACTCCATGATGAGATGACTTTTGTTGCTCTAAGGTTCTCTGTTGACATTTGTCAGCTTTGCATTGTATTTTGCATAATTATCTTCATTTGACTGTCAGGTTAAAAAGGACAAATTTGTTTGTCATATGGACTGTAGCTTGGATTTTTTTGTTGTTGTTGTTGCTTATATTAATCTAATTTTTTCTTTTCTACTAGAACTTAGAGATACCTGACAGCTCTCTTTAGGAGAAGTTACTAGAGGTGATAACCACTAACATGTTAGTAATTACAGTGGCTCCCCTTCTGTTTTGGGTCACTTCCATGGCAGATAGTTGATATGAAAAGGCTACTGTGGCTGATATATAAACAGCTAAAGGAAATTAAGATTCCCCTTCAGAACTCTGCTGAGGTTATGATTTTATACACCAGTTTTGAATGACTACTTTGAAACAATGTTGGGCTTCAAGTGTCTTGTAGAATTTTGGATCCAAATGAGAAATACCTACTTGTTGAGTAATAGTCTGCTTGTTGATTTTTTGTGTATGGCTCAGTACAAGGCCGTGTCAGAATTGCAGTACCACCAAAATTACTTTGTTTAAATGCAACTGTTGTACAAAAGTGAATGTTATTTTGAGTGAGAAATTCTGTTTTCTAATTTATGAAGGAAATAGTTTTCTTGGGAGTAAGCATCCATAAATGTAATATATTTCATGATTTTGAAAAGGCTTATTAATCATGGGACATGAGAAAAATGAAAGTGTTTCATTCTCCAAAGATTTTTTTTAGCATTTATTATTACAAGTATAAATTTTTGCTTTAAATGGAAATGCTTCTTCAAAAAACTAGTATTAAACTTCTTACTAAAACTCAGTAGTTTAAAATGCTGGATAAATATCTAAAATGGCAAAGACAGAAAATTCAGAGGGAGATTATTTCGAAGTACATCAGTGTAATTTTGAGCTTCTCAAGTGCAGCCCTGAATTTTCTCTTTTTCACTGCAATTCATATTTTGTGAAACTTCTTGGATAGGTTATATTTAAAGCTACATTCACTTGCCTGAATAAGTCAAATAAATATTTTGTCATTTAAAATTATATAGATCTGCTTATGTTAGTGTGCCATTTAAAATGAGACCCCATTGAGGTAACCATGCAGGTATTTGTGTTGGTATGACAGTAGTGAAGTGGGGTATCTGTGTACTGTACCCGCATTCTGTGCTGAGCAAAATCACACGGACTTCCAGAAATAAGCAATGGTTTTTAAGAGCAGCTTTATTTAATGTTGCAGCAGCAAGTGTCATTTGTACCATATAATTATGTAAATTGGGTGCTAATAAATACTATTTTTCAACATTTTGCATTGTGTTCATAATTCTGCATTTTATCACAAGGTACGTGTGGTTTTGGAGTGAGTGCTAGGAGGGGGGAGTGCATTAAGACTAAGACAAGGAGACTTGTTTGGAGGGGCTTGAGGTAACTGCACGTGAAATTCCTGTTGAACTGTGCAGCGTGTCCCTGTTCACAGGAGTGCCTTGGTTTTTCTGTTCTCCGCGTGCCTTGGTTTCGTACTGCTCCACCAGCTCGGCTCCGTTGACACCCCACACCTCTCCATGTGCTGAGGCACGTGGTCCCGTGTGGGGGTGAACGTGGGGTGAGCAGACATGCGGAGTGGGTGCGCTTGTGCAGGAGCTGGTCTGGCAGCGGGTGTTGTTCGCAGCCAGACACGTGGCTCTTCCCGAGGACAGCGTTCATTCAGCGTAAAAATAACTGCGTGGTTCTGCCCTCGGGGAGAGGATGAGGGAGAGCAAACCACACATCACAGATGGCAGCTGCGTTGCTACAGGAAGGTGCTCAGAACGGCACTGTGAAGGGGTGGCGGGAGAACCTACACAGAACGGAGCAGAACAAGTTGTTGTCAGTGAGTCCATCCCGTTTTTTCTGAGCTTGTAGGTGGGATGAGTGAAGTTCTCATCTTTTCTTGGTAGGTGTAAAATAGCCTGATTTGGTCCTAGTCATCTTCCTGCCTCATAGGAAAGGAGGAATCGATTTATGAATTGACAGTACAATCTCATTCACCCCAGTCTGAATGCCTCTAAAAGATTTGTGAGGTAGGGGGAAAGAAGATTTAGTGAATAATGTATGCGTGACCCTCACATGTGGAGGCCTTCCTAACGTGCTTATGGGTTTGCCTATGTACAAGACATGGCCCCGTGATGATTTGTGTGTGAGAAAAGTGAGTATACTTGGTGATACAGCGGAACTTCTACAATTTATTGTGCTTAAAAAGAAGTAATTTCTATGACTGCTGGAATTCTTGAACTGCATTATCAGAGTTCTCATTAGAGATCAGCGAAGGGGTTAAACTGGTGTTGAGAAAAATAACACGTTTATTGCCATTCAGTGAGACTGACACGGTTGATTGTGAGCAGTGTTGCTGATGCAGTGCTAAAACCCTCATCCCCCTTCCTCCCCCAGTTTAACAAGGAAAAAGATTATTTTGAGGAATTTGAAGCATTCAGCTGCATAGATGTACATTTCTAATGTTTTCAATATGTAGGTGACTTAGCAGATGTAAATGGCCTGGTACTGTCTAAGATGTCTCAAAATGAGATGGGAATGGAAAAGAAAAGGGATCAAGTTGTTTCCATAATGTTGCTCATGGACAGAGAAAAATAGCTAGCAGAATGATAGTGACTTTGTTCAACCATGAAGTAATTTAAGGTATGTACACCACAGAAAAGTGACTTACATTTGGTGTCTAGGTAATATTTCTGATCCTACTTAATGCTTGCTTTGACTTTCTAAGTAGATAACGTGGATAATTTTCTGTGGGGTTATAGGCAGGGTGTTAAATCACTAAATATGTTTAGATTGGGTTGATCCTGGCTGGCTGCTTAACTCCAGAGCTTTTCGTGGTTGCTGGTATGGTTCCTCTTGTGTGCTGGAGAGCCATGGGGGAAGGAGTGCAAGGAGGAAGGGGAAGCTTGTCTGCCCACCTGTCAGCGGCAGCCATGGAGAAACTCTCCTCTTGCTGAACCAGCAAAGCAGCAGCAGCTGAGGAGCAGGAGGTGCACACTGCGGGCGATGCCTTCTGTGCAGGGCAGCACAGTGACAGCAGAAATGCTGAGTGCCCCGCTCTGAGGAAACAGGACTTTGAGTTCCCTCTCTCTGAAGAGATGGCTGAACTCTGAATTTGGTGGCTCACTGAAAATGTCAGTGGCTAATGCTGGAGTTGAAAAGAGATGCTGAAACGGAGCTCTTCCAGGGCTTCCAGAGCATGGGCGTCAGTAGGTATTTCCAGGTGGGTGTTGTGCATTGTGATTGCTGAGCACTAAGCCACCAGCCCAACTCTGAGTGCAAAGATGCTTATTTCTTAGGGAGAGGGTGATCAGACAACACCCTCTAGAGTGTGTATGCAGTGACTTGTTCAGACAGCTCCCATCTCTTCGGGAGGCCTCTGCCAGACAGCAGGTTCCACTGCACTGGTCAGACATCTGAAACTGAGTGGCCCAGCATCGAGTGACTGGACATCTAGATCCTCTTTTGATTCAGTCCCACATCTAGAAATTGTGTAGGGCCTGTGTTACTTTTTTTCAGCTTCCAAAGGAAGTCTGGTTCCAAAAAGGACATGATCTTGCAGACTTTGGAGAGTACGTATGATTTTGATGCCCTTCAGTCATTAGACTCTGCTTCAGTGACTGATTCCTCTGACAGGTAATTTTGTGGTAGCTCACTCTAAGGATCTTTTTCATCTGAGCATGTAAAAGACAACTTTGAAGCACCCGGGGCTTTGCCAGCCTTGCTAGGTCTTCCATAATGTGGTAATAACCTCAGCTGTGTTTCAGAAACTAAAATGGCAGGGGCTGTATTTGCTGTTTCTTTTTACCCCATATGAGATGACATGCACTGCATGGGCCTTTAGGACAATTTTATTGCAAAAGATATAGAAACTTATGTTGATAAGCTCAAATAGCTTGTATATGTTACAGAAGGAGTTCCGCTGCTTTCTTCAAACAAATACACCTCTTTGAACATTTATCTGTATATGTAAGTTATCTTGGTTTTTTTAATAAAACAGTATTTGGAGACTTTAGTAGGCAGCAAGTAATTTGATTGCTATGAAAGGTAAAGGTTAAGAGGAGTGTGTTCTGTGATTGCTTTTCTTAATGGAAGGGTATAGTCTTAAAAGTTTTGAGGCTTCCACTTAAGTTTACAGCGTTTATGAATAGGACATCTAAGTTTAGATGAGAGTTGAATTAGACCACTTTCATACTTGAGTTTTGACAATTTCAAGATCGTCCCAAGAAGCAAATAAAAATGCACATTGAGAAACAAGCACCATATTTGTTCTTAAGATAAACCATTTGAACAACAGCAAACCCCAAAGTGCCCTTTATAAATGCTTGACAAAAGATAGCTGTGCAACTTTCCTGTGAAAGAGCATTTGAAAGCTTAATGCCATTGCTTGAAGTTTAAGCTTTAGGAAAAAATTATATCCCATATGCATCTATCCCTTATGCACATCCTAAAGAACGTGTGTGCTCTAGCTGTTCCTCATGTCTCGGCCATCACTGCTGTGCTTTTGGCAGAGCACAAGTGAAACATCGGGGAGTCTCTGCAGGGTACCAATCTTTGGTGCTGCAAGAGTACATTCAGTATGGAGAACAGTGTGTGGTGGTGAGCTGCTGCATTAAAAATTAAACCACGGTATTAAGAGTAACTGTAAGTTAGGATTTAGGCCTTTTTCTCAGGTAGCCCCAAATCAAGCCCCAAACCAAGAGGTTTTCAGACAATAAATCTGGTGTCTGAACTGAAGTCCTCAGTAAATTCAGTTTATGGGTTTGAGTTTTGTCCAGCCCATGTAATGTCCCTTGTCGACAGAGAAAGATGTGTTCAGCAGAACGGTAGTGAGGAGCTCGGTCAGGAGATGGGGGACGTCAGCAGTTGCTCTGCTCATACCTAACTCTCTATCCTTAATCATTTTTTCAAGCCGAGAATCTACTGCTGTGAAGTGCAGCAGCACAGATTAGTGGTAAAAACTCTGCATACAAATATATTTGTGGAAGCTGACAGTGTCCTGTGCTTTTGGTCTGGGTAGAGTGGTTGAATTGATGATACTCAGTTAAAACTGGAACTTCATGTTTCTTCCTAGGGTAAGCAATGAACTTTCACTGTGCAAAACCACTGTTTCATCCAGAATTGGTTTTGATAACCTCTTGAGTGGACCCTGGCTTATGTTACCACACCAGGGGGATCATGCAGAATCTGCTGTTTTTATTAATTTGCATTATGCTTACTTAGTTGACAGGTTTTGAGCTATTTCAGTCATATTTCCAAACATAGCGATTTAAAAAATTGTGTTACTTTTGCTGATAAAATGAGTTTCCCTTATGGCAATTCAATTAAAATTTATGTGGCTAATAAATATCTTGGCTCATGGTTATTAAAACTATAAATGCTGTTAAAAGCCTGATTTGCAAGTAATATGGCAAATTTGACTTTTAATTTCTTTCCATTTCCTGTTAGTTCCACAAGCCTGGCACAGCATGGCTTTGATTGCCGTAAGGGGTGTGAACACTCATGTTTTTATTGGCTCCTTTGATAACTTTGCTTAATGAATGTATTTTCTTAAATGATACTGGATGGAGCATAACCAGCAACTGCTGCTTCCAAAATAAAGTGCAGTTCTTTTGGCCCTCCTAGTGTGTCACTCCTCCCCCAGTGACTGGTGACATGGCTAGTTCTCCACTTGAGAAACCACTGTGTGTTCTGACTGACCCAGGGCTGTAGTAGGTGCATTTTGGAATCCATCCAGAAAAGAGAAGTCAATCCTAAATTTGAGGGAGAGTGTCTGTACATGCTTGAAATTCTGCTTTTCCCAGTGTATTATACAGAATTTCAGATAATTCCCTCTTAAATCCTGTTAATGGCTCTTGAATAGTTCTCCTCACACTAGAGACTGCTGTTCTGAGTGGTGGTTTAATGACAGAGTGGTGGGTCTTAAATGCTTTTCTGATTGTGAGCAACTTAAACCCAACAGTTTTTCTCAAAGAGTCTCCTGTGTCCTGGCAACACTCCTGTGGTCCTGCAGGCCTTGAACCACCCAAGAGTGAAGGATGAAGCTGAGGGGGAAAGACACTTCTCAAGATCAAGCATTAATGCAGTGTTGTAGGAGGCTAGATTCCGGTTCCTGCATGTTGGCTGCCATGTGGATTTGAGGCTTTACTGGGGTTGGCAAAGGATTATAGGGTCTCGGGGCTTGACCCTTTCTTCCCACTTGCTTTCCAGTTTCTCAGGGTTTGGATAAATCCCAGTGCTTGAGTTTACACTAGCTGGAGCTTAACTGACTGACAAGACAGCAGTATGGAGAGAGTACCTGCTTTTAAGAAGCTACTCAAATTGAGTTGTGTTCTCCCTCCAGAAGAAGCATCTGGTATTTGAGCCCTGATCTGTGTGTCATGTAGTGGGCAGTGCCACATGAGGTGTTTCTACCACAGCAGCTCAGCAGCCTGGCCACTCCCTGAAGGGACCCGGCCACTCCAGGGAGCAGGTGGCGCATTTTAAGGAGCTTGCGTGTGTCCAGAGGTGAGAATTGGGCAAGCTGGGGCTCTATGCTGGAAGCAGCTCTTCAAACAGCTGCAGTTATTTCCTCTATGATTACTGCCTCCTTTGCTGTCCATCCAAATCAGAGTTTCTGATGCCTGCAAGGGAAAAAAACCAAAAATCAACAGTCTACACAGAGCGTTATCATGCATAGGGACAGAGCTGAAATCAACCTTGCTGACTGGAAAGTGCTAGAGGGAAACACCTCCAGTGTTTCTTGGACTGAGGGCTGGCGTTATTCCTGTGGCACTTGGTGTGCCTTCAGCACAGCGCCCAAGGGTCCTGCCTTGCTTGAGTCCATTAGTTCCGTGGCTGGGAATTAAACTCTGTGCAAATGTTTTGGATGAGCTGATTAACATAGCGGTAGAGGTTGTCAAATTCGTCCACAAAGAAGGAATGCTCCTTAACAGGGTCTGATGCAATGGCTTCCAGTTCATCTGGGGCTGCCCAGGCAACTCCAACGGAATAAGCAATGACTCCTGGAAAGAAACCCAAAGTTTAGAATAAGCATAAAAGTTTTCATTGCATTAAATCTTATTTAAGGCCAATACTACAAATGTAGTTCCCAGGCCACAAAAAAAATGGGCAATGAGCTGCAGTGCTGTCTGTATAAAATGGCTATTTTCAAATTGGAGGAAAGCTCTAGCTTGTGCTTTGGAAGTACCTTTTGCCAACAGCAAAAAGGTTTAAACAATAGTGAAGCTTTTGCTCTGGGTCTAAACAACAGGACCTTGTTCCGGTGCAAATGTGTTGGAAGATATATGAGATATATGCCTATCTTCACTAGAAGGCCAAAGGAGTCCTGTGTTGCTAAGACAGCAAAAATCCCTTGAGATCTCCTAGACACAGCTGCATTTGTGATGGTTTATAAGTTTTTTTTCTGAAGTTCCTTATTCAGCTATTAAACAGATGCTGGTCTTGTTGGAGCTCAGTGGGACCCCAGAGACAAGTGCTACTTTTCCTTCATAAGGTTTCATCCAGCACCTTCAAATCATAGGAAACTGCATTTATCTGACCTGGATGAGTGCTGAGGCATGAGGGGAGAGCAGGCAGTGGTAGAAGACCTTACCATTTTGGTGAGCTGCCATGGCTGGCATGCTGACATCATCGTAAGACCTGCCATCTGTGATGAGAATCATGATCTTCCTTTTGTTGGGTTTGGACTTGCTGAACAGCTGCTCTGAGGCGTAGCTGATGGCTGCTCCCGTGCTGGTGCCCCCACTCCAGTAACTGATCCTTTTGATAGCGTTCAGCACGTCCTGCTTCGTGCTGTGCTTGTCAAAGCTGAACTCCAGCCTCTGCTCGTAGGTGTACTGCACCGCTCCGATGCGCGTGTCGGTGTCCGAAATCTCGAACTCCTTGCTGATGTTGGCCACAAACTGGAGGACCGTGCGGAAGTTGCCGGTGCCGACGCTGCTGGAGCCGTCGATCACGAAGCCGATGTCGGCGGAGTTGAGGCACGTCTTGCTGCAAGCCAGCCGGTCGGTGTCGCACACCCGCTTCACCAAGGGCTGCACCACCTTGTGGAGGCTGAACCAGCTGGGCACGTTGATGGAATAGAAGCCGCTTGTCCTGCATACTGCCTGCAAGGCAACACGAGGATAAATGCAATGGAATTTCAGTCTGCCTGTTTCTGCTGGGGTATGCAGCTAAATTGTAAATATAGACTCCTGGAAAGAGCAGTGCCGGAGTCTGAAATGGCCTCTCCTGCAATCACCATCTGCTTCCCTGGGAAATGATGTCAGTGTAACATCACGGATACTTGTGTAATGTGACAGTTTTTCCTGCCTTTTTTTTGGAACTGTGGGATGGAGCTGATATTATAGTAGTGAGAGAACTGTAATAAGCAAGTTTGCCACCTGTCACGGTTCTTTACGTGAGTTACACTGTTCACGGGAAAAGCATCCAAATTACAGAGCTGCTCTTATTGTGGCTCCCATGGACGTTGCAGGAGCCTGTGTGTTTGCCAGGTGGCAACTTCAGCTCCCATCATTCAGGACAACAAGGAAAGTTTTGCCTGCTGACAAACCCTGCTACCTTGAAGTGAAACCTGGGGCTTAAGCTGAGGATAACTTGGTTCATACCCTTCTAAGCAGAAAAACCCAGGCTCATTGTGTTTGCTCTGCCAAATAGTAAAAAAAAAAAATAGAAAAATTTAACTTTTATAAGTCAATACTCATAAGGGCCACATCTGCGGGAGGCGTCTATAGGGTTAGTGGGAGTCAGGTGAGCACGGGTAGGAAACAGGGCTGGCACAGAAGAGGACGTGAGAGAAGTCAAGGGGTGGAGGAGGGGAGTGAACAGGCTGGATCAAATTGTCTTTGGCTTTAGTGCCTTTTAAATGCCAATTCCTCAGTTCTGTGGGTGAGAATATTTTGTTAAGCCAGGCTTTATCTATCATCTTTGTGATGGTGCGTGTATCTGACTGTTTTAAAAGACCAAGGCACTGGTCTTGACTCGCATAAAGCCTGACAGTTCCAAGGGAGTTACAGTTCCCTCCAGTCTGGGCTGCTCACAGTGTCCTGCTCTCATTTGTTCTTCTTACTGTCTCACTTCTATTTTAGTGTTATGATGCAGCAGTATCAAGTCACCATTCCCTCCTTACCTTCCCGTTCTGAGCCCACTCTCCTCTCACTTCTGCTGTGTTCCTGGCAGGTTTGCAGAGACTCACTGTAGCTTTGCTCTTTTAAAAACATTAAATGCAAATGAGACTACAATCCAGTTACATGCTGACCAGAGACAGTGCAGCTCTTTGGAGCAGCTCTGAAACTCACGGGAGATTATTTCATGGCAGAGCAACCCCGCTCAGATGGGAATCTGTTTTCTGAAAATACCAGATAACTCAACCGTGTTTCCTAAGCCCAGCCTGGTCTGCCACTTGGTAGATATCTCCTGCCCTAACTGGGTGCCAGCTTGTCCTGAAGCCCCGTTGATCAGACAGCTACTGTTGGTGCCAAATACAAATCATTCAAGGCTCGCATTCTCTGTTTTTTGCTGTATATGGCAGGCATTTACCCTTTTCCCAAGAGCCACCATGAAGTCCATAGGAGCAGAAACAAGTAACTGAAAAATAACCTTCATCAGCAGTGGAAAGAGAATGTTTGAGTTATCCAGTATAGCTGAAAAACGAGGCTGTGCCTATGTTGGGGCCGTGCCAACCTTTGCTTGTATGGGACCTCTTTGTAAATGCAACATTGACATTAAGTTGACAGGGCTCCTCACCCTTTCCCTAGTGGGAGATGCACAGCAGGAGGTTTGTGGAAAAAACAATTCCAGATTGCTCAGGCTGCAATTGTACTTTGTCACGCTGCTGAGTATTTGGGAAACCGCTCGTCTCAGTACAAGTGCAGGTGTGTGCCAAGGTCTAGTCAGTCAAAAGCCATTTGCTCAATGATGTCCCTTAAACCAGACCTTTACTGACTTCATCCCCTTTCTGACCTCAGCATTACTGCCTGGTTTTTGTATAGAAAAACTCAAGACAGTATGTACAAGAAAGAAAAGAAATAACCAGAAGTGGCAAGAAGGAAAGGGAAATGGCCTGAATGAAGTAGGTTGGAGAATTTAGTCAGAGCCAAGCTCCCGGTCAGACTCAGCCCACTAAGTACCTTGTCCACAAAGTTCGTTTCAATAACATTCTGCTTTTCACTTTGAGCAGCTGCTTCAACAGTGACAAAGAAAATGTTGATCCCTGATTCTCTGGCCAGCCTGGAGGCCTCTTCCACTCGGTCGGTCGGCCACCCATCCACCATCACTACAACCACATTGGGTGCTCCACCTCGGTTTCCATTAGCATCCAAAAAGAAGTTTTTGTTAACAAATGAAAGTGCCTTGCCTGTAATAGAAGAGGAGTTGAGGAGGAGTTATGGATCTGGAAGCACTCAGTCTGATAATATCCCATGGAATAGTAGGCAGAGGGCTGACTCAAGTGTTGGAGGCTGCTGAGAGCTGGGGAAAGCAGTTTCTATGGCTGTGTGATCAGGAGGGGAGGCCACTGCTACTGGTGCCAGTGCTTCCTGAGCCCTCCTGCACTGAACCCCCTCTCTATGCCCCAGAGAGGCTGGGGGTGATGAGCTGGGTTAGCAAGGATCCCCAGGGTGCTGATGGGAACTGCCCGCAAGGAGACAGGTGTCCAGTCAACTTGTGATGGATTTGCCCTTGATCAACACATGCAGGTCATGGTGGGAGCAGTGCTCTCTCCCCAGCCCTGCCCTAGCCCTAAGCACTGTTTGGTCTCAGCCTCTGTGTCCTGTGAGGAGGTGTGGGCTTGCTATAGCCCAGGCTCCAAAGCCCTCCCTGAGCTGAGGATGTGCAAGCAGCCCCATCACCTACCAACATTGGAAAGTCCCCCTTTTTGTTGAATTTTCTCAATGGCGTTCCTTAGATCCTTGGAGTTGGCGTAAGTTTTTAAGTTAAATTCTGTGGAAGGGTCATCACTAAAAGGAGAAATTAGAGCAAATGTCAGTGTTTTGCTTCACATACAACACAAAAGCCACAGGACTGGTCTGTGCTACCTGGCTCCTGAGTGCCAGCTGGAGTGAGGCCTTCAGCCCGTATCAGCCGTAGAGCTACAGCTGCCAGAGTGTGCAGTCATGCCCTGCAGCAATGGGAATGTCTGGGAAACTCTTACCCATACTGAACAATGCCCATCAGAGGACCAGCGCTGCCAATGCCAAGGGCCTGAGCCACGTTACCAAGGAACCGCTTCTGGAGCTGAAAGCGGCGTTTGCCGATGCTCCAGCTCCCATCCATTAAGAAGGACAAATCAACCTTGCAATCTGAGGAGAGATAAAGAAACACGGAAGATATTTTTAGTCCTTTCTGATTGCTGTGCTTCTTGCAAGCAGCAGAGGCCTAAAACGTCTGCATCTAGTGACTTGTCCTGCTGTGTAAGCTCTGCAAAAAAGCATTTGACAAGGACAAGTCACAGCTGGGGGCTCAAGTCTGTCCTACTCATTGGTAAACACAGTCCTTGGCATGATTTTGTCCCATACAACATCTGAGCTTGGCTGTGTGACAAAAGGGCAAGGATCTTTTCACAGGGGTCAATCTGAGAGCACTGCATTTTGGGGGCCAGGGAGGTCAGCCCCACAGGAGCAAGCTGACTTGTATATCCTGTGCCCTCAGAGCCACGGCTTGGGCTCAGCATGCTTTATTTGCAGCCCAGAGGTGATGGGAGTTTGTAAACCCAGCCATGGTGCTCGGATTTTGCAGTCTGGCCACCTGCAGAGCATAAACTAAGGGGACTTCCTTGGTGACACTTTTGTGGATTTAATTGATGTAATAGACATACCAGGAACAGTTACTGTGTTAATGTTGCTCAGAAGGGAGGGAAGTTCCTGACATGTGCGATGCCTGTGATGTGCCTCAGGGGAAGGACACCGTGGGGTCTCTTCAAGGCGATTGCAATCCAGGGTTACTGATGACAATCCTGGCAGCTCTGCACTTCTGAATGAGAATTGTTCATCAGTTTCATTCTGGGCTGGAGCTAACGTCAAGGATGATGATTTTGCTTGGGATGTTCAGACTGAGTGGGGGCTGTTCTTTTGCATGTTGTTGTAGCCTTGTACCCCTGTGTGCAGCAGCAGGAGCAGCAGTGTGCTGTTGTGCATTTCCTCTCTGGGCTGAAAGCAATGTTCTACAAAAGGTATGCCTGTACCCAAACAAACTCTTCCTTTTAATTACACAGATGAACCTCATCTTTGTGCTTCTGCAAATGCTGTCTTCATCACTGCCAGCCTGCTTTCACGTTCCTGCAAGTTAGTGGTGAAACATTCATCTTTGGTCTGCAACCGGGAGTGGGATCAAAATTTGGCTTAACTAGAGCGCTAATTAACATTTTCCCCCTCCGGCGTCTGGGTCATCCCCATCTCTCGGTTTCCCTCTGATGATGCCTCCTACCAATCAGACTGTTCAAACTACTGTGTTTTAATCATTAGGTAGCCCGAAGGCTACAAAGCGCCAATTGTTCTTAGTGGCTTATGCAACTGCCTCCCATCTCATTACCTTCAATTTTTTCTCCCATAGCTGTCTCTTTTTTCTAATTCTAATAATGCTGAATTACAGGAGCGTGACTGAGAACCATGTCCGCTCACAGCAGATCGTGAGGCAAGGTCGGGAACCCACAACAAATACCTCAATTAACAGCCAAGTTTTCCTGAATTTCTTGTCCTTCAAAGGGAACTGCTTCATGAGATCTATATGTGGAAAGTGGGCAGTTGTTAGCCAGCAGGGTCTGGGGGGGCAAAGATTTACATACACTTAATAGACAGACTTGGTTTCTGGGGAGGATTCAGATTCGGTGCTGGGACATGAGAAGGACACTGCAAGAGCACAGACTAAAGGTGCTTTGTAGGGAGGTGAGCACTTTCTAATTTGCAGGGAGGCAAGATCTGAATTGGGGCTTTTATGGTCCTAGAGTTATCAATGGGATGAAAATTTTGTTTCTTGTGTGACTTATTTCAGTTTAACTGCTGGAAACACAGCTGTCCTTGCTGGCGTCTCCACTGCACCGAGCTCTCCTTTCCTGCAGTGCAATGGGGTCTGTAGGGCAGAGCCTTCCCTTTTTCTTCTTCTTTCCCTTATTTCTGTATCAGTTTCAGGTGTGTTTGACATCTTTGATAGGGAAAGGAATACTTTAAATATTAAGAGGAGTGCCTGGGAATACGTAGACATTTGGTTCAGTAGTTACTGTAAAGGGTCCAGACAGTGTTCAGCTGCCCAAGGATGGGCAAGAGAGGACCCAGGCACTGTTGGAAGGGTGAAGCCCCCTCTTTGGGGTGGCTTCTAATGAAGAGGTGGCAGGCGACCCCCATCTCTCCACTCAGAACTTGCTTTCTCTTTCTTCTGCTGCTTTGGGCCTCATCTAAAGATGAGTTAATGGATAAATCCGCCTTTATAAAGGGCCGTAGAAGATTTCCTTTTCAGAGTAGGGGAACCTACATTTTCCTCTCTGAACCTGAGGGGTCCTTGATGCTCCCTCTGCATCCCCTCTCTCCTGGCTGTAGCAGGTGTTGGGTCCCTTTCTCAGGTGGTTTCCTTCCTTCCCTCCCACCCACTGCCGTGGGAAGGGTGCCTGCACACAGCATCGCCATGGGAGCCTGCTCTGGTCAGCAGGGCTCGCCCACCTAGCCCTGGCTGCAGCACACTGGATTGCTGTCCTCTGCCACCAAGGTACGTGAGTAAAGAAGCTCTGCACCCTGGGAGCATGGAGCTGATACTGCCCAGGAGGAGGTGGTGGGGAGCAGCCACTATCTTGCTGCCCAGGTAAGCTAAATTTTGGCTGTTATTTCCTTCCATGTAGAAGCAAAAACCAATTATGTGTGTAGGAGGGGTCAGTGGAGAGTGCTCACTCTTTCTCTGCAAGAAAGAAAAACGTGTTCCTGGATTTTCTTAGCCTTTCTCGAAAACTTGACTTTGGCTATTTAATTTGAATGCGTTCTAGCAATATTTAATTAATAATGTCACTTCATTATGAAGTTAATTCTGAAGTACGTACTCTGATTCCCCTGGGAGACGGGCTCCAGCGGCTTCGGATTCAATTCTTCCTTTGAACTGAAGCCTAAAGAGAGAAAGGAAAGGATTTATCAGTGTGTGTGCTTGGTAAGGTTCCTTGCTCTGTAAGGAAACGGGCAACAGGGTCACTGCAGAGCCCCCCTGGCCTGAGGATGGATGTGGGAGGGAAACAAGGATGGGGAGGACATCCTTGGAGCTTACCTTTTTTTCATCTACATCATTCCTGGGGAAAAACAAGAGCAGAGACATTTCTGGGAACGCCACCAAAATCTCTCCTAGCACCAACTTTGAGGTGCTCCCCTTTGGGAGTCAGTCCCCTAACTGCAAGGGCTTGGGAGCATCATGCACAAGTAGTGGGCTCCTCAGGAGCGGAGGCTGGTGGCCACGGTGCAGGATGGTGACTCCCAGCAGTTTTCCCCTGAGAACCATCACTGCCACCACGCTGGCTCACTGTGCTTTACAATGAGCTGCACGACGTCTGAAGTGGAGGAGCAACAGATTTATCATGTTGTTTTCTGTCTGGAGAGGAGGGCACAGGCAGCGACTGACTCCGTCTCATTACAGCCGGGGAAGCAATGCGAGCACAGCTCCTCAGGTGTCCCCCAGAGGTCGGGGTTATTTTGCAGAGCGCAAAAGAGACAGGGTAACAGAGAGCTACGGTTAAGTCAAGGGAAAGCCTCATGGGTCACTAGTGGGTTCTAGCTCAGGACCCAAGTGAAGTATTTGGGTGGTAGCAGACTTGAAAACATGAGTTGATGTCCTTGTGAAAGGCACTGATTCACAGGGCACCATCATGCTGGCGTCAGAAGGTCTGAAAATGCTGAACTTCCCTCATGACTTGAATGTCTGGCAAGACTCTCCTACAGTCCAGCATCTCCCTTCCAAGCAAGGGCAAAGAGCTGTTTCTTTTCAGTACAGCGTGACAAGATTAAGGGGATTTAGCTGGGATAATCCTCAGAAGAGACAGCAATGATCAGACAAGCTACAAACTGAACACTCACCAAGAAAGCTGTTGGTCTAAGAACAGCAGATCAGCTTATTATTTTTGTAAACTGCATGTTAGATTTTATAAGAAAAGTAGGAGGAAGACTTCCTTAAATCTGCATCACCAAATAAGTTGAGAAAAGACTACAGACTTCAGATAAACAGTGAAAAGGTAACTTTAGAAAGTGTGAGCTTTATAAAGAAAAGTATGAGAAATTACTAGGTACCACAGAGTTTGTCTCTCCACAGCAGCCAGCCATGAGCAAGCCAAGCATGAGAGAGTATCAGTGTATGTAAAAGGACATGTGCTGTGAAGAAAATGGAGGGAAGTACCAGCTCCATCCCCCTCTGTAACTACTGTTTCTATTCCAGTTAAGTCTAAAATCCACCTCTTATGATTGTCAAATTCAACCGTTTTTGAGTCCTTCTAGCTGTGTGCTGAAAGCTGCACATAGTTTTGGGTCAGGGGCCATGTTTGTATTAAGTCTGAGCATGCAGTACCTGGTGTGAAGCTGACCTGATTGGTACCTAACCCCTGCTGGGAGGCTTCAGCACACGGCAGCATCCATACCGGGCAGGGGTGCTTTGGCTTCTCAGTTTGAAATTCAGCTGCCAGTGAAGAAAGTTTCTACTGCAGGGACTAAACAGACCTGCTGACAGCAGCACCAAAGCAGTGAATTCCCTCTGCTTTGCTTGTCCCTAGGCATCTGCTGTTGCCTGTTGCTAGAGCCAGGACATGGAGCTAGCTGGAGCACTGGGCTTGGGCTGGTACGGGAGCCCCTGGGGCCGCCTCTGCGTGAAGGAGGCAAGGGGCACAAAGTGTTGCCCCACTTCGTTTACGGCAAGAGTTGGTGATTGCTTTGTGTATTTTGTTTGAGACTTTCCCTGCTGTGTCCGGCCAGATTAGGAGAGTCCCAGGGCTGGTGTTGCTTTTTGTCACTGTGTATGTGGTGCTTGCAGACCCGCATGCAGCCCCTCTGTGCTGCTGCCCAAACTTTGGACAGGATACTTTCTGGACTGGGAGTAGGAGCTCTCCGCCCATCCTGGCACTGGCTCTTGTGACAGAAGTGCGTCTCTCCCACAGTTAGTGGAGCTGGCCCTCTTGTGCCAGAGCAGGCTGGATGCATTCAAAAGTGGGCTGGCAAGCCAGGCTCCAAATGGCCTCCTCTCTTATGGCTGGAGCTGTTGTCCAGCACGTTGCTGGCTTGTGCCTCTTGTCTTGCACACTGGGGATGAGCTCCCAGGCAAGGAACAGGGAAGAGTGCACCTGGTGTTGTGTATTTGCCCATGGAAGTCCATTTGGATGGGGGAAACACCAGCAGGGAGAGGCAGAGTGGTGCTGGTTCAGCACTGCCTGAGGCTGGCCACTTGGTCCTGACTGAGGAAAAATGATGTGCAACAGGGGTGACACCAAACAGTTCTGTCCAGTGATATCTGTTGCAAAAACATTTCTGACCTCTCTCAGGCCTGAAAGTCTTGCTGACAGGGACCAAACCTGCCTTTGAAGGATGGTAAAGCTTGTGCAGTTTTATGGTTAGTTTACCTGATGTGGAAGTTAAAGGCAACATGACTTGGCCATGCACAGCCTCTCTTTGTCAACCACATGGATGACAATGATTGGGGTTTTTTTTCTTTAAAACCTGAAATAGTCATCAGCCTGCCTTCCTGGCTGTGCATATTCCAGCACAGGCTTTAATTACACAGGCACATAATAGTTCCTCAGCAACAGACCAAAGCCACGCTTCATCCTGCAGCCTGCACACTGCATACCTCACATGTGCCAGCTTGGTGTCCCATATGTGCAGCTCCCCCCCACCTTGCCTTATTTGCAGAACAGAAAGTAGGTGGATTTAACACTGTAGTGAAATTAGAAATTAACATGTGCCATCCATTTTAGCAACTAAATTGTATGTGAAAGATAATTCATAGTTAGCTATTTGCCTCATGCATTTATCTGCATCCTATAAAATCCATATTCTTTTCCCAGGCGTACAGCTGACATTAACTTTGTCACTGTGGTAAAAACTCAAGTGTAGGCAGTGCAGCATTTTTCATTTTTATTTGTCAGTGCAATTATCAATTCCTGAAGGTTGTGGGTCAGCTGACCGATTTGTGCTTAGTAGAACAATAAGGTCACCCACCAAATACTCTTCCCCAACTAATTGGGGAGGTGGTCAGTCTGTATAGGCCTCCCTGTTCTGCCAGTCCAATTTAATGTTGGTATTGCCATGGGAATTTCAACTCGCTGCATGGGCAGTCTACGCCATGCTAATTAAAGTTCCCTTCACTGATTGTTACAGCTGTCCATATTGATTAAACTTCCCATTCATTTAAGTAAGACAGCAGCGACTACATCCACGCCAGAAACCACTCCTTTGAAGTGACAATCTGAATACATCAGACTTTATCACACTAGTCTATGCTGGCCTTTCAGTTGCTGAGAAACTGTTAATACAACATCCCTTCCCCCATGACCAACCTTTCATTGCATTTAATGCAATCTGTCATTTTCTGCCTCAAAATATCCCTCTGCACCCTGGCTCTCGTGCTGTAGCTTTTCCTGAATAAGCACACTAATGGCTTTGAAGTAAGAAGAGTGTTCAAGGGAATAGCCTTTACAAGAGCCACCAGCACAGCCCTCTCCAGCAACAAAACCGGTGGTGGGAAAGACCTCTTACATTGGATGGTCAAGCCCCTTGTGAGAGGGAGAGCACCACGTCATGGATTGGTCTGTATCTTATGTAGTCTGTTTTAATGTTCCCAAGGAAAGGGAGCCATTAAACATGTTGAATCTGCAGTTGGGAATTGCTCCTGAATAAGGGTTGCACAAGTCTTGGTCTTGTAGGCTACTAGAGCCTGTTACAAATGTAGGGCTTTTTTTCCCTTCACCAGTACTCATAAAAATATTCTTATCTCCATATTGTCAGTTTTTAAGGCTCAAATGTCAGAAAATTTCAGTGATGTTCATTATTCTTTGCGTTTGACTTAAACCCTCATTTTCTTATCTGAGTGTCTTCCCTAAGTACATTGACATCAGAATAATCTGTCATGTTCTTCACTGTTTGCAGCTCTAAACTGTGATCTCAGCTGCGGCATTCCCAAAATACCTTCTCATTTACAAATGGATTTCAGTAGCTAGAGCCCCTTTCCTGTAGTGTAGCTGCCAACTCTTTCCAGAGCTCATCTCTTCTGCTCCTGCTTTAAGCAGGAGCTCAAGACTGACGAAAGCACAAAATAATCTACTAAGACGTAAACAACATACCTTATTTACTATTTTAAATGGTGTAATTACTTCTTAAAAGGAGATTGTTATCACCAGCGTCACGGGCCCGACGAATAAAAAGATTTGGCTTTTCCCATGTGTGATGGAAACCACTTATTCCCAGACTAGTTACTAGATGCTTGAAATATTTACCTGTGTCAAAAAGGCTCAGTCCAGGTTTCCATGAGTCTGTTTCCATTGCTTTCACACATGAAAGAGAAAAAGAACTATTACTTAGTGAAAATACTAAAGTGAAAAGATAATAGTGAAAATACTAAAGATAACAAAATTTATGTCAATTTACAAATGACTCAATTTAGAAAGGTCAGTTCAGACAATAACTTACACAAACAACTTAGGAGCTGAGGAAATCAGTAAACCTGGGAACCTTTATGTGCACATTTCAGGCCATAATTAGGAGCCTTGTATCACTGCCCTCAGAGCACTAACCTTTTTTAACCTCTGTAGATCTATTTTGATCTTGTTCCTCTAAATTGCATTGATACTGAGGCACTGACCTCAGAATGCTTTTGTTTGGTTTAGGTTGTTTTTCACTGAAAACCTGCAAGTACCTCTCACCTACAGATTTCTCTATCCCCTCAGCCCATCCAAACACACAGAAGTTGTCTAAAAATTGCTCGCCACTTATTAGGCATGGATAACTTCATCAAAATTGTTGCCCTTATAAATAAACCCCAAAATGTCTTTGTTTTTTGAACCTGCTGAAAGATGTTCCCAAAAAGTGATGTTTTGCTCTGGGTTGCAGCCAGATGAATGCACTTGCAGCTGGCTAGGACAGAAACAGTTCCTGGGAATCCCAGGAGTAGCAGATTTAGCTCTGTCGAAGACCCAATAGGCTGCACAGAGCTGGCGTCCTCTCGACTAGAGCCAGTGGGTGAACTACCATGTAGGCTCTGAAAAAGTTATGCATGGGCTTGCCAGCGTCCTCCAGCCTAGGGAGAGCACTGACCTTGTCCTTACGCTGCCTTTCCCATGAGGAGCTATCAGCTTCTTTTTGAGAGGGAGACATGTTGGGTGAGACCGATGGCTGAATAAGATGTGTGGTCTCCCTTAGGCCAGGAGGAACCCTGCCATGTGTCATTGCTAAGGTAACTTCCCTCCTTATGCCAGCACTTCTTAAACGCCCTATGGAGGATCTAAAGACTGAGGAAAGTGAAGGGCTAAGTCACTCATGATGCACGCAGAAGTTTTTTTGTGATTTTGCTTAGGAGGAGAAGTAAGGTAAAGAAAGGGCAGGCCTGAATAATGGAAAAAGAAACAAGAGGAAAACCAGGAGAAACATTCCTACATTCTGGTAGTGTTGTTTGCCAGTTTTATACATCCTTCAGCAGAGTCATGAGGAAACAGCAGCGACTGGAGCTAGGGGTGATGGTTGCAGAGCAGGGGGACCCTACCCATAGAGAAGAGCTGGTGCTCATTTGTTACCAGAGTGGTCAACATGTCTCCTGAATGCTGTCACTGAGAACAAATTTCAGTGAAACCAGTTTGTGAGTAGATCATCTCCAAAGGTGTGCCTCCCTCTCCCAGGGTGGAGGAGCACCCAGTGACTGTGAAAAAATAAGATTCATATGAAGATGCTTTTCATCCTGACCAGCTGAAAAACAAACAAACAGCTAAAGAGCAAATTGTGGAGAAGACCCTGCACCTCTTGAGTCTCCTGTACAAAAATGCTGCTGTGTGAGTAACAGTGGTAAACCTGTTTAAAGCAGTAGGAACTGTATGGCATGCGGAACCAGCTGAGGAGCTGCATAAAGATTTGCTCATCTTTTCTTCAGATGTAGGGATGTGAGCTGAAGGATTAGAGCAATGGAATGTACCCATCTCATGTGTTTTGTTTCTGCTGCCACTTCATTGTCAGGGAGTACCCTCAGAAGCCAGGCTTCTTTAACAACTGACTGTTTAAGCTCAAAAAAGACAGGGAGATGCTGAAAAAGACTGGGCTTTTTCAGTAGGAACAACGCTGAAGTTTTTCTAGATTAACAATCAACAACTTCTTCAGCTCAAATGTCCTCAGGTACTCTAGTCTATCCAAATCCCTGTGGGTAGGAGCTGTCTATTGCTTCTTCAACCAGTCTTCTCAGTTCACCCATTTAGAACTTTCTGTGGTGGTTAACTATTTTAATGAAATAAAACGGAAGATAAGCGCCAAGGATTTGGGGTAGCTGGCTGCAAATATGCAAGATATACAGCTTTTTGAGTGACCTGTTAGTCCAGGCAAAAGCTCTATTTTTCACATGTAGTCCTAGACATATAATGAAGAAAGCTGTCCATGAAATGCATATCTGAAAGTGAAATGACTGGGTTTTTTCCTCATTTGTAGATGCCCATAAAAAAAAGGTTGATTTTTAAAATACTCTAACACTGGTCTCATTAAAAAAATAAAGACACCACCACCAAAACTCTTCAGTATAATTGCCTTGAAAAACATGCTTGAAAACTCATGGCTAAGTGAGTATGGGATTTCAAGAGTTAATGTGCATTGCACAAGTAACTGGTGTGTTGGGGAAGGTGTTTTCCCAGCACACCCTTTTGGTAACCTGAGCAGATGAGAGGAGGTTCCTCGACATCACGGCCAAATTGATCGCTGCTGTTTGCACACACTTGGTGGGATCAAGAAGAGCAGCCTGCCTTTCCAAGAAAGCGAGGACTTGTTCAGGAATTTTCCTTTGATTGTTAGAAAAATTTGCTACTTGAAAGCAACACATCTGAGCTGCCACATTCCGGACTGAAAAAAGGATCAGGACTTATTAGGAATACAGCAATTATGTGTTCGTATTTCTTTTCCTTCTTGTTCTGTGATGAAGAAAAGAGAATAATTTATTAGGGGAAATTTGTGCTTTGTAATCACTTTAGGGTGACCTTGAGGTGCCTTAAGCAATTAGGTGGGGTCAAACACTGACTTTGATTTAAGTAAGACTCAGCAGTATTCTCCTGTTTTTCTGGCAAAGATTTGGCTAGCCTGAGAATTAGCCAGCACATCCTTTGATATGGACAAGAAAGTATGAGAAAGACAAACACAGATGGAAAACAGAAGGAAGAGAAGGAGATTGAAATGAGGAGGAGTAGAAAAGTGAGGGAATGGAGTACAACTTTGGACAAGTGCATTTTAAATATGCTGCAACTAGATCAACTACAAATTGTCATTTTGACCAGGAGATTGCTGGGTTAGATTACTTGGCTGGAATTATCTGGAAATACCTACTGCATAATAACATCCTCTAACCTCACTGTGAATGACCACTTGGCTCTTCCTGCCACAATACTCCTCCTGTGATTCCCAGTTCTCACCAAAGCCCTCAGGGCCCAGGGACACCTTCACTTGCTGGAGTCTCTCCCTCCCCCGTGGGTTTGGTTGCCCATGCCAGAGGTCAGCACTAGTACAGGACAGCACTTGCCTTGGCCAGGGCCGTGTGTGAGAAAGGGCTGTGGGGAGCACCTGTGGGACAGCACAGGGGTGCACACCCTCGCCTTTGCTCCTTGGACCTGTGCCTTGTCTTTGCCTTGCTATCTTGAGCCAGACCTTGCCTCGCTTACCTGGTGCCCTGCCTCAGCTGGTCAGACCTGCCTCGTTGCTGGGGACTTGCCTGGCAGCCTGGGCTGTGGGGTCATCCTGGGAACCCCCACTGGACCTGCTCTGCTGCTGTTGTTGGGGCTTTGTGGGCCTGCAGCCTCGGTGCAGCCCTGCATGCCTTGCTGCCACCCCAGCTTCCATCCTTCACCCCACCCTGGGTGCTCTCAGACAAAATCTGTCTCTGAGAAACTCTGCTGTCCACCAAGGGAGAGTTAGTGTTTGGTATGTGTGCTGAGAGCTCTGGAGCCCCTGGGAAGTTGTTGGAGGCCTTGCAAAGTGCCTGCTGACTGGACTGCTTGCTGGGGAAGGATCGATTGCACTTCCAGGAGGAGAGAACAGGACAGGTGAGGTTTCTACCCTCAGTATTAAAAGCAACCTCTACTTTCACTGTCAGCCTAGAGGTTTCTGGGAACCACAGGAACAGAAGATTTAGCTCTATCGAAGACCTGATAGGCTGCACGGAGCTGGTTGTTTGTTTCGTGTAAAGTGTTTTTAAAGAAAAATTGAAAACACTTTGTAGATGTCGATTCCCACGGCTTGAAACAACCGATCACCAGTGACTGAGCTTTTCTTTGCCTTTCCCTTTCAGGAAGCTGCTAGTTGGCATTCAGTGCATGAGTCTTGCCCTGGTCCTCCTCCAGGATGCAGGAAAACAATGTGCAGTACAAGGGCTAGTTTGGGGCTGCTGAAACTATGAAAGAGAGTGGAAAATCTGCTGCTAGAAGTCTTGCTCACCCAGGTGGGCTGAAGAGCCGGCAGCCCTCTGGAAGGTGGCAACAGGCTCTTGGCGCTGAACACCTGCATGGTCCAACAAAGAGGCCAGAGGTTAAGTAGATGCCAGTGGATGCCAGCGGGCGAGGAGAGAGAAGCGTCATCGCAAGGGGTGCAGTGGCCCCAAATTGTCTTTCTGCACATTTTCAAACCGCACAGAAAGGGAAGATGGAAACTATGAATTAATAATAAAAGAAAAAGGACTGAAAGAGGCTGGCAAAAGAGTTTAAATGTTAGTAGGTGCTGCACAGGGCAGCTATTAGCTGGTGCTCTGGAACAGCTGGTAGTGGGTCCTGGGATGCTGACCGTGCTTGGGGTCTGTGAACTGGGTCAGGCCTTAGTCCCGCAAACTTCCACAGACACAACGTTCACCTCTCATTTTGCAACAGCAAATGTTATAAAAGACCTCTATAAATGATTTTAGACTACTAGTTTGAGAACAATTCCATATTTAATCACTCTTGTTTACTTTTTTCCTTAAAGGTTACACTATTGTCACGCAATGACCACTGTGATACCTTCTCTCGCTGCATCCTGCTATGAAAATGGTGAGGAGGGAAAAACAGGGCATTACTGCATGACTTGGTAGATGTAAGTGGTAGAAATATCTGTGGGGAGGAAATAGAGGAGGATTGTAATGCCTTTACCTGTATTGTGCCGTAAAATATTCCTGTTACTTGCAGAGGTGGAAGTGCCCCTGAATGCTTTGAAAATATTATATTGGTTAGCACATGGAACTTAAACACAAGATTTCCTAGTATTTGAGCAGTTCAAATCTACTGGTTGTTGTTAATTTAAAACATACCTGTATTCTGTCCTCTTCCTTGTGCGGCCTGAACCTGTCCTGAGTAGACATCAAAATGGAAAAGTGTGATTTATACCATGTTGGCTCAGGACTACTGCTGCCTAGCTTTTTCACGTAGCCTCACTTTAGCTGTCAGAGTTAATGGTTCATGTATAGAGTTGTCATTAATAGACTTTCTCAGATGTTAACTGTATATTTTGAGCCTGCTTAAAAAAGGCTTGTCTTGCTCTGTCATACAGATCGGCCTTGTTAACGTTCCCTTCAGTTATGGATATTACTTATACAGGTCTCTGGTCTGCATTTAAAAGATCTGCAGTTACTTCTGTGGTTTGCTTTCCCTTGTAATTTTCTTTCTCTCACTCACGCTGGTGATCTGTGTTTATTTCAGTACCATCCAATTGTCCTGGTTGTGTGAGGAAGGTTTTAACCCCAACCTTCAAAACAACCCCCCAGACCAGATACTACCCTTTCTGCAGAGATTAAGCGGATATAAGCAAGCAGGCAGACTGTAAGTAATGAGACAATGGAAAAATAATGTGGGAGAATTCATGTGTCTGACATGTCTTCTACACAAAAGGCTTTTTTTAAGGTGATTGGGTTATTAAATTCCCATTGTTCAAAAATACTAAAGGCTCAAAGCATTTGCAGATGAAAACCATGTCTTTAATCATGCCTTTCATTTCATTAATTATTCTTAAGAAGCCTGTTAACAAAGTTATCCTATAACAAGCCTTTATTCATTAGTTTTCCCAGAAACATTAATGTCAAAGCCCGGTGGAATCAGTGGGAATGTTCTAGCTGACTCTGTGAACACTGGACAGGGGCCCAGGAGGTTATTTTATCAATAAGATGTCATCAATGAGACCATTTTGAAGGGTTGTCTCAGAAAACAGGAATGGCTGCTCCTTGGGAACTTGACATTGCAAAATTAGGTGACAGTAAGTAGCTTGTGTTTGACCTAAACTTGAACCTTCCAGGCCACTAGAAGCCCTTTGATGGGATTTCTAGGAGCTGTTCCGAGAGACCTTGTAAACTCCAGATGCCAAAGAGATCCTGTTTATGGAAGTAACAGGCTCATCTGCCAAAACTGGCAAGGCTTTTCAACTCTAAGCTTGTAAGGCTCCAGATGGATCACAGCTATACCAGGTTGAGTATTCAGATTTCAGAGGGAAAAATCTGTGTGTGCAGCAATCAGCGTTGTATGGGATTGTGCAGGGCAGGCTTTGCACACAGGAGATCAGTATGTGCCAAAGTGGTGGTAAAAATTAACTCTGGGTCTCAGAGCTCCCCTTGTTTCATGTTTGCCATGACTGAGCTCCAATGTGTATCTAGCACTCTTTACAAGGTCGGCAGAAACAGAGTACAAGAGGGTAAAAGAGAGATTACCTCAGTATCCAAGTATTTTATGCCACTTTTAAATTTTAATTGAATGTTAGCAATGTGGATTTCTCTCTGTGCACCTTTTGACTGTGCTGGGGCTGTGGGGCTGCTCCCTCTTGCTGTACCTCCCAAAGGCACATTACCCCCATCCCTGCAGTAAGCTGGTTTCTGCCATGCTTTTGTTGGCTGGGACAAACATGGTGGTGGTAGAGGAAGAAAGGGTGGAATTGCTCTTCCAGGTTGCAGGGCTTGTTCTTCCTTCAAATCGGAGATGCCAATGAGGCTGTGGCATGTGAATATGTGTTCATTAGAACAAAGCTCTGTGCAAGCTGGAGGCTGAGCCAGGACTAGGAGAAGTCTGTAACAAACTGGGGATGGACAGTCACCAGGCAAATCCCAAGAACCAGGTCAAAAATCAAAGGAGTGGAGCAGAGAAATCTTGGTTGGGAGCAAGTGCTGTGGTGAGCAGGGAGGCGTGGAGGCAGGAAAGGATGGGAACAGTCGTTTACATGCAGTTTAGAGTGAGCCTTGTAAATAATGAGAACTGATTTGGGAAGAACAGCAGCTACTCTGTGCACAAAACATGCCCGGCCATCTGCAACTTGGCCAGCGCCCTTGATGGGTTGAGTAGCCAGGGATAACTTGGGGAGAAAGGCAGAATCCAAAACTAAACACCAGCAGTTCTTCCTGGTGCCAGGATGGAGTGTTTGTCCAGTGCTTCCTGAAGGCAGGAGCCCTACTGGTCTTCCTGCTGGAGAAGCGCTTTCAATGCCCTCTCTAGCACTTCCACTGCCATTGTCTCATGTCTTTTCCATACTTCTCTGTTTGCTACTCTATTAAGTCACAGCTGGGGATGAAGGCTGTGTAGGGTACCGTGGCGGGCAGTGCCCAGCTTAGAGTCCCTGTCTGAAAAGAGATGCAGCCATTGAACCCCTCTGGACACAGAGGGCAGGAAAGCACCTCACCTGAGGATGCCCAGGCAATCGCTGCCTGATGCTTGGTTGCCAGCTCAGTGCTTCAACGTGGCACCAAGGATCATGACATGACTTATGATTGCAGTGGTCACAGAAGCATTGGATTTAGTCATCTATGGTCCAAGCTGCTGTGCAAGAAAGGATTGCTTTAAGAGCTGGGATGGGAGAGAACAAGTGAGTTTGTGGCCCTTGGGAGTGTGCTGGGTTAACTGCTGTTGGACAGAGGCAGAAGCCCTAGTAGGGCAGGTAGGAGCCAGCTGTCCTATGGCACACTAGTCACATTGGTGTTTTTCATTTAGCAGTTTTGCCACATTGAGTCTTTGAAGCGAGAGTCCTGCAATGGAGCAGAGTTGCCATTATTTTTCCTTTTACTCTGTCTTTGACAAACAGAAGATTAAAGGGAAAGAACAGCAAGAACTAGGGCAGGAGTTTTGCCCCTGCAGTCATGTGATAATCTGCAAGTCTTGCTTTTCTTTTGCTCCTGAGAACTATTGCCAGTACCAGTGGCTGGAAATGGAAATGGTGTGTTCGCTCTGACTGCGCTCTGTTTCGTAGCTATTTACTTTTGAGGTGCCTTTTGCAGGCAGGCTACCAAAGCACAGTGAGAGGTAGATCTGTGAGTCTCTGTGAGCCAAGGTGGGCAGGGGAACATTTGATTCTGTTCAGCCAAGCCAAACTCTGGTTAAGACCAACGACATCATCAGAAGCTCTGGCCTGAAAAATAGCAGGAGTCCTAAAGGCTCCTCAGACAGAGAAAACTGATAACCTGCTTTATGTATAGTCAACACATCAAAACTGTATTTGTACTTTCTGTATTTTTTTGTTTATCCAACTCTTTCAGAATCAAGAAGAGGTCAGGAGAATTCAGGAAGACAGATATCAGGTACAGACATGCTGGACATAGTCCTAGAAATGAAGTCTGTGAAATCAGAAGTGGGTCTCCACCACTCCAGCTCACAACAACCTGTTCTTTGCCCTGGTAACTTTAATATTTTGGGAATTAATTTATGCTTAGAACTTCAGTAAAGAAAATTGTGAAGAAAGATGGATCCAAATTACAATTAAGTGACCACTGAAAGCACTGGAAAATTTGAGAGGTTTTTGTTTGGTTTGGGGTCATTGGTTGGTTTTTGGTTTTGTTTGGCTTGGTTGGTTTTTATTTTCAATTTTTCACTAAATGATTTGTCTTATTAAATACAAATACAACCTTCCCACTGATTTCAGTGTTGCCAAAACTTTACTCTCAACATGCATCTCTTCCTGGCTGGGGAACCTCAAACACGCTTTCCTAATTGCTAGTAAAGACAGTAAAGGCCTCCTCTGTGCTCAGCCTGTGGGAATAGGAAACAGAAAAGAAAACACCAAGCAGAACCAAGTTTACAGGCACATTAGGTACTGAACGATGCAGATTCCCGCAGAATTTAAACCCCTTTGAATTGTGTGGTCACTTCTGTAAACCCTGCCATGCACATACCTGCCTGCACATTTGACTTGATAAGATTAACCTCTCCAGCCCCTGCCTTTATTCTGCACTCACAACTGAATTTGACTTAATTATGCTTCCCCTCAAGACCTGAATTACCCAAAGATACTTGCCCTGCCATGTTCTTGGCTCTGAATTACTTGGCAGTGGGGACGACTGCAGTAATGTATGTGAGAGCAAAGCTGAGTTGAAAGCACACAGAAATAGCTATGGAGCATGAATCCTAATGATGGCCCAGCTCCCTTTTCTCTCAAAAGCAATCATATCCCCATGCTCAGAACCTTTCAAACAGTTGAAAATATTCTCCTTTTCTTGACTGCACAGCTGAGCAATTGCACACTGTATGGGAAAACACCTCTATATACTTGCATTGCAATCTGTGGGCTGGATTGGGAGCAGGCTCCTGGACTGAGATGCAGAGCTCTGAGCAGCTGCCATTCTGCTGTCAATAACAAGTGGCAAGCCAGGAATAACATCACATGTATGCCAGGCTTAGAACCACAGCCTGAGGTTTTTGAGAGAAGAGTGGTTTAACGTATGTCAGCATTTCAGAGCTTTCAGCCTTAAGCTTAGATGGCTGTGCAGCCCTCTGCATCGTGTGTTTTACAACTAAATCAAGTCTCCCTTGGAAAGAGTATGACAGAAGGAAGTAATAGGAAAACATGATTCTAACAGCAAAATCTTTGTCTCAAGTTTTGCAAAACCCAGCTTTTGTCACTGCTGAAATGGGCAGATACTCACTAGAAAGGCTTCCTCAGAACCGTGGGTGATCAGCATCTTTGACATTCAGGCCAAGCGTCTGGTTTTCAGTTTAAATCCAGACTTGGATTCAGTCATTGAGTTTGCTGAGGCTTGAAAGGTTATTGAATCATTTCTGCCCTAAAATACACTGGGCTGCATGCCTTGTGGCATACCTACTTCACCATACTTACTTGCTGCTGCAGCTACCACAGATGCGTACGCTGGGTGGACACTGCTAGAACCTAAAAATACGAGATTTTCATTTTCAGCTATTGAAGCAAAAGCCCGCAATGCTAATGAGTAATAATAAATGAAGGAGGAACGATTAAGGAAAATCAGGTGTGCAAAAAACGTATGAGAATTCCTTCACAGTGTTTTAATCTTTAAAATTCAAAAGAGGTTATGAAAAATATATTACAATTTTAATCTAGTGAAAGTTATCACAAAATTAATTCTAAAATGAGTCATCACCTATCTGTTGAACTCTCATCTAGACATGAGAATCAAAGAACTATTTACTGACTTCTATACCTGAAAATCATCACAGCATTTAGGGATGGAGAGCTTACTCTCACATGAATTGGTCTGCTGGACTTACACATTTTTTCCACTCCCGATATTTCTACATTGAATTACTGAGCTCGTGGTCCTCTAAGTCATGGTATATCCAGCTGCATGTCTTGTTCCTTAAATTTTAGGACAGCTGTCAGTCTGGAGGAAAGCAATGCAAACATCCGTGCTACTGACCCATATCTCTGACCCTGTGCAGTCCGGGCCTAGTCTTGGCTGCAGCTGCTGTGGTTCTGGTTGCTGCAGGTGTTGCGGTTGGCTGCGGCACCGTGGTGGAAGGATCTGTGGTCGTGGTCGTTGGCGTGGGGGTTGTGGTGGCCATTTGTGTGGCTGGGGTCGGCACTGGAGTTGTCTGGTGCTCTTTGCGGATGGCGTCCCCTGTAGGAACATTGACACTGTCACTGTGGCTGGATGTGGGACAGGTACGGAAGCAGCAGCAGCAGCAGCACTCAGTGTTTAAGGCACCCCAGAAACCGGCATTCTCTTCAGGATACCTACGAGCATCCTCATCTGTGGAGCCATTAGTGCCTTCATTGCCGTGCGGATGTGTAGTGCAGGTGCCTGCGTGACGCTCTGCTCTCAGAGGATGCTGACAGCAGCCTGTTGCAACATTAATGCTCCCCCTACCCTTTTCTACTTTGGCCAGGAACACTTATGAAACTGACAGATGTCTCAGACCCGTGAAATGGTTCAACAAGCCAGTTGCAGTTTCTGTTTTGGCATCATCTTTTCTCAGTGTAATTAAGCACTTAGAAGGTCCATATCAGTGGAAATCAGCTGGCAGCTGGTAGTAAAGAAGGCCAGTCTGAGTCATAGACCAGAATAAAATTGTAGCAATGACATGTTTTTGACAGAAAGACAACTTTCAGATAAAGGTGGTTTGGGGGAGTGGGTCAGAGCCAGAGCAGGGAGCGGTAGGGCTTTGGCTGAGGGGAGTGGGGGAGAGCACCACCTGGAAGGTGCCAATCTCATCTAAGGCTGACTCATCTCACAGTCGCTACTACTTTTAAAATGTATCATCTGTTGTGAGAACAGTGACAATTCTAGTTGCAAAATATGCATCCTAAATATCCTTATAAAGAATTGTCAGCATGCTTAGGTTCTTCCAAGTCATTGTCTCAAAAAAGGTTCTTCACTGTTATCTCCTCCATCTAGCTACACAAAACTGCCCTAAAATATATTCCGTGTTAACCTAGGTCTTGTTCCTTTCCTCTCTGCCCATAGCCCTGGGGATGGCCTCACACACTGTCTACACTGAAAGGGAATGGTGTGCACTCTATTCACTCTATGCACAACACAGGCTTGTATTTTATTGCTATTTCTGGATGTTCTCCTTTTGGAAGGCACCGTTGTGAAACTGTCTGGTGGATTAATTATCACCTAATGCTAGGCAGTGAAAAACTCAGATCTCAGACAGTTTTAATGGAATAATGCTGAAAGAGGGCTCAGAAGAAAAACAAAACAACTCGGCTGAAAAAATCAGCATGAATGGCTCTTTTTGGGCTGAACGGTGCCCTGCTCCATGAAACTGTGCTAAAAGGAAGAAAACAGAGGGCACAGTGAGTCTTCCCCTGTGATCCTGTGCTGCTGGAGTAGGGAGGAGGCACATTGGCCAGCTTTATACCCCAGTCTGTGAGGAGCAAGGAAGCGGGAAACTAACAGTATTAGCAGAAAACCTGAGGAAGCAGCATACATAGTAAGAGCAGGGAAAAGCTGTTGCCTTGGTGCCTGTTGGCTGGGTTTCTTATAGATTCTTTAACACAAGAGGAGGGCTCCCGAGGGGTAGCTGCTCCCAGTGCTCCTGCAGGCAGGGTACCCATCTCTTTCACAGTATCTTCAAAGGGTTTGCAGGGCATGTGCCCTGCGTGGGAGATTGCCAAGAACCATAATGCAAGGTTTTCAAGTTCACAAAACCTGAACTCACCCAAAGCACAAGCAGAAATTAAACTCTGTGGGTGCCCTCTTCTCTGAATTAGCAGAAGTCCTTCAAGCACCATTGCAGGCTGGTCTGGTGGGAAAGGGGCTGTGGGGAGGAGGTTGGATGGGGGAGGTAAAGCTTTCTGTGTAACCAGTGTCAAAATGCTTCCTATATGCACCTGCAGGCAGATTAGGTGGGTTGGATCCTGTAAAGAGCACCAAGATCCCCAGCCCTTACCTTGTTCCAATGCTTTTTCTGATGTGTTAGGGGTGTCTGCACTCTTCATACCTTTTAGGTCTTGCTCTGGCTTTTTAGGCTCTGAAGCAAAATGGAACACATTAGAAAGGGCAGCTCTGTAAGAAAATAGTTTCAAGTCTCCCATTTAGAGATTACCAGCCCCCAAAGGAAGGCATCCCATCACCTGCCATTAAGTGGGTCAGTCGGTCCAATCTGAGCTTTATCACCTACTGAGAAAAAGCAACGACTAGAGAGTAGTCACTCCCTATCTTTTGTGCCAAATTTAGGCATTTTTACAGCCCAAAAGCTCCTGACAGTACCAACAGAATTTCTGAAGTGAGCAAGAAGTATGGGGGTTTGCCACTAACAAGCCAATACTCATAAGATGTAATGTGTCATATTTTTTTCCTCTGAGTAGTAGCATGCTATGAGAACCAGGGTCATGATGTGTGTGTGTTGTTTGGGAAATACTAGCTAATGTGCAGTATTTCAGTCACTCATTCGTGTTCAGATGTATTTCTTTCTTGCCTGACATTTTGAGACCATTATGGGGCCAAATCTTGAATGCCATAGACTGGCTTAGAAGGAAAAGGGAGATTTTTTTGGGTCTTTTTTTTTTAGTTCTACAACCCGGAGACATCAACATACTTGGAATACTTATTACAGTTTATTTACTACCTCACAAAATAATCTGCTTCTGCTTTTTTATCTGACTGAGTACTGGAGGATTTTCATCTTCCCTTTTTTTTTTTTTAATTCTCTAGCTCTTTTGGCAGCATCGAACCATTTGAAAATTTACTCCAGCGTTAATGGTTTCCTAAAAATTTGTACTGCTTTTTCTAAACATCTTTCAATTGTTTTGAGCAGCTGTGAAGTTACAATTTTGGGAAGGCTTTTCTTGCTGTGCCCAGCATTTGAGAAGCACTGTAACCACCAGGAGCATTTAAAGAAATGTCAGGCACTCTGAATCTCTGGCATCTCTGGGATGAGGACTAAAATTGCATCTCTGACAGCTGATCAGGTATGAAGCAGGATTTTTTGTTAATCTGACAGCAGTGAATGTAATACTCAAAGGACTGCCTTTGCCTCCTACAGATAATGGATTTAAGTATCAAAGTGAAGAGTGTGGTCTCTGTAATTTAAATTAGAAGAAAAAAGTTGGTTTTTTTAATATTAAAAAGTAAGTGGGAATTTCTCTTTCACAAGATGGCCCTGGCATCATATTACAGAGATTTTTATCTTAAAGACAAGCTGTTTCTAACAGAGAACAGCTGAGATGGCTGAGCTGAGGTGGCAGATCTAAGGAGGGCTGATAGGGCCAAGTAGGGCTTGGGGAAGATAGATTGTGACCATCAGATCTCTTTGCTACCCGTGGGACAGGGCTGGGCAAAATCAGGGAGTGGCATTGAGTTTGATATAATAGTTGCTTGCTCCTCTGATAATCCTGGGCTTTCTCTGCATGAATGCACAGTCTTTTTTTGTTAGGATCCTGGCATTTTCGTTCACACTATCTGATTCAAGAACAAAGTGAAGACTTGTGTCTTTGGTTTGCTGCAGGAACAGGCTCCTGGTATTTTGTTTGTGTGACAGAACGCTGACTTGATGATGCTCCCCATTTCTACACTGATTCTTGTATTATGTAGCTTTTAGCACTGGTGGAAGACATCATTGCTTACAGCTTGCTGAGCTCAGTCCTGGCTGTGATTGTCTCTGGTCTGCTGTGAAATGTTTGGGCTGATACTTCAAGTGTGGCTACGCTTGGGAATGATGAGTTGCGATTTTAGTAAACATTTCTCAGAAAAACTCAAGATTCCTAAGGTTTTGCCCTCTCTTCTAGCAGTGCATAATATTTGGGTCAATAAATATACAAATCTGTACTTATTTGATTGTAAATGCAAAGGTATTACAAATTAAAGGCATGGAATTGAGCGACGCATATTCGGTCTGAACAACTACAGCTTTGAGATTTAAATTTGCTTTTGTTCAAGTGAAAATATGAAGGGCAATGAAGCTGGTGAAAGGGCTCTAGCACAAGTCTTGTGAAGGGCAGCTGAAGGAGCTGAGGTGTTTCAGCCTGGGAAAAAGCCCCCAAGGCTCAGAGGGGACTTAATGGCTCTCTATAAGTACCTGAAAGGAGGTTGTAGTCAGGTGGGGGTCAGCCAAGAGGAAAAGGCCTCAGGTTGCTCCAAGCGAGGTTTAGATTGGATATTAGGAAAAATTTCTTCATGGAAAGTGTTGTGAAGCATTGGAACAGGCTGTCCAGGGAAGTGATGGAGTCACCATCCCTGGAAATATTTGAAAGATGTGTAGATGGGGCACTTAAGGACATGGTTATGATGGGCTTGGCAGTGCTGGGTTGTACTTGATGGCCTTTTCTGACCTCAATGATTCTATGAGTCTGTGAGGAAAGGGCTCTGTACTTTTCTGCCAAGGACCAAACAACAATGTACAGGAGAAGAGTAGTCTCCAAGTAACCTCTCTGTGGCCTTGGATGAATGCACCCAATGCCAGGCATTTGAGTTCATGGGGAAGATACAGCACGTTGCCTTGTACCACAGCTCACAGTGGATGTGCTCAGGAAGGCTCAGGCTCAGCAATCAGCAAAAGGACTGCATCAGGGAAGTGCACTGTAGTATGGGACATTGATTTTCTTTTTGTTGCACCCCCAAGGAAGAGTCTGAAGCTTACACAGCTGTAACAGGGAGCAAAACCAAGTGTCATTTCAGTGACAGAGGCAATCCATGTGCCCTTGAATATCAACCCACTAGTATGAAACTTGATCAAAGACCTCTGAAAACAACTAAATTATTTAAACTGAGTCTTGCAGAGTAGGATGCTGACTAAAATGATTAACGGAGTAGTTCTTTATTGTAGCATTCTTAGTTAAGCTGCTGTGCATTACCATCTCTGTCATTTGTATTATATTACTATTTAATATTATACTCTCAGCACTGAATATCCCAAGAGATAACATGAGTAACATTAGGAGGAAGCCAACCTCAAATGCTTTCATACAACCAGTACAACATCATATTCAGTAACAGATCTAAAGCAAGGGGGAAACTATTTGGAAACGGAAGTCTGTGGAACATGGTATGACCAAAAAATAGAAATTGTCTGAGATGATTTCCATATGCTTAAGATAAAAAAAATACCATGAGTGATTTGGATGACATACTGATGGGTGCATGAACGTCTGCCTCTGAATAGTTATATCTTTGTATAATTCAACTGAGAAGCTACGACAGATAGCTGTGAGTGGATGTAAGGGAAAGTCAGTCACAAATACTTGCCTGATTTAACAGCTGTACTTTTTGAAGAAGAGTATTCAAGAGTTGATGGATATGTCACACCTTTTCTTGGCTTGCCCTCTACAAAAAAAATATATTAGAAGGCATCACAAAGTATTTTAAGTTTTCTTGATGAATCTCTCATCTAACATAGGCATTCAGAATCAGATCCCTCTTCTTTACTGCCCAACTCATTTTCATGATGATTTCTTTCATCTGATGGTAGACTCTCAAAACCATACCACTAAGAATATCGGTGCCTAGACCCAGCATCATAAAAAAAGAGTTAGAAAGCATGAAAACACAGTACTGGGGAGGTCAGCTAGTTCATTCTTTTGCTCTCAAATGATATTAAGCACAAGGGGACCATTCCTGAAGGACATCTGTATAACTTCTGATTAAACCCACAGCTTCCCTAGGCAGCCTTCTCCAATGCCTGACTATGCAGTTGACTTGGAAAGCATGTTTGATGTGGGATTCATTTCATCACGCACACAGCATTCTTCTCTGACCTCACTTCTGCAAGATGCCATTTCTGGCAACAGTCTTTTGCAGTAATAACAGTGAGAGAAGGCTGTGCTTGTGTGTGGGAACATATGGTACCTATATTTAGATCTAAAATGAGAGTCCTGTCTTGAAACAATGAGGTATGTTTCCCAGTTAAGCTTTAAACCACAAATCTTTTTAGTGCCAGAGCAGATGCCATCTCTTTTGGTACATGTGGCCATGCAATTCCATCTCCTGGGACAGTTTTTGTACTCACATGCATCACTGAATTAAAAGTGTTGCAGGGAAGCCCAGCAGGGAAGACTGCTTTGGCCTCTAGGAGTTGATGGACGTAGGTCTTCCGGACCCTGGTGACTGTGTCTACGAGATGCTGTGCTGTGTCATGGATGTGGAGCACCTCTGGTGAGACCTACCTCCACCTCCTGCAAAACCTGAGTCATGATGATCTCTCCTCTATTCCCTTGGGGGATTCTTTAAGGAGGTACATATGGCACTGCAAGCACGTCAGTTGTCATCCTGGGTGATTAATCATGAGACTAACAGCACTAAACAGCATTAATTCCTGCGCACTGAGCCACTCCTGGGAACTGGGGGCCGTTTCCTCCATGATGGCACACAAAGAAAGGTGTAAGCTAGAGGAACTCTAATGAGCAGGGATGTCCATGGAGCTGGAGAGTCCCTGTCTTTTGTCCCTTTTCATGTCTCTATCTCTTTTGTTTTGCTCCTGTCTGAAATTTCAGATGTCATTACAAAACCATAGATAAAGAAGTTAGAGTTACTAACAAGTAATGATGCAAGAAGTTATTCCATTTCTCATTTACAGTGATATAAACTGAGAGCAGCCCCACTAATGTCAACACCGATCCACCAAAGACCAGAGTTGGCAAGTTAGCATGCATGGACAAACTGGAAAGAGCTTCCTTCTCGCCTTCTGGGCTTCTCTCATGGAAGCTGGTCTAAGTGAAGGGTAGCAGGTTTTCATACCCACTACCCCCTCAGTTAAAATTGGGATCAGGAGCCAAGAAGGACTAGGTAGATCTGCTAATTCAGTAGAAAGACAGAAAAGTTACAGGATCATAGATGATTTCTAAATGCTTTTCCTTATCCCCAACAGAGGATGAGTTGCCAGTATGAGCAGTTGATACATAGATGCAGCAATAGCATCATAATCTGATCTTAATTTGGGGTATTTCTGTGCTAATCTGATTTTTAATGCAAACCTGAAGCCTGCTGCTGTGAAAATACACCAGTTAAGGTGGGGAGGCTGGATTCTGGGTTTTTCGATCAACAGCAATTTGCATCCCATATGTGACCAAGAGGTAGGCCTGGGGCCTGACCTGAATGTGGCCCTGCTCTCTGGGGCAATGGTAATATGTCATTTTCACTATTGGGAAAAAATTACATCTAGGTTGGAGTTTACTTAATGTACTTAAAAATGTGTTTTCACGTGGGCTGAAAGCATCAGCTTGGGCCATGGAAATACAAACTATGGCATGGTGGCTGCTATCGTGCAGTGGCTGCTCACCCTCTCACTTATTTGTGACGAGCAAACCCAGAAGTTCAGGACTATTTTCTTAACCCACTAGCTGCAAAACTCCCACTAAACTGAATGGAGTCATTCAACTGAGTGCAAAGGCATTTCAGTGCTTGAAAGTGAATACCAAGGCATTTGCATACCTCCTGGTGTGCTGGCTGCTTTAATCCCAGAGGACAGACCACCTCCTCCACTGCGCCTAAATCATGCCACGTTATTCCCTGGGTCCCCCAAGGATTGCTCTTCTGTGCTCTTTTGTGTGGATGTTCACTCACAATTTAAACATCACAAACTCGGTGACAATATCCTAACTAGGAATAAACTATTGGCACATTTTCAGGGTACAGTACTGCATACAGGTCTGGTCTGCTGAAAGGGAATTCAGCTGGAGAATAGGGGACTGAGTTCTAAAGCTATAAAGCTGTCCTGAAATTAATGCCTTAGGTGACTTTACATTTTAATTGGGGAATGCTTTATGCAGCTCTGGCTTTTTATGACTCATAATCATAAAAAATCCATCCCCAACTCTTCTCTTTCTGAGAAGGAGATCTGTATTCATTCAGCCTCAGGCTGCTGAGATGAGTAGCACAGCCTTCCTGGGCTTTAGTCTTCTAAATTTCTCTAAAATTCTAAATTTCTCATGTTTTCAGTAGGAATAGTGAAAGTTTTCTTCCTATTTGTATATAGAATATGATATATATGTTATATGCTATACTAAATTTACGTTTGAGCTAGTTTATAAACTAAGAGTTCCACTGTCATCAGTGAGAGCGCTCAGTGTGCATAGAATTAAGTGCACGAGGGACAAATTTCATCATTCATGCACAGACCCAGGTTTCTCCTTTTCATCTCCTTTTATATGTTCCTGCAACTTTCTCTTGTACCTTCTTTGATAGTATTTCACTAATTAAGAATAAAGATTTATTATCATAAATAAAAAATTCCTACAGTTTCATGGAAGAATTCCTAAAGTTTTATGGGATAACAACTGAGCAGCTGTTGAGGTAAAAAAACCCCTATCCTATCTCCCATTTATGTACCAGAATTACAATGTGCTTTTTGTTGGAGAAAAAAACTGCAACAAGTACAAGTAGCAAGTCAGCTATTCCAGGAAATTCCTACTCATCTAAAGTAAATCCTTCTCATAATATGGTGTACCCATGGCAGACTACTGTAAAAAAGTGCATCCAAATACAAAAGTGCAAAATTGAGATGATGGTTTGTTTTAGTCAGTTTCTGAGACCTCCTTTGCTGTCTACAAATTTTCACATGAAAAGCACATTATTTTTAGTAGCTATTCAGTTGCTCGAGCTGTTGATTTTTCCAGGAGTGATATGGTTAACTGACATCAATTGGTTGTACCTATCTTAAACCTCCAAAAGTGCAGACCAGCAAGGACTGGCCCAATGTTAGATTTAGAATTTCAATGTAAAGCAAGGTCAAGCAAACCCTCTTTCACGCAGGTAGAATGAGTGCAAGTAGGTTTAAGATAATCTGAAACTGGCGTAAAGGAGATCTAATTTGCAAAAATATTTAAAAATCTGTGGATTTTGTTGGTAAATGCAAGTGAGTTCCTATATATACCATGGAGAGGAAAAAGGAATGAGCATTAAATTAAGATGGATTTACCTGCACTGATTAGACCTCAAAACTGTTTGGCTAACAGAGTGCTCCTGACATACTTGGGATGCACCAGTCAAATTGCTTAATACAGGGTTAGCACACACACAGTAGGGCTATATGGGGTTTGACATAAGTCTGAAGTCACTTCAGGAGATGCAAACCCAGATGCAGGCTGAGGATGCTTCAAATGGCCAAAAGGCCTTTCAGGTCCCTCAGCAGCCCTGCTTACCAGGGTGGAGAGTAATAGACTTTGTACATCAATAGCTGGAGTTAAGGTGCTTTCCAAGGCTTATTCCAGAACAGACTTCGCTCCTAGAGTGGGCTCAGACCAGCACTGGGCTGAGCTGAGCCCACCACTGGCAGGGTGCATGTCTCTTTGTAGGCTGTATGGGAAGCCCAGAAGAAGAAGTGTCTCAAATGCCCTATTCCTGCCGAAGCTGGGCGGGGTGGGCCTGTGGTGACTGACCAGGTCTGTAAAGTGAGAGGCTGCTTCCCCCTCCGCCCATTGCTGCCCAGCATCAGTGGTGAGGAGCAGGTGGGGAGGGCTCCAGTGCCCCACCCCAGAATGGTACCTGACACGAGGAAGGACTCCCTCCAGCGTGGCAGCGACAGGGACCGGACACCATTGGAGAAGCTCCCGCGGTAACCAGAGTGCCCGGCGACTTTCTGGACAAGGATCTTCCCACCTGTGTTGTCAATTATACCACTGCAAGGAGGAAGTACAGTGTCTCAAGGCAGAAATTCCACAAAAAACTTCAAAACTGTTCTACAATGCACGAGGTATGAAGCGTTTCCTTTTACCTTTAAACCAGGTGTGGTGGTGGGGCTGTGATGCTACTACTAAGTCTGCTGCTAAGAAATATTTGTGCTCCTCCCACATAGAGAAGAGCAGTTTGTTGCAAAGTGCTGTCAGGATCTGTTTGCTCTTCCTACTGATCTGCTGGTCCTCTGTTTAAGCTTGACCTAGTTGCACACAAGAAAAAGCTACTGCCTTCGTTAAAATTCCTGCAAGCTTGATTGAATGACTGAAGATACAGACAGAGGTACTCAGAGGAGGTTTCAGGCCAGCCATGTGACAGAATGTGTTTTCTTTGAATATCAGGATGTGTTTTCTGCAAAAACCGAAGCCTGTTTCTGACCTCAGCCTGGAGTAAACTGGACACAATATTGCTGGGGGCTGTAGAAAACCTGGCAGACCCCAGGTGTGGTGCATGTCAAATGGTGTTTGCCACCTGCTGTAATATATGCCTCAACACAAACAGAAAACCTTCGGTGTATGCAACCTGCTCTGGCATCACTAGGATAGCAGGTCAACCTGGAAGCAACTGTGACTGTAGGGAGGTTGTAGGGCTGGCAGTAATGACCAGGCAGGAAAATAAGTACTGGGCAGCAAATAGGGTTGAAGAGTGTGTTAGAGGTGCGGTTTGCTCTGATAATTGCGAGAAGCTGCTGTTAAAATAAGTGTCTGGAGAAGAAATTCACTGTCTGTGGAACTGCAACACGTAAGGTAACAAAGCCAAAACCAGCTGGCAAATGAGAAAACCTGAAACCCTCCCTGTAACAGTACAGCCAGCCAGCCTGCAGGGAGATCGCAGTTGCTACCACTATTTTTGAACTTCCCTGTGAGACTAATTCTGCATGCCGAGACAATTTCCATTGTGCGCTAGGAGGAGGAATTTGCCGTTGGAAGGACGGTCACCTGGCAGGCATCTCCCCAGCGAGGGCTGAGCGGCAGAGCTGCAGCCAGGAGGTGGCAGCCCTGTGCGCACACAGGCACCTCCGCCTCAGCGCTGAGCGGTGCCGAGGCAGGGGGTGAGGTCCCAAAGCCTTAACCATCCCACTTTACCCGACATCCCAGGTCTTTCGCAGAACTGGAAGCACAGCGGTAGCTCAAATAACTCCGAACTAAGTCAAGTCGTCAATCAGGCTTTATAACTTCTTGCTGCATTTTTAGCTGAGTACATCCTGCCTCTGCATCCCGCCTCCAACTGCGGTGTGTTTTGATTGTGCAGTTATTCTCCATTAGAATTTTATGCGCATTTTTGCATGGCTAATAAAACTCTGAAAAACTTGTGCTGCAAAATTTATGTTACTCATTTCCTTGTGCAGTGTCCTTTTATGTGGCAGGAGAGCACATTACTCAGTCTTTGATGTCAAGGACAGTTAAATTCAAACCCAGAGAACCAAACCAAACCCAGAAGTATGAGAGTTATATGTATTCATCACTGGTGATATGCCTATTTTTTCTGAAGATTTATTAGCAGTAGCAGCTCCATCTCTATCTTCCACTTGAATAATAATAGTACAATAGTAATTTGTTATGCACGAATGAGAGATATGGAAATCTCAAGACACTTCTCCAAAGGCTGAGAAACTTCTTCAAACACAACTAATTTCTATAGGAATACAGGATTGACAGCACTTTTTAAGAATAGATCCATTCCATCACATGTGATCTTTCTCTCAGGTTTTCTACAGCAGCCTGCAATCAAACCTACGAGGAAGTGGGAACTGTAAAGAATTTGAAAAGTCGAAAGCTCCCTACACTGAGATGACAGTTTTGTCTGAGTGCCTCGCTCATTTCAACTCACTCACCTGTGAATTGCAGCATTGCAGACACTGGAAAAAGAAGCATAAATGTCTGTGCCATAAACACGGTATTTTACATCTTGACATCCGGGAGGGCATTTTGCAATGAATTCTGGATTGATTATCTTCCCTGCCTTGACATCACAATCAATCTGGGGTACATCTGTGAATGCAAAATCTCGTTAAAGTCCGACTGAATGCTTTCATAGCTGAGTGATCTTGTCATGAAACAGTGAGTAACTGAGTGACAGGGATGCCCTCCTCTTAAGCCTTCATATCAATGCTTTTGGGATAAGAGACATCTGTGTCTTCTGCATCTACAACATAACACATAGTAACCCCTCTACCAAGGGATGTGGCAGTAGCTAAGGATGGAATAAGGAAGCCTGCGGGTATTTCTGACCTTCAGTGTTTGCTTCTCTGAAGGAAATATCTGTTATGACACTTGGCTGGAGAGAGAAAGAAGTGTAGTCACCCAGCCTGTGGTTAACACGTGGGAAGGAGGGGGTAGGGATGCTTCCCAAGCCTCCCGCTGTGCTCATGTAGCTCTGTGCCATCTATAATGTCAGGCTGCAGTCACAGCCCATTATCTTGCCCTTAATTTTTAAAACTTTTTGCTGGGTACAATTTACTTTGAACAAGGGGTTTAAGTGTGCGTTTACAACCTCGCAGCAGGCTTGTTTGTCAGCTACATGAGCAAAATAATCTGTGGACAGAAATGGTCCTGCAGTAGTACAGCTGAAAGTTAAACATCCTAGCGCACAGACATGCACCACTTGTCTCACACTAATCAGCTACATATGCTTTGTGTTACAGCTGGTCCATTTCATGTATTTATCTCTCTCCCTCTCTCTATCTCTCTGTGAAAACCTTAGTGCCTGCTTTGATCCTTGTGTAATACCTAATGCCCTATGAAGATACATTTTAGTAGTGAATCACAAAATTTTCCCTTTATAAATGTTAAGTGGTGCACACTTTACTTAGTGATTTGTTTTCAATAAAAGAATCTTTTAGCTAAAATATAATGCCATTGACTCCAGACAACTGTGAAGAGTTACCAGGATATAATCTCACTTTGCACCTTTCTTATGCATTGGACATGTCTGCTGTAAAACAGCCAGAAATTCTACTGAGACCACTTACATAGCTTAGCCTTTTTTGTCTTCTTTGTGGCTTCCTTGGCTGTGTATGTACATGTAAGAAACACACCTAGAACAAATAAACATAGTATCAGGGAAAAGGAGGACTATCAACATCGGTCACCGCAAGCTCCTGTGCATGAGGTTTCTCAAATTTGAATCAGCAGGTTGAAAACCACAAATAGGAATATTCTCAGCCACACCTAGGTTTCTCCTTGGTGGTTAACTTTGCAGTCACAATGGCATCTACTGTGGGGAAGTTCTTTGAAGGGGATTAAAGATCAGTTCAGTTCACATATTCACCTGTGGAACTCGCTGTCTAAAGATGCCATGGAGTCCATGGGGTCCAGGAAACCACAAAAGTATTTCCACAAGCAGGGAGAACTCTTTGTAATTGGTGTGATAGGAATGTTAATGAAACAATGTGCTCTGTGCCCAAAGCAGCTGGGAAGTTCGGGAGTGAAAGATTCTTCTTAATAACCCTTTGGGAACGTTATCCTGTAATTTTGTGTTGTGACCTGTCACTCACTGGTGGCAGCAGGTATGGGATCCTGGGCAGCATTACAGACTGTGTGAGGTTCTAGGGTGGCATGTCCCAGCGTCCTGTCACAGCAAGGGCACTCATTTTCTTCAGTAAGCAGGATTATGATTTGAAAAGTGTAGTAGTAAAAGAGACATATGCTGTTACATTAAAAGATACATCCCAGTACTTGCATGTAGCTTAGCTTGTTATGTTTACTTGCTAAGTGATGACATACAAAACCTCCTTATTCTCTGTGCTTATTTTATAAGCACTGTATTATGGATAATTGATAACTTCATTACAAATATCTTGACTTTCCTATTCACCTTTCCCTTCTCTGAGCTTTCAAAGGGAATTGAAACTCTCTATGATGTGATCCAAGCAGATCCTTTTCTCATTTGTTAAGCTAATCTTACTAGAATGTGCAACAGAAGTAATTTCTTTCTTTTATGCTCTTCACCCTGATTGCAGGGAGTTTGTAGACTTAGTCACACCTAGAACTTGCTCAAAAGTGAAAGCAGTCTCACACTGTCTGAAGGGACAGTGCATAGATGCAGTATTTGGGCCTTTTGTCGCCGGTGCAGTTGTGCAACCAAGGCAAAATTGCAGTTAGATAAAAAAAAGAATGCACGAGTGGAAAATGAAGTGCAGTATCTCAACTACTTGGAATGTTACACCATAATCTAATGTGGAGAAAGTAATCTGTAATTCATGTAGAAGAACTACATAGATTGCTATGAATTCAAACTAAGAACAACTGTCCTGACAGACTTGAGGATAACAGCTAGAGGGAATATTGTCTGGGAATGTCACAACCAGAGTGTTCATGTAAGAGGAATTGCAAGTTCTGAAGTTTCTACATGTTCCCAAAAAGTGAGATCTTGTCTGACTGCCAGGGGAAAAAAAATAAGACACATTTATAACCTTTTGGCACCATCTTGTTCATAGAAAGAGCAAGAACAGGGAGAATTTGAACACCTGACTTTTCTTTAGAGGGAATCTTTACATTACAGACATTTTTCAGGCCCACCTGATATGGACAGCATGCAACTGGTCATATACTTAGAGACCTCTGCAAGTAATAAATATGGTTTTTTTTCTATGCCGAAGTCACGAATTTTGTGTAACCCATTTCTGAAAAGCTGTGCCAAGGCTTACAGCTGCCACTGAGAGTTTCATCAGCCATGGAGCCCAAAGGGAAGAGAATAAGTCAGCAGCCACTGGGCATCCAGGACGGGAGAGTACAAATCCATGAACTACTGATTGCAGCACATCAGCTGTACTTACCAAAGAAGGTTGCAATGACTGTGGCCTTCATGGTGAGTAAAGCAAACTCTGGATGCGTTGCTAAGGAGCACTGAAAAGGAAAAGAAGAGCACATCAGGCTGCATTTGGAGGTATTGCGGATGACACTGGAGTGGTGGGGGAAGAGGGAGTGTGTGCTCTTCTTCACAGTGTTTCACAGTCCTCACATGCTGCATCCTCTTATCACGCTTTGTAGAACAGCTGATATCCCCAGAGGAGATGGTGTTTGGTCTGTCACACTCCCATGGACTAGTTTTTTACTTCTCTCCAAAATTTGTCTTTTGCTCCAGGAAACCAAGAATTCATTCCCATACTTGTTTCAGAAGCCAGTGTCAGGAGAGGGCATGATGGGCACAGACATGCTCTGACATCTATTCAAATCTCTTCACTGCTCTTCTAAGAAATAATCACAGAATCATATTTTCTGCACATCAAACCACACCAGGTAATCTCATATAGATATGGGGAACATAAATAAATCCATTTACTCCTGACAGATGTTGCGTAAAGTATTTTGCAATTGTTCCATCTTTTGTGGGCCAAGTTACGGGTTTCTTTCCTTTTCTGAGGACATGTATGTGTGTGTATGTACGCGAGAACCTGAGATTAAGAGGATTCTGTCAGAACATCTGGAAAACATTTTTTTCTGGGCCTGCATACATGACCCCTGCCATCCCTGAAGCTCTTGGCCAGGCTACAAGAATTCAAACTTATCAGAGATAACCCCTCTCAGCTCCTCCTGGGCGTCACCTGCTGCTTTTGCTGTTATTTCATGATGGTTGAGGGAATCCTGTGTTGGACACTCATAATTAATCATAGTCATTAAAGTACTACATAATGCTTGACAAATAGAGTAAAAAGTCTGGAAGGGAGAATATATTTGTCTGTTGTACAGGGAGAATGTCAAGGATCAAAATAAACTTGATCTTCAGAGATATGTCTTACGCACTTACAAGTGTAAAGATTTGTACTAAAATAAAATGAGGTAGCTATTAAGAAAGAAGAATAATAAGAATGTTAAAGCTGCATATGACCCGGAAAAGCAAGATATCTGCCTCCTGGAAAAATGGCAGATTTCATCAGATTTCACATAGCAATATACTCAGAAACAGGGCCTTGGTCACCCCAGAAATTTAGACTAACAAGGCAGATACAGGAGAGAAAGAAAAAATCTGCATTCTGTCTTCCTATAAAATGTTTCCATATTTTTACTTTAATTGCTCTTCTTTTTCAAGCAAGCCACATACTACGAGTGAGGATGGCTAAAATAGTATGCTAATCTAAACTGAGTTTAGCCAGTAATAGGTTTACATAATTTATAACTCCTTTTACATAGAGCAGATGCACCTCTGATTTTTGTTTCGGTGCCACAGTTGGAGAACTTCAAATGCCAGGACATCCTAACAGTGTCACTTCCTAATAGCACAATGTCTTTCCTTGGTGATCTCCCCAAAAAAGTTTTCCTGCTAGGCTGCTAAAGCTGAAAGCAGCAGAGGTTTCTCAGAAGCCACTGAACTGAATCCAGGGGGTATGGAAAGTGGCTCAGCATGGTGACTGTGTCTTTCTGAAAAATGATGGGCAGTGCAGTGGGGGTGACCCCAGGCTGTACAAGCCATAGCAGCAAGAGCAGTTATGTGCTGATATTCTGCTGTCATGGTTAGTTTCTATTAAAAAGCGTTGCCCATCTTTTGGAACAAAAATCAATTTTAGGCATTTACTGCAGTGTCTTTCCACTGTGAAGCTGCTAAAAGAAGTAGCAACAAGATGTAGAAGAGCGCTCAGAGAAACTTAGCTCAGATGCTTTTCTCCTCCCTTTTATGTTTCAGCCCATTAACACATCAGAGGTATCAAACAATTGCTCCCCTTCAATGAATTCTCACTTTAGGTCAATCGCAGAAAAAGAAGAGGCAGAATAAGAGTTGCAATTCATTTGCAGAACTACCACGCACCATTAAAGATTTTACTGACACGGGCTTAGACTTTGCTAAAGGCATCTTAGTATGACCATTCCCAAAATTTGCAGTGAATAAATTCAGCAGTGGCATCTTTATTTAAAGTCAAAGAGGTCTGTGTGAATTTGTCCTGCCCGTACTTGGCTTGGTGCTGAGATTTTTTCATCACCGGTTTAATTAGAGTAGAAGAGGTCTGAGATGGTAAAGCATCCATGTAAAATCTGACTCCATGGGTGGGCTGCTGTGTGTTCTGTGGAGAGAGTCCAATACTGCCTAACTCTTCCTGTCCTACAAAACGTGTAACCACCTGTATCGCCAGTGCTGCACAAGACTTCCCATTGCTTCCTGAAGGCCCTGCTGTCCCCCAGCCCTGCTGTCCCCAGGGCATGGCCAGCCACCCCCAGAGCCATCCCACTCTTCTTGGGTGGCAGTACCCTGGGCTTGGCTGCAATTGCATTCTCTACCTAGTCTGCTGGTGGGCATTGCTCTTCAAGGCAGCAGAAAGTGCACTTTTGTTCCTAAATTATTATTAATTTACTGCAGAAAGAAGCCAATAAATCTAAAAGGATTTAGATGTAAAGCCTGTCAGGGGTTCAGCAGAGCTCAGCAGAACCCTCAGCCTGCAATAACAGATGTTTATCGATAAGAAAGACACCAGAAGCATTTAGACAAGGCTGTTAGATTTACTTAAAATTTTGTTATCATAGCTAAACAGAAAAGCATCTTACTGTGGACTCAGTACCTTTGCTGGTGAAATTTCTACTAGTATCTTCATGGAAATAGATTATAATAGTAAAGAAACTTATTTTTGCCACTATATTCATTTCTACATTAGGCAGTGGCATATCAGGAGAAATGCAGAGACATCCTGTGACACAGCTCTGGTGACAGTACTCCAAGGGGTGGTCCTGGCCTTCAGACCTTGGGCTGTCACATGGGGAAATGCACAGGAGGATTTACACCGCTGACTATTAAGCATCAGGCATAGAAGCTCCAGGCTTTCTGTTGTGGGAAGCCTGTGTGCATTCATTGTATTTGGGGCCTAGGGCGTCACCTGATTTGAGCCTTGTGGGATCTCCTGTGCTGTGCACTGGCATGGCATCTGCTCCTTCAGACTGGTAAAGGGAGCAACAGCCTGGAATAAAATAGTGGGGTTTTTTTTCCTCTGCGAAGGAAAAGGAAAGCAGGGCTCCAATCCATGCTTACAACAGACTTTTTGGTCTGTGTAGATCCACTGAGAGGTTAGGGGATGTTTTATCTGTGTATCAAGAATGATACTTTGCTATTAAATACAAAGCTGTACTTCCTTTGTTCCTTTACAAAATGAATAGATTCCATTAAAACAAACTGAAAAATTTCTACTTTGGATTATTCTGGAGTTTTGCTGAGATTTCCCCTAATCAGATTTCTATTAAGGCAGTATTTACAGTCCCAGTCAGAACTGGGAAGTAGTGACAATTCACTATTAAATCTCCTAAACTGTATGCTGGATCTCTGCTTATCAGAGTACATTTTCCCATCTGAATCCTTCAGACTGTCATTACAGAAGTGACCCTTATGCCTAGGAAAGCTATTAAGTACATGCATTACATTAACATGTGCTTCAATCCCAGCTAAGTACAGATGTAGTAAGAAACATCTCCTCTGGTGTTTCCCCGTGCCACTGATATTTTACCTTTTAAAATCAAAGTTCTATTTGACAGAATGTTGATTACTTTTTCCTGACCACAAACACTTGAAAAAGCTTGAATGTTAGTGGAGAGACAGAGTTAGCAAACTATTCTTGCTGTGTATAAAGTAAGATTTCTGTACTGACCTTTTATTAGCAACTTGACTTTTATAAAGATCTGAGAGAGCTGCTACATACTACAAACAAACAGATGGTTTAAATGCACATAAACTGTCACAGTATGGCAAACTGTAACATTTTCTGGAGGAAGTGTAGATTTTAAGTCCTTGATTCTTGGTGTCAGGCACTGCTGTCCGTTCCACGTGCAAGCTGAAATTCTTTGCTAGGGCCATGTGCTTTGCCTCTGCAGGAGTAAGCAGTTTATCTCCTGTAATCTCCTGTGCCACAGAAATTAATTTGTATACTCTCTTTGTACCACAATAGTGTGTGCTATTGTTCCCCTTTTCAAGGAGTTCTAATATCTCAGCACCACTGGCACCATAAGGAAAAACAGAAGTGGACTTTGTTTGAAAGCTATTTGAGCAAGTGGCATGGAGTTAACAGCATGATCTCCGAGCACTGTGGGTTGAGTTAAATATGTGCCCTTTATGGGAAAATCAAGTGGGCTTGGTGTAGGTGTGAGTAAACCGATTTGGATAAACAAGAACTGAACGTCATCTTCTAGAGGAAAGCATTTCAGATTTCTTTTTAGTTTTCTTCTGTTGTTTTTTTTTTTTTTTTTTTTTTTTTTATTTTTTTTACCTTTTTTTTTTTTTTTTTTTTTTAAATTGTTTAACCCTTTCTTTGTTTCATGCTCATACTCTGTACCCATAGTATTGTACCTTGCTTGGCAGTACAAGAACTGTTCATTTTGGTGCACACTAGGTAATGTGACTGGCACTTGTCGCATGTGATTTGCTTTCACCCCCTTTCTTGTCAGAGGGAAGAAGTTATGTACCCTCAGTGCACTGCATTGCTCTGAAAGTCTGTACATAAAAAAAATACCTAAGTGGCTGTCTTTTGGAAAAATGGAGGTACTGAGTTTTGCTGAGAGAGAAAGTTTGAATTGGTAGCTATAGTTCATTTCAGAGGCTTAGATTAGCCTGTAGGTATTCCAGGCCAGGCCACAAAATGTAAGATCCAAGGCGTTGCTTTGTGAGGTGAGCTTGTCTGCGTGGGAGGATAGACTTAACTCTTTGTGTGGTCTGAAATAGAACATACGCATCCAGGAGTTTAAAAATATCATAGACTTCATCACCTGCTGCTATAAAAAAAGGTGAGTGAACACTCACCTGTTTTCTTTCATATATGAAAGAATCCAAAAATGCTTCCTGGAAGCACTGCTGAGCTTCAGAGCACTGTAGTACACTCTGCTTAATTACCCAGTGTCTCAGAAAGCCGACAAGGCTTCAATGGCTGCAGGTCTTTCCCTTGTGGTGGAGGGGTTGTAAGAAATATCCTGTGTCACACCTTCAGCAATTGCATGTTTAGTAAAATGAGCGACGAAACCACTGTTAAAGGAGCCTCTGGGCCTGGGCACAGCTTGTGCTCTTCCCTTAAAGAGGCTTTGCACTGACATACTCCTTTACCTCCTAAGACAGCGTAGCCACAGCCTGTTTGCCAGATGCTTTCCGTGGCCACGTGAGTCCCACACCCGGGCAGTGGTGGTCCCCTACCTCCGGGGCAGCCACTCCTTGCTGCAGCCCTGTGATTTGCACATTCAGATGAGGAAGAGGAGGCAGGGAGATTCTGGCTCTCCTCCACGCCCAGGCAAGTGGCAAGTCAGTCCCCTCCTCACTTGTTTTATTTCTGACCCCACGTTTGGCATTTCTGGTTGCACAGGGGTCCTTCTTTGTCACAGAAAATTGGAGTCTCCCAACCTTTTGGGCCCTGGAGTCTGATGATGGGGGACTTCTTTGGTGATGAAGAAAACATGGGTTCATACGCTCTGAGGCCATGGACAGCTTTGATACAGTTACCCCTGATTAAGGGTCCTCACCACTTGCTTTTTATTACAAGACTTTGATTGTTGTGGCTGCCACATAATGTTTTAAATGGTGCCTGCTCTGCCCCGTGGGGTTCCTGACTCACAAGGGGGCTGTGGGGACTGCTGGTAGCCAGTACCTCTTGTGGGGTACCTATCAAGTCACTCTCAAGTCACTGAAGTAAGGTATGGGTGGATTCAGAGGTCTAAATTCTACCTAAGTTACACTTTGGGCACAGGAGTAATTTTTTTCTGAGCTGATTGAACAAATGTTAATATGCAGGTTGGCAAGAAGAATTTAGTCTAAAATAGCTCTCCGTCAGGTAGGTATAATGAAGAGATGCTATATCCAGCAGTTTGGAGACAAAAACATGCAAGCAGCCCTGCAGTACTCATTTTGTGTTCATGCAATGCCCTGAAATTAAAACATAAGGTTGAAGTGACAGTGACAATGACTTCTCTACTTACCACAGATCTCTTTCAGAAGAAAGTAATTTATTTAAGACAACAGTGTGATTTAACTTGCCAGGCCTTTCTCAGAGCTTAAATAAAACTGCAATGATTATACATTTTCATCTGTCTCAGCAAGAAAACCATCAATTATGTTGGTCTGACCTGCCCCTTCCAGCAAAGGAAGGATACATTTAGAATATGTCACCCACCCACAGAGAAAATATAATTTGGACTATCCGGATGATAATTTCTTTGGGGGCCATTACACTGTACTTTCCTAGTTTCTGCTAATGTATTATGCATTGATTTTTCATTTTGATGCACAGCTTTCATACCTCATTAGGAATTGCTGTTACCTCAAATCTGTGAATCACTGTCCAGAAAACTTCCTCCCTCTGTTCTCCTCCCCACCATGGCTTTTGTCTGCTCATGTATGTGCCCCCCCCTCACTCTCAGGCAAACTTCTTCCGCTTTTCTAATTTGACTTCTTCTGCTTAACATCATTCAGACCCCAGCCAGGTGCCGTCAATCTCTGGCACTGCCATTTTCCCAAGAAATAGAGGGCAGAGGCAAGTACTTGCAATTCAGCAGTGCCGGAGGGCTGTGCTAGCTTTGTAGTATGAGATTTGTGGCCACGTTTCTTTCTTTTTTTTTCTTTTCTTTTTTTTTTTTTTAATAAATGTGCTATTTTCTATTTCCAACAAATAGTTTAAACAAGTCAAAGTGACTTTTTAAAGTGCAATACGTGGCTTCTCAGATTGGATGCACAATAAAGAGCGCTGAATAACCGTGCTGTTGTGCTGCCTGCAAACTAAGAATTGGTGTCGTGTGTCAGAATTCCCCTGAAGGTACATATTTAGTCTGAAAAAGAAGAATTTCTGTTAAAGGCACTGAAAAAACTGCACATAACCCTGGGGATGGTTTTGGAATTTCTGTAGCATGTTCAAACAAAACATTTTTTTTTTAGGTAGAAACTTAGAAGCAGAAATTTAGAGAAACTTTAGGATGTTTACTCTCTGCTTGTTAAAGCTACTCATAACCCTTTGCTACAAAAGTGAATTATATGTCTAGATTGAAAGCCATCATCCTTAGGCATGCTAGTGAATTTTTACAACAGCTCACAGAAAACTTTTATCAATTCAGTATCTCCTACAGTTTGTATAACCAGTGATGCCCCATGCCAAAGCCATGGACTGGCTGGATAAGGATTCAGAAAATATTTGTAAATTAAAAAAAAAAATAAATCTGGAACTACTCTGGCATGTGGCACTGAAGTAAGGCAGTAAGTGGTGAAATTAATTTATGTCTAGTCATGACAACTTGATCAAGGGAGGGCCTTTCACAAAAGGTCTTCAGCAAATCAGGAAGCATGGGAATGCTGTAGAAAGCATTTTGGAAACCTAGGCTGAAATGTACTTCTGTGGTAGAAACCAGAAAATTGAAGTTCAGAAATTAGTTTCAATTTTGCATTACAGATCTCTTGAAAATGATAGTCTCATGCTCCTTGCACTGCATAACATTTTCCCTTACATATTTTGTACTTTTCAAAAAATATTATTTCTTCTTAACTGCATTATTTCTATTTGGAAATGTTTCCTTCAAGCCTTCTCAGATAAATATCTTTCTGATACCTTTAGTTTAGAAAAAACTAACCTGTGCTACAAGAGAGGTTGCTACAAAAGGCAAATCAGAAAACAACCCCGAAACACCTTATGCCCCTCATCGTCTTCTAGTGCTGCTTTGTTGTCATCTCCAAATCACTTGCCTCCTTGCAGGGTCAGCTGCTGAGGGTCAGGATGCCCGACCCCACATCCCAGGATGTTCTGCATGGCCACCCTCCTCCATACCCTGCCCGTGACCCTCCCCAGCCAGTGGTCATTGCTGCTTTGCCTTTGCTGCAGACTGTTGCAGCTGTATCCCTCCCACCTGGTGCTGGTCTGCAGCCCACCTGCAGCCCAAGAGGTACACTCAGGCTGAGGTCTCTCGCCTGACGAGGCTGTTCTGGGGAGCAGTTTGAAAAGCGTGGACCTGTGAGTAGTGTTTCCATTTTTTAATGACTGAAGAAGACATCTCGGGGCTCCAGGCTTCTTTTGGGAAGAAAGTGAGCTATGGATTTGAATGAGTGCCAGCATTATAAATGAGGCTATTATGGGTGGTGCTGGTTTTCTGAAGACATGCTGTTGGTGGAGGTGCTGGCGAGAGACACGACACAGCGAGGGCCAAGCTGTGCAGCCTTATGGCATGTGTGCTGGCAGCCCTTGGCAACTGGCAGGAGTGGTCTCTCTAACATATGGGTCATGCAGACAACATGAGGAATAGCTGAGCTTCCAAAACTGCATTCCTCAGTATCTGAGTGCCCTGGAGGGGAAATGAAGAGCTAGAAAACATGATGGCAGAGAAAGTGGCCTCCAGAGCCCAGTCCTGGATACCGTGACAGTGTAGGTGCAGCCAGAAATTGCTGAGAAATGTGTCTCAGAACCAGGCTAACACTGTTTTACTAGTTTTGTATATTAGAATATTTTAAAACCTTCTGGTTTTGCATAGAGATGAATCACAGAGTTCTGTTTCTGAGAGACCAAGATCAAAAAGGGAAACCACATGGACTGGGAGCAGAAACTTGTGATTTGTGGTCTTTTGTTTTTAAAACAAACCAAGCCTGCAGACCTCAGTATTGCATAATCTACTTCCATGCTCAGGAATTTTGTTCTGAACTTTGTCTTTAGGAGATTACCATATGAACTTCAAATCTAATTATTGCCTAACCTATGTATTTCTTTCTACACACAGATTTGACCAATGAGAATAGAAGATGTAGACCACGGAACACTGAGACTTTATGTCTCAAATTACCACATATTTTGAGATGCAGTTTAGTGGAAAGGCTGTCTCCAAAACAGGGTGCAAGTAGGCTTTTCTGACTTACATGATGCCGGTATTTGCCCTTGTAAGGTTTCTACCAAATTATTCTATTGGAACTACTCTAAACTTCTCTAACCTCTCACTTCCCTCATCTGGACACTCCTCTCCTTCCCATGTAGTCTCATTTCCAAAAAGCCTCTTTCTTCCTATGCTTCATGTTCTAAAACTTCTTCAACCAAGCCCAGAAGAACAAAATTCCGAAGTGTTGAAGATGCGTTGCAAGAGAGGTGAGAAGGATGGGCTCCCATCGTCCTCAGCCGGCTGGCAGCTGTGAAAATAGCCCTGTAGTCAGGGAGCCCTTACCCTTTTGTAGCTCTGACTCACTGAAGTTGTCCACGGCCAGAATACACAGCGCTGCTGCCAGCTTTCCTCTATGTCTCACCCCTGTTCTATGGGCTGAAGGGTAAACCATGTATTTGGGGGAAACAAAAAAGAATGGAGCCTTCTGAGTCCCTAAAGGAAGCTGGCAGGGAGATCGAGAGGCACAGACATGGCCATGTCCAAACTTCCCTGTAAACGAGTGATTTTTGAGAGGTAAAAATTTCCACAGTTTTGTGTACAAGCCTGAAGGTGTTGGAAATCCCCAGATCATCCTGGTGGGGACATTAAAGGACTGCATGAAGCTACACAAGAACATTCAGAATTTTCCCCAAAATTTTGGCGCATATGCTGCTGCCACTTGGCAATTATGCGCTTTTTTTGCTATGAAACAAGCTGCCAGCTGAAGGACTGTTGGCTGCTGTGCTACATGCGTTACATTTACAAAGATATTTTATAAGGTGATAGGCTGAGTAACAGTTTGCAAATGCAAGCTGAATGTATTTTTTATATCTGCGTCTAAGGGATGTTCTGCGGAATGAGACACATTAAGGATAACTGACTGTGTTCCCAATGCGCCACTGACCTCTTAATGCACTCTCGAGTTCTGGAGTAAAGCAAAGATGGGATGGACTTTATGGGTGCTGGAAAGTCAGTTCAGCCACTGCAGCAAGACTGGTGTTAAGAACTGCTTAAGCCCAGATAATTTGAATGAACCAGAGATGGTCGTAAACACTCTTCTGAACGCGAATGTGTTTCCAGTTCAGTGTATGAGCTATAGATTTGGGTGTTCTGCTTAAAAAGGGAAGGGAAAAGCTGCAGATGGTCTTATTTATTTATTTTTTAAATTAAAATGCATTTTCGTGAGAAATATTGATGCTTCCAAGCCGTTGGGAAATTTTCTTTCTGTTCAACACTTTCTGGGTTTTTTTCCAGGCCTCAGTCACTGAAAAATGAGCCCAAAGAGGAAAGGCAGCCCAAGGCAACCCAGCCATGTCCTGCTGCAGAGGAGAACAGAGAAGATGGCAAGGGAGATGAGGGTGAGCTGGCTGCAGAAATAGGGAGCGGGCTCTGTTCCCTGCTGGCAGGGCACCTGCAGAGGATGTGGTAGCAGCTCTCAGACACCACTAAACGTAGAGCGGCCCCAGCACAGAGTTAGGCACAGAATGATTTGCAGAGCCTAGAGCAAACACTTGGGCAGCCAGCCCATGAGTGCCATGCTGTCAGGGCTGCCCAAACCTGGCACCTCCCGGTGTTTGCAAGGGGCAGCTGTACCCGCACAAGCTGCAGTTGCAGCTGGTCAGTGCAGCTACCCCGTGGATGCCTTTGGAGCCTACAGAGTTTCAGTAGACCCTGACTTGTCTGTGGGTCACAGTGCTGGAAGAAAAGTTCATCAGTAATACACGCTCCCGTTTTATCTGCAACAAGTCCCTTCACGTCCCTCTTTTTGCATCAGCTTGCTTTCTGCAGGGCATTGTCAGGAGTCAGCACAAGGCACTTTTGCTGCTCCCCTGTGTTGCGCTCGCAGCGGTGCCTGCAGCCCCTTTGGACTGGGGGCTTAGAGAGTTCACAAGGGCCATGCAGGCTCTGGCAAGACAGACAGACAGAGTTTAATTTACTAACAGAGATACGATCGGAACAGCTACAGATTTTCTGGGCATTTCTGTGCCTTTCTGAGCTTCTTGTGTGGCAGCGGGAAGCTGTGCTGCCTGCGTAGGATTTACTCAGGTTTTCCAAGAGGGAAATGTGCAGCAAATAAAGGAACTGGGATGCAAAAGAGTGGCAGCTGCTTTAGGACTGTTAGAGAGGCTCTTTTACAGACGAATGAACCGTCAATTTGTAGTAAGACATTGTTTTCTAAACATAGCATGAAAACTGTTATCTTGCCTGGCTGGTCATTAGAAGAGAGATAATTATAGTCTCTGTGCGACAGCCGGGCCCAGAACAGGGGCTGCATTGTCCCGGGGCCCAGCTGAGCTCTAGCGCAGGCTCCCCAGGCGGCGCTGGGACAACGGGGCTCCTTGTGCCCCGGCAAGTTCAAAAGAGGAATTGAAGTGCTCTAAGTAGGTGTTAAGCACCTATTTCTCTCTCCGACTCTCGACTTAATAATCTACTCCACAGGAGAAATGTGCAGAGGGCAGACCCGTGACTGCTGTAGCTGCATCCTCCCTGGCTTTTTGTACAATACATGCTACGATTATTATTTTTCTTTTATTTTTAAAAAAATCAAACCCCAAACCGTCAGTTTTGCAGTTCTGTGTTTCTGTTTTTCAGCACAGATCAATGAGACCTGTATGATGGACAGGTTTTCAGAAGGAAGGACATATTGTATGTTCAGTGTCCACTTCCTGAGGCCTGAATGAGAAATCTAAACGTCAGCTGATGCTGCAGCGGGCTGGAGGAGTCCTGGTGTGTACCCAGAGCTTCAGGGGGCCCGAACTTCCCCTCAGGACTGCCAGGAAATTCCAGACTTTTGTTTTTCATTACCCATCCAGAAAAGACACTGTCACCCCAGCCAATTGCAATGGGCCAACACAGACTTTGTTGCTCTGGCACCTGCCCATGCCAGTCCCACTCTACGGGCAGTTCGTGCCTACAAGTGCCACAGAACTTTTTTTTTGGGAATACAGTCATAGTTGCAGATAGTAAACTGAGCTACCACTTTTTCTTGCTCATTTGCCTTAAATGACTTACCTATCAACACTTAAACTGAAAGAGAGTAGGTTTAGATTAGATATTAGGAAGAAATTCTTCACTCTGAGGGCGGTGAGGCACTGGCACAGGTTGCCCAGAGAAGTTGTGGATGTCACATGAAGTGTTCAAGGCCAGACTGGATACGGCTCTGAGCAACCTGGTCTGGTGAAAGTTATCCCTGCTCATGGGGGCTTGGAATGGTTAGATGGTCTTTAAGGTTCCTTCCAACCCAAACCAATCTATGGTTCTGTGATTTAGGAGCCTTTTTGTAAAATGAGGGACTTGTACATGCATGCTCTGAGCCTTAGGTTTGCAGTATTTTCTGACTAGAGCTTTATTTGTGGTTCAGAGGTGAAAAGGAAGAAGTTCAAAATTCTCCAGGCAGACCAGATACAGTCAAGTTTTTGATGCCATTGTTACATAAACTTCAGGTTTATTTTTAGCAATGTTTTCTAAGAAGCAATGGCCAGAAATAATAAATAATTCTGATGTTTCACATTGAGCAATTAGCCTGTTTTCCCAGCTTCTGGGTTCACACTGTGGCTCAGGCAGTCCCCTTTTAGAAATACTCCAATTAATTTTGACAAAAAAGAGAGTAAAAATTAATTTCCTGCTATTTCTGTGAAAGTCAGTAACTAGGTGAAAAGGGAACACCTTATTAATGCCTCCTCTAAAGGAAAGGCTTTTGTAGGATCTCATCCTTATTAGACAAAAGAGAATCCGCGTGGAATATATCTCTCTTGCATTCCAAGTGTGAGGAAACATGGTGTAGGCTAGTAAAACTGCTTGGTGCAACCAGTCAGTGGTTAAGTGCTGTAATTATACCTCTAGGGAAAGAAGTCTCTTACTTAAAGTAAAGGCAGGAACTAGTTAAGAGCAAGTTAAGAACATAACATTGTTACTACAGGTGGAAACCCAGTATCAGCAGTACATTCAAAATTTCTTCTTAAAAAGATACTGTTTATGTCCTGAATATTTAAAAGACAGGAAATCGTTTTCGTCATCCCAGTGAGAACAACCCCAACAACTCAAAGGATTAGATAAAACATGCAAGCAAAATAAGTCTGTTTAATAAAAGAGACTAACTTAACACTTGAAAATGAATGTATTTGTAATGCAATTATTTTTGCTTGAGTCCTCTTTGCATCTCTGCAAGAGATCAGTCTTACAGCCATGACTGTCATTCAAGTGATGAACTGAGTAAAGTCTGAAGAAGATGATAATACGTTTTCAGAAAAACATAGATTTTCTTTGAGTGTAGACAAATGGAAAGTGTTTTTAACTTCAGGATGCATACAGGAAAACACAAGCTATAAACATATACAACTCCATGGCTTTTCTCAGTAAAATGTATTTTAAAAGCCATCTAAACAAATGTTTTCTTGTTTTGGTGTTTTGTTTAAATTTTGGAGAGGTTAGAGTAAAAGCAGTGTGCTCTAAGGAGGACTTGCCTCTGCAATCTGTAATTTTGCTTTTTGCTCTGAATGTGGTGTAGTTCCCATAAACTCTAGGAACAGAATATTAACTAGAGTTCATATTTAGCTTGGGGCATTTGGTTCATGTTTGTACTAGTTGGAGAGAAATCACATTTTGAAGAGACTTATCAAGACTCTAATCTCTCCGCAGAGAGCTGAGCGGCTGTGGCAGGCTTGACAATGCTATTCATTTTTGGAGCCTCACCACCAAAACAAGCACTGAGCACAAAAGGATGTATAGAGTCCAGGCTACTGTACTGTTCATACATCTGTATCTATCCTTCAGCAAGGGAGTTCACACCGCAGAAACACACAGCACTGGAATAATACCATTTTCCATTCTGTGCCTCGGAGATAAGTGTTCCCCAGGGTCAGGTACTGTTAATTGATGATACAACACACACCTTCCTACTGATCAAAAAGACTTTGTGAAAAAGTCTTGAAAGCAAAACAGTTTTAAACTTAGGAACAAGTTGCACTGTCTGTCACACACTACTTGAACAGAAGGCTTGAATTAATGTCTGTTGGTGTGTGGCTCACAGACACCATTCTTTATCACATAGTTAAGCTCTTGCTGTTCAGGCAGTGAGTATATGTGTCCACTTTAACAGCAGGGGCTTAATGCTTTCATAAATACTTCATGAAGTATATATGAGTAAATTACAGTTTCAGTCTACATTTATGTCTTCATCTTCTTAGGTCTTTGATCCTAAGCACACAGCTGGAATGCTAAATAAAACATTATGTCCCTACAGTTTCTCAGCAGTGAAAATATTTAACTATTATCAACAGACAAAAACCACAACTTCCCCCTCTCCCCCCTAAATAAATAGAGCAGAGAAACAACATGAGAATTACCTTGCTGGAGGTGTGCGCAACTTTTTATTCCTTTTCTCCACACAGTATGAAAGTGGGTTTTTTTCCAAGCTTTTCTGTACCCCAAACTCCAGCCAACATTATTCTACAGAAAGAGAGGCAGGCAGCAGAGGGAGGCCTGGACACCTTTTTTCTTTCAGAGAGGAGCTAATCAAACATTCCCATCAAGCTCCCAGCTCTGTGAAAGGCACATTACTCTCTCTCTCCCCCCCTCCCTCCCTCTGCTCCTCTCTCCCTCTCTGTCTCTCTCTCTCTCTGTCTTTCCCTCTCCCTCCTGCACACACAGACGTACAGAGCTCCTTACACTGATTTAGCAGCCGAATTAGGCGGTCCTATTTTAAATATACGTTCCCTCCCACATATTTTTGGTAGGGATTTCTATGCTCCTTTTGCACTAGCCTGTCAGATTTGTCAAGTTTTTCTCTTTTGGGAAGTGAAGCTTTACTCAACTGATGTTTTGGCTCATTTTTTTTTCAGTCTCCCGGTGCAGTTCAGCAGTGTAGTGAAACGACTAGAACTAGTAGATGAAAGTAAACCACACCGCCCTAAAAATTATAGCTACCAGGTTAGTTGGGTGCAGAGCAGGTTTAAAGAGAAAAAATATCTTTTGAAGAGACAGACTGTGATGCTTTTACTTATGTGAATAGCATCATGTTCCCCCAGCAGTTTCCCTGAAGTCAGAGGATTAGTGACAGAATAAGCCTGCGAGTCTGGGCACAGAGAAATAGAAGTATGGCATGAGGGTTCTTTCTGATGAAGTTGGATGTGAGAATTTAATAAAATGCTCTCGAAGGCTACTAAACTGGTACTCGTTAAGTGTGATCTGGCCAAATGAGATATACAAAATGACTAATTTGTTTAAGTATCTGTACGCAGATCTCCTAAAATTCTTGGGTAACTTTAAGAAGAAAAATTTACTGAGATAATAAAGATGATAGCATTTACAAGATTATCACAGGAAGTGCTGGTATAATATTCCAGGATACTAAATTGTAAACTATAATTTGCAATTCCATCAAGGTATTCAGAAGTGTATAGACAATATCCATGGGTGAGCATACACTGTTTTATCTAGGATTATTATTGATGAAAAAAAAATCTAGTATAAATACAGGAGATTGACTTCAAAAGACACATTAGAAAGACATATAGTTCCTGGTTTAACAATCCCCTAAAAGTTTTTAGTTTAAAGGGAAAGTGGTTACCTGGTACTTGTAAATATCTACTCCAGTACCTGCAGAAACTGTGTAACAGCTCAGCATATTAATAAACAGTACAATACCAAAAGTTTATCAGCAAGTTCCATCTGTGTTACTAAGATAGAATGATCCATAATTCTTTTGATTCTCTTAATACAGGAGCTCTGGTTTGCCATGGTGAGTCCATGCAAGGCAGGATGCAGTGGACTGGCGGAAAGCCTCTTCAGACAGCAAATCTGTTGGCAGTTCTACCTAGATGATTTATTGAAAAAACCCTGAAACACTCCCCACCCCTCACCAAGTCTTATTAATTCAAGTTAACAATTTCAGAATATCGTCACCCTTTTCATAAGGCTTTGTGAGGTTTAATTATTCAAATTATGAGGACAAAAGGACCGAGACCTTAGGAGTACAAGTTTAGAGTTATATAGGTACTAGGAGACAAATATCTAAATACTGGGGTTTTGTAGCTAAGTGGCTCTGTGTCATTTCCCAGTGCTGACGAAAGGCTGAAGTCCCCATGACAACTCCTTACCTGCAGATGCTGATAGATAGACTCAAAAGTCTTTGGGCACAGACCTTCACTGGTCTTTAGCCACTTACTTTCCATTCAAGCAGCTTTTTTTCAGAAATCCATGGGAATCTCTGTAGACGTTGAGTTGCCTGTTATGCTTTAAAGTCTCAGGTCAGCGGGTTACCAAAGAATCTTGATCTCAAACCAGTGCAAGTGAGAGTACTGAAGACTGAGCTTCTGGCAAACCAGACCATGGTTGGGTGGCAAAGGCTCAGGCTGCACCCGCAGAGCACGCAACAGGACTGCACCAAACTGGCTGGACTGGTGTCGAGTGATGGAACTGAGTCCCAGACACAGCAGATGACTGGGATAACTGGTACAGGCAAAAAGTCCTCCTGAGATTCAGCTTCTGGTACCCACGTCAGCTCTCTGAGGGGTGTAGCTGCTGGCATGTGGAGCGCTGTCGACAAGGTGTCAGAGCAAGAGCAACAGCGCCTACACCGAGGTCATGCTTCATCGGTGCTGCTGCAGGGTGGCAGTTTTACAAAAGAAACAGCTGATAGATCCATTGTACATTTTCCATGGATGAATTATCTTATTTGTGGGTAAATTGTGCCCATTTGCCATGGGCAAAGAGCCAGCGTGGACCTGGCAGGACTTTGCTCAAAAGCAGCGGTGTGAGAACACAGCTTTGTTGCTTCCAGAAACACGGCAATGGTGCAGCCCTGTCCACTCTGCACCCACCTTACTCTCCCAGCCTTACTGGGTCCACTCCTGGCTCAGGGTCAAGAATGCTGCCAGTTGGGTGGCACATTTCTGCACTGCTGCCTGAGAGCTAACCTGGCATCCTGGAAATGAGCATCCCGGGAACTGTGGAGCAGAAACACTGAGTGGGCAGAAAAAGAAAACTATCTGGTTTGTTATTATTCAGGGTATTCAGCCTCTCATTATCGTTTGTAATGGAGAACTGAAGAGTATCAAAACAAAACACTGAGAAGGGCACTGACTGTCTCTTTTTATCACAATGTTTCTGAGTGCCGTCGCCTGTGCTCTTTCCTGACAGAGGCAATTTCCAGCCACCCAAGAGCTGGCAACACAAAGAGCAGAAACAAGAGGTAGACCACATTGAATGGCTCTGCTTTAGTGCTGGGATTTGCCACAGGGAAAGATTTGTTTGCAAAAGAGATGGCTGTGCAGTCAGGAAGCCACTAATTTGAAGACACTAAGCATTGAACACCATTGTCTAGGGGATAGACAAGTGCTCTGTATCTGTATGTGTTCATGTCTCCCACCATTACTTCTAATCTGAGACCTCCACCTGAGTTTTCTGCTAACTCTTGGTAGTGTTTGTGGTAGTAGTTTTTGAGTTTTACTATAGTGTAGTTTCATTTGCGTGTTAGTTAAAGCAGGATTTAGCACAATCCATTGAAACAGAGCCTGAAAGCAAAATAATGCAGACCTCTAATCTGTCCCCTGAAGCAGCCGGTGAATAAGACCAGAGAGTCAAAGAGAGCTGAGGAGGTTCTTAACTTTTTGAAGAAAATTTAGTGACCTACTCAGATATTACCTTCACTCTGGAAAATAAAACAGCAGGAAGAGAGATATGATGTATCTAAGCAGCGTTAGCACTGACAGAGGAGATAATCTGGCCAAGACTCAGTAAGGAAGTTTGGTGTTTTCAAACAGAGGTAGCAGCAACCTGGAAGACTAGGCACTTGCTGATGGACCTTAGTCACAGACCCTTAAATAAATCTTCATTTTGAGATCATCTGCCGTGCAGAATTTTCAAGGTACATAATGTTTTTTAAAAAAAAACATTGCTTAGGGTAACAGCTGGGTAAAGGCCATGGTGGGTAGCAGCTGAAAATCTGACTTCACTGAAGGGAGGCTCACTGTGCTTAAACTAATCCTCATTAAAATCTGACTTCAACAATTTTTAACAAAGCATTTTTTAATAATGTAACTAGTGGACTTACATATTGCAGCCAATACAAGAATGTAAGATTCCTCATGCTTCCTTCTCTCTGCATGCAGTCATTCACAGGTAAATGATATAGGGGAAACCTCCCCTATTTTGAAATGCAAATAAATTCACGTGTTCTGGGTTTGATGCTCACCAACTGGGTATGGCCCCTGGTCTGAGAAGAGGCTGCTGTGAGGGAACCATCAGGGAAAGCTGTAGTTTTGCACTTTTTGCACTTACATGTCCAAATTCTGTCCAAGTTCATTACTGACTTGGTCCATAATCTTTTGATCATATCTGGCCTTTCTGTAGTGATTTACATGAACAGGTCAAACTTTTCTTGAAAGAGAAAGAGAGAAAGGTTTTACCGTGCAGTGGGTTCACAGAGTAGGTCAAAATCTAAGTGAGAGCAGAGGATGGTGATTTCAAAGCCATACATTGCTTCCAAGAGGTCTGTGCAAAGGGTTGACAGGCGTACAGATCCTTTGGAGCAGGTGTGTGCTGCAGCCCAAGCCATTCTGTTCCTCTCCCCAACACTCAGGAGGAATTTCTGGCCCCACTGCTGTAGGCATAGGCAAAGAAAATACTCTTCAGGTATGTTGTAAAACAAGATGTGCCTGCACAATTTTTAGGGATAGCTAAACTTTGGGAAATTTTTCCCACTGGAAAGTAGAGAGTATCTCACATACCAGATCTTTGTCCCACTTGTGAGACCCAAGGTGCACACTGCTCTTCTGGCATGAGGCTGCGGCCACTCTTCTAAAACCATGAAATCATTTGCTCTCCAGGTTATGAGTAGGAAATATATGAGACCCAAGGCTGAACTAACTGGCTTGCGATCATTACACAGAAACTGCTGAATGTGTCTTCTCAGCTGGCCACTGTGGGCTTAGTAAGGCAGTCCTGACTTCTCAGACAAGGACAGAAAACAGACAAATGAAATGATTTCTGCAAGACAACATGTTGCTATGTCACATGTAATCCCATCCAGGTGCTTAAACGGAAAGGAACAAGTTTTCTGCTCTCAAGCAATTACCCTCAAGCCTTTTCAACCAAATACTACCACAGGAATCAGAGAGCAGAATCTTACAACACCCCAAGATATCACGCACAGCCTGGCGGTGCTGGCTCTGCTCAAAGCGAGCATGGTTGCATACGTTGGAGTTAACTCCTAGCAAGTGGCAGTCGAGTTCAAATTCTGCAGTTTTCCCACATTTCTCAAACTCTGTGAAATAAAATCTTAACTTATGCATTATTACACTTAAGGCAAAGTGTTCTCAAAAGCCATTTATACCTGAAAAAACAAGTCATAGAGAGAACAGAGTGGGAAGTTAAAAGTATAATTGGGATGGCAAGGCACCTGGGGGGTTAATATTGTTTGGCTTTAGCTGCTTAAAGCACTTATATGGAAATTGGCCTCAGGTAAATAAAATAACCAATGTCCTGTAAGGCTTGTATAAAATACACTGATGTGTTTGTCTAGTTTTTGAGAAAGGTAGGGAGGCTGAACTATGTGTGCCGTAGCCCTTGCCAGCATCAGAAACTTCTTTAAATAATTAGAGCAACTGGGTAGCCAGGCCTCTGTTTTTACTGTTTTATGAATGAGGAGACGTCATGGGCCAAATGAATTCATAATGTTGGCAGGCTTGGTTAAATGGATGTATACCAAACTTACACGGTGTAAATATGAACCACTGTGTGTTTCTCAGAGAAGATGGCAAAGGCCGTGTTTCCTGAGACCGTAGAGAAGTTGATCTCTAAGTCCTCTGTTCATTTGTATGCCTCAGAGGGAAAAAAAGGGATAAAAGATGACAAAATCAGCCTTTTTAGGTTTGCCAGGGCAATGTTCAAGAGAGAGCAGATAAACCCCTCACCCTGCAGCATATAGCAGGGGAATGGGGCCCTGGGAGCCTGCTATCCCTATTCCAACTGGGCAGGCTCACAGGCTCCAAGGATGAAGGTTCATAGCTGGGAATGGGAAAGGGACCCTTTTGCTGTGACTGATACATGAAGAGCTTGAGTCTTTCCAGTTGAACAGTGACCATTTTAACTGTCATAATTTTAATTGTTGGGAGATTTCTAGAGCTCTGGGTGGTCACTTCTGGAAACTTTTGACCTTGCTAGCCTCTATAATTGTCAAAAGACATAAGGAAAAGTGAACTTGGGCTTGGAAGGAGAATCCAATAAGGCATTTGAGCAAATTCAGAAGTTACTGCTCTCTGTTCAGCGCTTGTCCACTCTGAGAGCATTTTAACATGTACTGCATTAACTCTGGGCATGCAGACAGCACTAGTTAGGACCAACAAGTCTGGTGCATTTGCTTATAGGTTTGGACTGTAGCAGAAAGAAGCAATGCTCAGATGTTGCTTTCCTTCAATTATTTCAAGAGATATCCTTATAGGAAAAAAGAAAACAGTTGGAGGATGCACTTGAAGTACAGCACAGAGCTACCATGTGCATCAAGAAATCTTCATTACTTTTGCCATGCAGCTGAATCTACCCATACCTCCTGTGCTCCATATTCCCAATGCCTGATTTAGAACAGAGGTTGCCACAAATGCTATGTTGAAACATAAATGAAGTGAAAGTAAATGCAGGGGCTGGAAAAGCCTCCATCCTGTTTGGGATCAGGAAAGGCCAAGGGTGATACTGAAGAGGAGGTTGCCTTGATTGCATCCACAGACCTTTGGATCTGAGGAGGTGTAACCAGCTTTAAAAGCTGGGACATTATGGAGGTGGACTCTGATGTTTGTATCTCTCTAGTCTGCTATCAGAAACCAAGATGCTGCCACAATGGAAATCAATTTAAGTACCATTTTTTGGGCAAAGCTTGTGGTCATCGCAGACGGAAGTGTATCGCGACTGAACAGAACTGGGTCTGTAAGAAGTGCAGCATACGGACTTTGTTCACCTAGAATCCAGTGTAGGTAGGGATTGAGTCTTCCCGGGTTAAGTGGGATATATTTCATTGCTCTACTACCTCATATAAAACCTAATTCATCACCATAAGACTTCTTTTATGAGGAGTAAAATCATCTGTTCAGGAGAGTGCTCTTTGTTAATCAAAAGTCTCAGCAGTGATGGATTCAGTGTTGAAATTTGCAGCTGAGGACTAGAGCCCTCAGAAAATACAAACAGCTTTTTCAGTATGCTTTCCCTGCCTGCCCACTTCCAGTGCAAGCCACGTGCTATCATTGCCACTGTTAATTCACTTCGCCAAGAATACCAGGTCTCACTCTGGATCCCAGTGCCCCTTACCCTGGCAGTAAAGCTCAACTATTCACTGCAAATCAGGCCTGGAAAATGTAAACCCAGGAACAAGGTTGCTGTCTGTTTTCCTGACTATTTTCCCGATGTGTTTTCTGTTTATGCTCTGTAGGGCATCAGGTGCCAGAGCAAATAGGTGATGCCAGTAAAAGCCACTTCACAGTAGAGAGCTCATGGCTGCCTCCCAGCAACTGAATGCATCCCCTCTGTGGTGCCCTTATCCTTGTCTGCTCCAGCTTTGGCTCTTGGCACTGAAGACTGTTCAAAATGCAGGTTATTTCTGGAGGCAACATGCAGAAATTAGAGTGCTGCCCTGGTAAGTAGAAGTGCCCAAACATGCAGCAGGGCCAGAAACGCCAGTGTGTTTAGCGGGTGGATTAATGTATTTTCTTTACTGGTTCATGAAAAAGCCCTTCTGCATGTGATCCTGTGAACAGGCTCGCCATGTAAGGCTTAACATTGTTCTCTCCCAGTTGAGCTGTAGTGGCTTGGCCCCTCTCTAGGGTCTCCTTGCCCACTGTTCTTGTAGAGACCTTTGCCTCTAGGGAGGAAAAATTTCTACGAGGAATCCAGCTGGTGGAAGGGGAAAGGGGCTGCTTGGCCTTGTGCCGGTGTGGTAAGGAGGGATCTCAGTATGGGGTGGGAATACACAGGTTCCCTTAACTCCTGGGTGGTGTTACACCCATATAAATCTCTTTTTGTGTGGATCCAGGTCTGAGCAACACCATCATTGGAAGATGGTACACGTTGTGGAGGTAGAACGTCCCATATTTCAGCAAGGTTGAATTCAATTGGGAAGGAAAGGAGCGAGACCATAGGGCCCTGGTGCTGGGGGCTGGCAGAGTGGGGAAAACAGGAGGGGAAAACTGTGAACCTACTGGAGGGATGGGGCAGGAGGAGGGTGCTGGGGGTGCACCTGGGGACCTATGATGTAGGTACAAGGAGGATGTAGAGTGATGCAAGGGCCTCCGTGGGCATGCAGACCCCAGCGGACTGGCAGAAATGCCAGCAATTTTCCTTCTTGCCATCCCTGTCCTGTCCCTGTGCTCCTTTCACTTCCAGCAGGATGGGAGAGAGAGTGTTTCTGGTGTTTCTTTAACTGGTCACCATCAAGGTGTTCATTGCTGTGAACAATACTGTGAGGGTATTGAAGCTCCAGGCTGCTGTCAGTCACCAAAACCAATCAAAAAATTACCCTGCTGCGTGTGAACCAGCCTGACATTGGAAAGGCTTTTGTCTGCCCAGGGCAGCAGAGAGGGCAGGGCTGCAAGCAGGAACCTCACCTCCCTTCCTCCCCCTCAGGATATTTGTGACCAAGGTTTTATTGCCACGTGTGTGCAAAGCGGTCACGGTTGGGGAACGCGGGCTGTGCCCCTTTTTGCTGCTCATTTCCACCATTTTACCCAGGCATCAATTTTCCACCCCTACAGAGCAATACGTTTCCAGCCATACCGAGGTATGATGCCTACCCTAAGGGACAGAAGAGGCAGACACAAGTTTCTGCAGTGCGGTAGCCTATATCTATGCTTTTTATAAGGCAGCTATTTTTCATGATCAATTTCCTCTCAAAAGGCAGAAAACAGGCAGTCTGCATTAACATCACTCAATACAGTAGCAATTCAATTAACTATAAGCTCAGTAACGTAGAAATAGAGTAGCAAAGGGAGTGATCTTTCTTCTATGATGCCTTTGAGGGCCACACAAATTTCTAATGCAATTTTAAATCCTTCTCTGAAATCAAGCCTTGAGAAGAAATGCTGCTCTTTTGTTACGTGTAAAAGAAAGAAAAAACTCTTCAAATCTTATTAGAAAAATAAATCTGTCTGAATAAGCTCTATTCTCCCTTCCTTGCCTCCAGTGACACAACCATCTATCATAAGGTGAGCTCTGTATTTTGATCCCCAAATTTAGTAAATTACTTCTAATAAATTGCTTAGTCACAAGCACAGTTTAGCTGGAAATACCATTTGCATTCTTATAATTGCCAGCATTAAATCTCCCAAAGAATTGTAAGAGGAAAGTCTCTACATTTTCTGCTTGCTAACTCCTTGGAGTGTTTTATACTGTGGAAAATACTGTAAATGCTTTCCAACTATTTCAGTAATTGACATTGTCTACCTTAGGTTTTCAAAGCTCTTTTCAAAGAAGGGCAAATAATGAAAGAAAGTGAAAAATAGTTTTGGGAGAGAGAAAATTAAATCCCATGCATGCTCTTAAAAAGTATCAGAGGAAAAGAAAGGCAAGCAGCTTTTACAGAAAAGAAAGCTGAGAAGTGCAGAGCTTACAGAACCAAGTTTGAGAAGGTATTTTCAGTACTTTCAGAACTACAAGAAAGACAGAGACACACTTTTTAGCGGGGCTTGTTGCAACAGGTCAAGGGGTAGTGGTTTTAAACTGAAGAAAGGTTGATTTAAATTTAATAAAAGGAATATATTTTTTTTGTAATGAGGGTGATAAAACACCAGAACAAGTTGCCCAGAGGGGTGGTGGATGCCCCAACCCTGGAAACATTCAAGGTCAGGCTGGATGGGACTTTAAGCAACATGATGGACCTGAAAATTTCCCTGCTCATTGTAGAGGGGTTAGAGTAGATGATCCTTAAATGTTCCTTCTAACCCCAACTATTCGATGATAATTGCCATTGTATAATCCAGAAAAAAAAGAAAAGCATGTTGCCGATATGTCCTGGGTTTACCAGCCCTATGAGGCATGCCCATGATCCCATAGACATTAATAGAATCAAAGAAGAATCAACATTAAAAGAGATCTTTAAGGTCATCAAGTCCAACTGTCCACCTGACACTACCACTGTAATCCTTAAACCACTAAACCATCATCTGGGGCCCCCCAGGCCTCTAAAACACCTCCAGGCATGGTGACTCTGCCCCCTCCCTGGGAAACCTATTCCAGTGCCTGACCACCTTAAAAGTGAAAATATTTTTTTCTAATATCAAACCTGAATCTCTGCTGTATCAGTTTAGGGCCATTTCCTCTGGTCCTCTCGCTGCAGGCACAGTAGAAGGAAGCAGTCTCCACCTCACTACAGCCTCCTTCCAGGTGGTTGTGGAGAGCAACAAAATCCCGCCTGAGCCTCCTCTTCTCCAGACTAAACAAACCCATCTCCCTCAGGTGTTCCTCATAAGACGTGTTTTCTAGTCCTTTCACCAGCCTTCCTGCTCTTTGCTGGACACATCTCAGCACCTCAAAATCCTTTGTAAAGTGAGGGACCCAGACCTGAATTTAGTGCGGCCTCACCAATGCTGAGTGCAGGGCGATGGCCACTGTCCTGATCCTGCTGGCCTCATTTTTCTTGAAACATGCCAGGATGTCACTGGCCTTCTTGGCCACCTGGGCACATGCTGGCTCATGTTCAGCCAGCTGTCAACCAGCACCCCCAAGTCCCTTTCTGCAGAACAGACCTCAAGCCATTCTTCCCCCAGCCTTTGGTTCTGCAGGGGGCTGTTTGACCAAAGTGCAGACCTGGTACTTCACTTCATTGAACCTCCTGCAGCTGTGCTCATCCCATTGACTGAGTCTGCCCAGGTCTCTGCAGAGCCTTCCTACCCTCAAGCCGATCAACGTTCCCACCCAGCTTAGTGTCACCTGGAAATTTACTGAGGGTGCACTCAATCCTCATGTCCAGATCATCAATGTAGCTGCTAAATGGGACTGGCCCCAAAACTGAGCCCGGAGGAGCACCACCAGTGATTGGCTGCCAAGTGGATTTGACCCCATTGACCACAAATCTCTGGGCCTGGCCATCCAGCCAGTTTTTTACCCATCAAAGAGTCCACCCATCCAAGACACGAGCAGCCAGTTTTTCTAGGAGGATGCTGTGGGAGATGGTGTCCCACACTTCACTTTATTGAAGTCTGGAGAGACCACATCCACAGTCCTTGCCTCATCCTCCAGGCAGGCCACCTTGTACTAGAAGGGCTATGACAAGGTCACCTCATCATTCAGGGTTCTGAAGACACATGCTGTGAAAATGCATGTGCTGGGGAACAAGTGGCTCAGGACCAGGCAAAAGGGAGAGGTTTCCTGCTGCTTCACCCACAGCCCTGCAACACCCTGACGTGTGCTGGGATCAGTGCTTGGGCTTCGGCTTGCAAAATCTAATGGGTTTTTTTGCATCCTGGTAGGAGTTGTGAGCTCCAGGCAGAAGGCCAGGGAAAAGTAAAGGCAGAGGAAGGCTGGGTGAGGCCTCTGTTGTGTTAATTTTGGTGAGTTACAGCCACAAACATACCTTGGTGTGTCCAGACCCTGGTTCAACTCTTTTGTGTCTCCACTGACAGCTCACCAAGGCAGAGCAGCCCAAAGCTGCTTTGAACTCTGCTAGTGAGGGTTTCTGTGAGCCCCTTACCACAAAGTGAGAGACATTTATGGTCAGTGAGAATCAATGTGGCATGTTGTGCTTGTGCAATGTGCTTGTAGGGGGAACAGAGGAGGCAATCCTGATTCACACCAGTATAAGAGAAGGAGGTGTCAGGCCTGCAGAGATGCCTAAAACAGTGTGTTCCCCTCCTGAGTGAGCTAATAAAGTAGGAAACCAAGCTGTGCCAGCTGCAAGGTGAAATATTACATGCTAGCCTGTGTTACAGCTCCCTGGCTGCCTCAGCTGTTTGCTCCAGCACGCCGGAGCAGGGGAGCCGCTGCTGCCAGCCCAGATGAGCTGTAAATAGCAGCTGCCGAGGCCTCTGGTGCAGTGGTTCTGCGTACAGCCCCCGCTGTGTTTGGTGAGTTCCCCTTCCACATGTCCTCCTCACGGGCTTCCTGCCATCCGGCCGTCACTGCTGTGCTTTAGGATTACTTATCTATATCAGTAATCACTGAATCACTGCTCAGAGGAGTTACCTGACAGGAGACCATCAGAGGCTCACTTTGTCTCCGAAAGCCTGTGAAGAACCTGCAAGTGCTGACTATCATTGTTTCCATCCAACTATTCTAGTCCAGCTAAGCAGACGCTAATTTTTCTGGAAATTGCATTTTAAAGATTCTGCTGCTTTAAAGTTAATTTCTTTGGTCTTCAGAAAATTAATGCTTTACAGCTTTCTTTTTAATTTTTTTTCCCTTATGAGTGAATATGTTTCATCATCTAGAAAAAAGTCAATGTACAAGAATGAGTAAGAAAATTGAAACAAGTCCTGATTTGTATGTAATAAATAAATAGGGTTAATTTGTGGAAAGTAATTGTGGTTTTTTTTAGTCTATTGCTTCATTTGTTTCTTTTCACATGCAGGGGTGGGGAAAGGATTTAATTTTGCTGTGAGTGATGTGTTTTGCCAAACGACTCTGGCTAGCTATGGGAAGTAACTCCCTGTTAATTTGTTTCACGTTTCCAAGGCTGGACTTCCTGCAGGCCAGAGAGTTGGGGCACAAAATCAGGGTGGTGTCTGCTAAGGATCCAAGAAATGAAAGACAACAGATAAATTGAATTCAAAGGACATCTGCACAGCCGTTTTTTCCATCATCACCTCTGCTCTTCTACAAGAATGGTTTGTGCAAATTAAGACATACAAACAAGAAGTGCTCAGAAAGTGAGTGATCAAGAGCTTAGCAGCACCTGTAGGAAACTGGTACAAATGCTAGATTTCATTTATTTCTCTCTTTATTTTTCTATTTTTTGAAGAGTTTTTGAAAACATTCTGTTGTGTCTTTGGTGTTTCATCTGTAGGAAATTGTGAGAGCGCAACTGACTCCATGGAATCAGTCGGTGTGAAGAAGATGGAACTCAGGAACTAGATGTTAGTGCTTGGGCTGGTATTTCAGAAGGCATTTGCACCATCCTCACTTCTGCCATCAACTGTTCTATAGAGTGGAAATCAGCTGGTTGGACTAAGAGCTGTCTCAGGCACCCATCAGTGGGAGAGTGCAAGTGGTGTGTGCATGTTCTGTGCCATAAACAGTTGATGGAGAGTGTGTCATTTACTGCTGTCAGTGTGGCTATTGTTTCTAACCTACAAAACTTCAAAAAGTTTTGGAACAGTTTTATGCACAAGAATTTCAATAAGAGAGACTAAACTCATCCTGCAGCACCCAAGAACTTGGCCTTGGTGTTCTCCTTCCTCAACATTTCACATGTTCTATGGCTTGGCCTCAGCTTAAGACCCTGCAGATGAAGTCTTTGCAGGTTGCAATTAATCATTTTGCTGTTGCTTGCAAGGGAGTAGGATTTCTGTCTCCTATCTCTAGGACAAAGGGATGACCTTTCCTCTCCTTGCTCCAAGGGACAGACATAAACACATAAGCAAGGGCATGATGGAGAAGGGAGAGGGGATGTTTCCTCTCTGGTGCCCTCTGTTTCTCCTTCCTTCAGTACTGTGGGGAGAAGCTGTAGGGAGGCTGCAGGAGTGATCCTGGCTGCTTGGGTGTGGCAGGAGCAAATGGGGAAGATCAACAGCCTTTTCCTCAGTCCATCAACAATAAATCTTACTGGCCTGGTCATGTCCTGATATTGCTGTGGCCATAAACACCAATGTTGAGTTGTTACTTGGGGCTGGGAGGAATTTCATCCCAGATTTGCAAGCGTTAATATTTGTGGTGACTCTTTCTGAAAGAAGGTATCCATGGTGGGGTTTGCTGTAGTCACACAGCTTCTTTATCACAAGGTTTTACAACAGTGATGCTGAGGATTGGAGAATTGGTACCAGGAATTCGAAACAAAGCCCTGAATTTTCATTATTCCAGGCAGGCAGGGGAGTTCTTTCTCCCTCTAAACGATATTTAGGGATTTCTGCAGCTGAATGCCATTATCAAAGACAACATTTCGAATGAATAGCCCTGCACATATTCTCCATGGCTGCCATATGAGTAACTATGAACACTTCTCAATCTTCCTCTTCCCACTCCCCTCTCCCACCTCAGCTAAAGCACAAACACTCATTTCAGGGCTAAAGATACACTCTTAAATAACTTCTGACATTTCTTTGTTGCTGCCTAATGAAGGCTGGGTTGATGAGCTAGAGAGAAGTTTTACATAAGCCCTTGCTGAGATGTCATCGTAGGATCGGAAGTGGGCAGCACTGACAATTGTTAGCATTTGTCTCTGGAGTTTATTTAACTGCAGGTCTGCGTGTCTGCATGTCTGCACAGCCTACAGGGCTTTGTTGTATTGGTTTTGAGCCTCAGTGATGTATCATGGTCCTGAGGACTGCGGGGTTCAAAGAGCAAGCCACACTGCTGTCCCCGCTGTGCTAACAAGGGGTTTCTGTGTGCCCTTGTTTGGAGGGAGATGTCTCACCAGGGACGTGCCAGCTGCTCCTCTTGGCTTTTCCAACCCTTTCAAAACACTTTTACACTCTGCTTCTTCCATTAATTGGATTATTTGTTTTTTAAGCTTGTTGCTGAGGAAGTCAAATTGACCACGCCTGATTAACAAAGCCTGAAATAATTGTGAGTAAGTAAAAGCAGTGCTGAAGGGGGAGGCCCGCCACACAGACCAGGCCAGTTTCCTGGCCCTGCTGAGAGTACTTAATCCTTGCTGCGTTTATCCGGGTGTCATGGAAGGACACCTGGATGGCGGCCAGAGATGGGAAGCACGTCCCCTTGCTACCTGGTCTGGTCATTCATCCTCTGTTTGTAACCTGGGCAAATACAGAGATTTACACACAACAGGAATGAGCTGGTTTTCTTGTGGGGTGTCTGGAAAAGCTGTCTTTGCTGTGTTGACCTTAACCTAACAAATGAAAATGCTCAGTTCAAAATGAGGGCTTCCTCCTGTTATCTGTGGGTAAGGGTGGCGGGACATTCTGCCCTTTGAAGTTTGGGTAGGTCAGTGAGATGCTGTAAGTCTGAGCGACCAACAGATGAGGTAAACCTACTGTTGTGATTGAGCAGAGAAAACAATTTAAACATCTTTAATGACTGCAACTGCCCAGACAATAGCTAGTTTTTACTTCGCTTACTATATTAAAAAAATCAGATAAACCCATATATATATATTTTTTTTTATGGCAGAAGGCAATTGGGTACATTCTGCTACTCAGAAAGCAATCAAATTCTTCGGGTTTACAGGCAGCTGAGGCATGTCATCTTCATCCAAACCTTTGGGATCTACAGCTGAGAGACCATATGTTTAGCATCCTTAGACCTGACTGTGCCCACTGAACTACAACTGAACTTGCTGGGTGAAGTAGTATTCCAGATTTGGCAGATGGGAAGCATTAGGGAAAAGTCTTTAGGTTATTCAGCAGATTCACTGAGTGGGTCTTATTTGGAAACTGTAATTTTATAAGGCCAGCAATATCATTCCAGGTATAGATTGTAGCAATATAACTAATTTTGTTAGCTTCATTTCTATTGCATATACTTGTAAAGGGAAGAAGACCCCAAAATCCATGTTGTCTTTGCAGGAGAAGTTCAGGGAGATTACTCTCGGTAGTGGTTTTCTGATGCATATGCTAGACCCATTCTTTTCTGCTAGCACAATAAATGTTTAAAGGGCTCTTTGTATGAAATCCAGGTAGGAGTTAACCTTGTGGGAACTCTCCTGTACTAGTGTGAAAACAAACCAGTGGGAGATAGCAAATCAGAATTATAATTTAATAGGAAAATGAAAATAAATGCAATAGTACAAGAACACTGACAGAGTCAGGATACAACCTGACACCCTGTTAGTCAGGGTGGTGGTAGCAGTCCAGATGAAGTGGTCCTGTTGAAGCAGTGATCCTGTAGAAGGGTCTGGTCTTCACCTGAAGGTCCAGTGGTAGCTCTTGTCCTCCGGGAACCCAGTAGGTGAGAGCTGACTGTGGTGTTCCAAACCTCAGATTATATCCAGGTGGGAAAGCTTGGCTCCTCCCCCTGGGTGGAGCATCTCCCACGGGGATGATGTAATTTATGGGTCATACAGTGAGGTTGGATGGCCCATTAACAGAAGATATCCCCCTGGAGGGAGTTATCAGGGATGTGTCATGGGAGAGACAAAGAGCACTGCCCCACCTGGTTTTAACCGATGGTGATAGAATACATACTTTTGGTTACATCTTACATTGTAACCTAAGACATCCCCACGTTTTGCTATTCCATGGTGGTGCTCCATTTTCATAGCAGGTTGGGTGAGAAAAAGCATTTGGCAAAAATTGCTCTCTTCATGGTAAGAAATTGGAAAGTGCTTTGGCGGTGTATTCACCCCTGCTAAGTTTCTGATTGTTGGCTGTGCTCTTCCTCATCTGTTGCCAAAGCACCTGCCGATAATGCATGTTGGGTTATTATGGGATGTGCCAATAAAACAAGCTGAAAACATGAAGCTTGAAACGTGGGATTCCTGTTAGACTGGAAATGGGGAACTGCAATGCAGCTTCTCCTCAGGTCATGGTGAATCAACAGAGACCTGGGTGGGCAGCACCAGCCATTACAGAGAGCCAGTGAGTGGGGCATAAGCAAACAGGAGATCTACACTAACCTGAGAAAGACTCAAGTGTGCTAAACACTGCTGCAGCCCAGGAGCTGATAGAGCCTTCCTCTTATCTGTTCTAATGTCTGATGTCAAGCTTTTTGGCTCCTTTATCAGCATACATACCTGTCTAATTATCCTAGTGCTAGCCAGGTCTTTTCTCACAGCCCACTAAGAGTCACATTTTCCCGAGTCCATGTTCTTCACCTCCTGTAAAAGCTCTGATTTCCTTCAGAAGTCAAAATACTTAAGACTTTCTTGTGAAGAATGTATAGCATCTTTCAAAGAATAAGGTGTATTGTATCAGCTTTCCAAAGTGAATGTTTTCCCCTTGCCATGCCTCCGAGGATGTGGAATGGTCTGGTAATAGCGCCTCCAAATTGTGGGGAGAGATGGGTCTCATCTCTGGAGCTAAGAGCTTAAACTTTCGAATGCTTGAACTGGTCATTTGCCTGGGAGGATTTTTTCTGATAGGACTCGCAGTAATGTGTGTCAGCTGATGCATTCAAATGCCTTTCAGCCAAGGAAGCTGAGGGCTGGATTGTCAGGTAACATGGTATCAGTCAAGGACGAGCTAATTTTCTGTTCCCTTTAAATCCCTGTATAGGCTACATGTTATCTCGTGATTGGCTGGCTTGTTCTCAGAGATGTTAGTGCTGTTCCTTTCACACAGCAGTTTACCAGTGGTGCAAAGCATGCCCTGAGTTCTCCCAATTCACTGTATGAACGTTATTATGATAGGAATCCATTAGAAATTTGTCTTTGGCACACGATAAGGCTTTGCCAGGTCACATCACAAAGAGATGCTCATGCTCTCGTTTGTGCTGCCAGATATTATTCTTGACTTCACCCTTTTTTTGCAAGTACTGTGGCAGATGTGACACATAGAGGTGCTTTGTGCTTGGGCAGCTTGCAGGGACCTTGTGCTGGACCCAGCAGATCTGCCTCTGGCCACACATGCACCCTCCAGGAACATCCCAGCTTTGTTCTAGCAGTGGTTCTTTCCAGCAGCCAGGCTGTCTGGTGTACAGTGTCAAAGGCTACTGAAGGCTGTCAAATATCAGTGAGGGAGGGCATTTATTGCAGTGATTTTTGTAAGTCCTTCCACTCTCCTTTTACTAGGTTACATCCTATTACATAATTAAATGCTGTATGTTTGTTATCCCCAGAGGGCTTTTCTCATTCACTGAGCATCAAAGAAGATGATTATTGGCACAGACGGCTGGTAGTCCTTTTTTTATTTTTATTATTCAGTGTGGCCCTGTTTTTTCTACTATTACATTCCATCTAGTAATTTTCTTATTGTTCCGTGTTCCTACTGTAGTACTACTTGGACATTCTTTGAATCTTATATTTATTCTTGCGCTTCTCCTGCACATCAAGACGTTTTCAGTCTTGCTTCCCTTTTCTGATGATACAAAAATAATCCAACCCAGAAGAGAAAGTACTTTAAGAAGTATATGTTAAATACACATATGAGTACTCAAAGCTATAGAGGAAAGCACAGGTCCAGATGACAAGCTTCTGCTCTCTCCTGCAGTCAATGAAATTCACTTACCTCTTTTAATCTCAGTGTGGCTATACTAAGCTCTTTAAGAGTCTTCTAGGCACAAAGCTTCTTGCAGAATCTGTGGATATGAGTATCCAGTAGTACCTTTACTCCATTCTTCTGGAGAAGACCATATTTTCAGTTTTAGCCTGCTTCGTCTAGAATCACCTAATTGCCACGTCCCAGGAAACAGGAATATATGCTGATCATGAAGACCTTACAGTTATTTTTTCCCAATTGCACAAGATTGTAGCTTTTCATATTCCTTCATCATCAGTGCAGGAAGGGATTAGGGAGTCTTTGTTGCAGATGAGAATTAGGCATTTCAGACCAAAACTAATCACAGAGCCATTTTACCCTGCAGGCACCTTCACTTTGGTCTGCAGAGTTCCTGAAGTGCTTGCAAAAATTCTTTGAACGTGTTGATTTACTGAGAAGGTTCAGACTCCACTCTTTCAGCAATTTAAAAGGTAGGCCAAGGCACGCACACAGCACTGCAAGACAACCTGGTTTGCCAGTCTGGTTTGAAAACAGAGCCAAGGTAGTGTCACCGACCCTTTTCGTTATTGCCTGAGGCAAAACTGTTCACCAGGGTAGCAGTGGAACAATGCTTTTGTTGAAGCCTCTCCTCAGGGAGGGCTTTTGCCTCCATCTGTCTGTCCTGAGGAAAGTGCTAAACCATAGGCCATGTCTGGATGGGCACACTCTAGATCTCTCTCATTGTGTCAGTCTGTGCAGCCAAGAATGAAGAACTTGAGGGGTGAAGAGAGAGCCTGCAAGGGGGTGCAAGCCTGAGTGGTTCACACTGTAATAAAATCACTGTCTTAAGGGGGGATGAAGGGTTTCTTGTTTTCTGGTCTCTGCTACAAGAAATACTTTTACATGAGTCACTAGATAAAAATGCATAACAGCTCTGAGAACAGGGACTGGACTGGAGTAGGCTATCCCACTCCCTCCAACTACACACTCAAGTTATTCATGTTTGCATTAGAAATGTCAAAGCTATTAAGAAATGCTGTTGTGTGTCTCAATGTGCCAACATCCTGAAGGATTTTCAGCTTGGCAAAAATGCTAGCAGGGGAAAGGTGAGTGCAAAAAGTTTTCTTGGCATAAATAAACAAAGGACTATGATAATTTTTTTCCCTCTCCCCAGTCCAGAAGAGGCTATTTTAAAATGTTTTAAATGAAATTGAATAGAAATAATCCTGAATTAACTTAATTGTTTGAACTTTGTAGCCCCAGTGAAAGGCTTGTGTCAGTGACAGGGATGTTGGCAAACCACTTGCAAGGCCAGGTTGTACATGTGAGTATTAATAACTGCACTTCATGGTTAATAACTGCAGTGATTTTGGTATAATACTGATATGTTGGTAATTATGAATAATATTGATAATAAGAAGTAATCAAGTAAGATCTGATGAGATTTTGATACACATGAATTATGTGGCCATTAAGAACTCACCCGCTGAGTGTACTAATCAATAGCTAATCAAAATAGTTGGGAAATGGTTGGAAATTAATATGTAGAGTAGCTAAAGGCATAAATTAAAGGGTGGCTCAAGGGCTTCAAGCATTTTTCAAGGTGACTTCATTATGCTCAGGCACATTGTTTTTGCCAGGTTGCTTTAGCAATGTCAAAAAGACTGTGATTACAGAAATGGATACTGAACAGCTAGCAAGGAGTTCTTGAGTGGGTTCCTTGGATCTAGGGTAAGATCTCTGTCTCAGATCCTGCTGGAACAAGCCAGAAAATGCTGACGGCATCCTTCCAAAATGGTAGAATTGATTGGCCTACTACCTTCTGCCAGATGGTGCTATACTTTTGGTGTGCCATACATGAAAACAACCCCAACAATTCAAAAATCTCACAGTAGAATCCAGGACTGATCAAGAGAGACAGAAGGAGCCTACAGGACAGAATTTCTATGCCAAAGAGAGAGATATCAAAATATTGTTCTCCCACCTCACGACAAGAGACCATTTGGATACTAGCAATAGACATGAGACGTCGTTTGCGCAGGCTGGCACTAAGCCATTCCATACAAAACGCATTGAAATAGGCCCATGGCTGAGGCAGTGGAAGAACTAGGTCCTGTTGTGCAGCCCATGTGGACTGCCTGCTCTGTGCCTTCACAAAATGGGAAGAGGCATCACTAGGATGGACATCCTATGTCATGGAGATAAGATATCTAGCCCTGCCTTTGGTACACCCATCAGCTTTTGGCATTAGAAAAACGTAAAAATATAGTGTTGCTCAAGAGAAAGCACTGGGAGAAGGTAGTTCTTTGCTTCGTCACGGTGAGTAGGACCTCCCTTGTAAGACCATCTCAGGTGGAGAGTGTTCAAACCTGCAATTTTCCAGAGAAGCCTCCTTGCCACCGGAGTATCAGTCAGGACAACAGCCCTCTCACACCTCTACTGCTGAAAATCATCAACTGTAAAAGAAAATCCAAGGCTGTGAGGAGCAGCAAGGTTATGGGGAGAAATTATTTGACTCTGGGACTCTTTGTGTTGTTTGTACTTCGTTCTTGCTAAGTGAAAATTATGAAACCCCACACCCCTCTTCAGCATACTTACTCCTTGCGGCCTGTCTCAAGCCACCAAGCTCTTTGCTCCTTTCTGGCTCACAGTGTTGGCTCAGCAGGCTGAGGAGCCCACCTGTGGATGCAGCAGCAGGGTCCAGCCTTGTCTGGGCACATGAGGGACCACAGTCAAGGGGAGGAAATCCAAGACACAGGAAAAGTGTTCTGCAAATGGATTTGTGTTAATTCCCACACTTAAAATACTGATGTGCATTCCCTTACATGCACTCCAGTAATGGATTCTGGACCTTTTTTCTGCCTTTGGCCACTTGCTGGTGTTGTGAGTGCAGCTACAGGGCACTGATGCTTTAAGGCTGGAAGCTTTTTTACCTGAGCAACTTTAGTGACAATTGTGCTCCTGCTGTTACTGAACCTGGAGCACGGGTTGGTGTCTGCAAAGACATCTCGTGGAATCTGTGAAACCAGCTGCTCTGCTCTACAGCTGTGCAGTCCTGTGGTATTATCATGTATCCACAAAGGACTGGAGCTGTTGGCCTTGCAGGAGAGAGATCTTGAGTGGTCCAGTAAAGGCTTTTCCTGTGCTGTCTGTTTCTAGTTGTCTTTCAGCAGGTATGCATCCTTTGACTCCTGGCCTCTTGCTCCCCTGCAGATCTGATTTCCCCCCTCTTATATCTTTCCTTTGCTCTGCTCTGCTCCTATTCTGGCTTTTTTCATACTCCCTCCTCTTCCCCCAGTCTAACCTCACTGTATGTGCTCAATGGTGTATGAACTATTAGAGTTTTCAGCTGGAGTTTGGGACACTCTTGGAAATGGCCTTGTGCTCTGCCTGCCTCCTGGTCTTTTTCACATCTTTGTGTCAGAGTCTGAATCCTGCAGATCAACAGCATTTTTGCAATGCAGCAGGGCAAGAATTTTCTCTAGGTATCTGTAAATTAGCAGAAATACAGATTAAAAGTCAGGCTGGCACCTATGGCCACAGAGTGCCTCTGGGCAGGTGTCCGGCACACCTGTGGCTGCAGATGTCTCTGGGAATGCAGTGGGGCTGCACGGCACTGCCGTCTCCCTGTGGAGCAAAACCCAAGCACTTTCAGCAGTGAGAAGTCTGAGGCCATCATGGTTACTAAGGTGAATTTGGTGTTACACTTAGAAGCTTTCAAAACTGTGTGCTAGCTTTGGCTAGCCCAGCCTGGCTTCATCCAGCTGCCACAGGATTTTGCACTAAACAATTTCATCTATTTCTGCAGCTACAGCATGCGCTTTTATCTGGAAGCAAAATGTTTGCTTATTTGCCTTTAATTATTTATGGTAATGAAATAGCATCCATATCTCAAAGTTTTCCAGGAAAATGAATACTCTTGTAGTTCAGATCTGTGGCCATGAAAGAAAGCACAGTTCCCCAGTGTTGCTTGTAATGTTTATTTGTTTTTAACTTCAAAACACAGGTGATTTTCTCAAAACAAATAGAGTAATGGGGGAAATGGAGGTGGGCTCTCTTTGTAACTTTCCCAAGAAACACATCTGGAAGAGCATATTTTTGCAAAACTGCTACCTTTCAGCACACCCAGACAGCAAGATTTCAAAAATTCATAAATAGCAGAGGTTAGCAAAGAGCGTTGTTGGTTTTTTTTTTTTCCTCTTCTTTTTCCCCTGTTTAACTTGCAAATAGCACTAAATGAACCCAAAATTTCCATGGCTAACACAGAGACATTTTAAAAGAAGCCTTTGAGTATGCAGTTACTTTTCAAGATGGGGAATTATGAAGACACACCTCCTCATTTTGATTCTGTAAAATAAACTTGGTGATATAATTGTAACCTCTGGTAATCTGGCAACTGATTTAGGCCTACCACATAGCTATTTAAATCACTATCCTTAGCTGCTACTTAGTTGGGTTTACCTAGAAGTCACTTTTTACCCATAGGCAGGTAGCAACACTTTCTTTAGAAGCAACAGTGAAGTGTTAGATTATATTTTGTAAATAGCTCTGATGCCACACCTATCAGTACTCTTAAAACCTGAGTGTCAGTTTTGGTTTCATTGCCTGTACATCTCTTGCTCCACCTTGATAGAAAGGTAGAAAAATAATCAGTTTGGAGACAATCAGTAAAATCAAAGGCCAGCTTTCCTGAATCAGAATGCTAGAGCCAGGCCCTGCTCACCAGGAAGGGCAGGGGAGGTGGAAATAATTCTTCAAACTAATGAGGAAAAGTGTGAAGCCACTGCTCAGACTACAGTGACTAGAAAATACCAGGCTAGCATTTTCAATATGTTACAGCTCCTAGTCTTTGCATAGACACACACAGAGTCAGGCACAGGCCATCAGGAGATGACCCATGAAGGCGATCTATGAAGACAGGCTGAGAGCTGGGGCTGTTTAGTCTGGAGAAGGCTTTGGGGAAACCTTACCGCAGCCTTCCAGTACAAAAGGGGAACCTACAAGAGAGATGGAAAGGGACATTTTACAAGTGATAGGACAAGGGGGAAAGACTTTAAACTGAAAGACAGTAGGTTTAGATTAGATATTAGGAAGAACTTTACTGTGAGGGTGGTGAGGTGTTGCAACAGGTTGCCCAGGGAAGCTGAGGGTGCTCCATCCATGGAAGCATTCAAGGCCAGGTTGGATGGAGCTTTGAGCAACCTGGTGTAGTGGAAGGTGTCCCAGTCCAAGGCAGAGGGGTTGAAACTAGATGATCTATAAGATTCCTTCCAACACAAACTATTCTCTGATCCTTTGATCAGACACACTGCCATGAGGTCCTTGTGGGGCCTGGGAGCCCTGGGCACACCTGGGTTCCCTGCAGGTAGAACATGGCTTTTTCCACCACCTTGCAGCCTTTGCAGCTGTAGCAGCTCTACAGCAATCTCAGCAGGGCCCTCTTCTCCTGCAGCCACAGCTGTGAAGCGCCACTGAGTTAAAACAATCATCTATGGCTGTGACTGTTAAAGAGCAAAAGACGTATTTGGAAATGCAGTCCACAACTGATAAAATTTGGATAGCAACATATTAGTTATTTTTGCTAGCTAATGCCTGCTCTCCTGAAGTCAATCTTTCTTTTCCTGCATGCATGTGAAAATGGAGTGTTTCTGGCACTGGGTGTGCTGCCCACATTGTAATGTTCTTTGTAGCATTTTGTACCTACGTAGAGGGAAAATATCACTTTACCATCTGATTTGCTTGAGTTGTACAGTCATCAGTGCTACAGCAAGAAACAGATGGAATGGGAATTAGTAAATTACTCAAGCGCTGCTCTGTAGAGGGTCTTCCTGAACACAGAGTGTGTGTATTAAGCAGCCACAAAACTTACAATCTATCGCATTCAATATCAGGGTTATTGGATGGCGTATCGAGAATACCAAAATACACTTCCCTGTTTGCTGGTGGTGGGGTGTTGGTTGGGCTTCCCACCCCGGAATCAGGGCTTGGTGCAGGGCGCCTTTCTGCTGCATACTTCTCTTCTTTCTGAGAAGGCTGCGGCTGCTTTGGTTTGAGGTTTTTGAAACGTTTGAGCTTCACAGGGTCCTTGACTTCCTTGGCACAATGGAACAAGATGAAAATATCCTTTCGAAATTTGGAGCTCATTCCAAAGTAGATAATGGGATTGTAGAAGCTGGCAGACTTAGCAAACAGACTGGCAAGGATGCTGGTAAGGTTGGGCACAGGATAACCATAGGCAGACCATATAGAGATGACAGCATATGGTGACCACGCAATAATGAAGGCTGTGCAAATGACAATAGAAACCTAAAAGACAGAAAAAGAATAGTCTTAAATCTATTCTGGACGACTACATCAGGGAAGCAAAACACTGGGAATAGTAACCAGAACACTTGGCTGGAAGGGAAAGGTCCAGATTGCCCTGATGGTATGGCTTACAGGAGAACATGGGCAAGTGAATGGTTTGCTTTTATACAGCCAGGCAGACCTGGGAGCTGTATATTGAAATTTTGCATGATGGTGTGGTTGAGAAATGCCTCATCTAACAGAATGAAAATAGCTTCATTCCCATATGTTTATATGAATACAGAAGGTTTCAGGTAGACTTAACTAAACAGTGAGTAAATTGATATCTCCCTCTAACTTCTGAGTATGCTCAGAAGTCATGTAATTTCTGAAAGAAAAGAGCATATGCCAAACCAGGTTTTTGGGGTTTGTGTTGTATAACCCACTCCAATCATATTTAGATTATTTTTCACATGTGATGTAACACCAGTATTAACCAATAGATGCAGTAGAAATTTTAAACAAATCTCATATTCTTCACTGAGTTCAGACTCTGTCACTAGAGTTATAGAGAAATGAAATGCAATTGATTGGTTTTGTTCTCTTTTGTTCTAGTTGAGACCAATTTCTGGAAAGACAGATTTCATTGAGATGAATCCCACCCGATATGAAACCCAAACTCACCCTGGTGACGTCCCGCTCTATTCTCCTCTGTCTGTCTGTGGGATCACCCAGTCCTGTCAACGCATGGCTTAGTTTGACAGTATTGATAATCGACACATATGAGAAGACCATGACTGTGACAGGCAGGAAAAAACAGCAGATAAAAATGGAGATGATGTAGGACTTGTAGATTGTAGAGAAGTTGGCTTTTGCCCAGTCTATCTCACATGTGCCATACATGCGATCTGGAAAGCAAGAATATGTTGGTTAGCATTTTTAGAATATTTATCTATTTTTGAGCAATTAATTTATTAGTTAAAATGCTGTATTTTTCTTCTGTTGAGCCCTCCAGAATGGATTGAACTTCCTGATGTAATGAGACATGACGTTACTTCCTACATAAACAATTTTTCAAGACCAGCTAGACTGTAACAAATCTTAATGTGTATTATCATTCTGTCTAGTTTGTATTGCCAGCGTAAATCCATAATGCACAAACTGTTGTTTCAGGATGGGAAATTGTGACACTTTATTTAAAAAAAAAAAGGGTTTATATTCTTGAGTGATACATGCTCTTATTTGTCATAGCACTCTACATAGTAACTTCACAAAATGAGCACTGTAACAGCATAAAAAGGAATTCCACAGACAATATGCCAAATGTAAAAAGTCACTACTTACATTACTAAGTAGGAAATAAAAATATTGAGGCTCCTTGAGGCAATGGAACTTACTACTGCAGTGAGAGCCATGAGACCAAATTGATACAGCTAATGATAAAGATGATGAGACGATAAAACATATAAATGCTTAGAAAGATATGAGACCTTTTGATAAATGGGAAACACACAGTCCTGCAGCACAGAGATGCAGACTTTTAAAAATGAAGTCAGGCAGATTGCAGTGTCCACCACTAGCAAGACACTAGCTGCTCTGGTACTTAAGGAAAAGGCAGTGGGAATAATGTGTAGTCTCTGGCTCAAACACTTTTATAAATAACAGTTGGCTTCTTTGGATCCCCTGATGTGTTTGTAAAGATGTCCTGATAGAAAACTTGATTTCTATAACATTAGAGGGTTTTCTATAGATTGTGAATTGCATATTCTTCTTTTGAAGTGGAAAAAGCTGGGGTTTTTTTCTGACAGCTATGGCAACAAATTGAATTACAAATAAATGAAGCATGAATCAAAATTATGTAAGTCAGGTACTAACAGGTCCCGGAGATATATTACAGGTGAAGACTACATGATTTAGCAGCAGATCTCTCCCTAATATCCAGCGGTAGTTTTGAAGAAAAAAAAATTCCCTTAATTCCTCACAGGTGATAGGAGATTTAAACAGGAGGAATTAAATGAGAAAAAGCTTAGAATCTCTTTTATGATTCTCATCAAAAAGAGCTTGATATTTCTGTCACCAAAAGCTCTAGGTTTTTCTGTCTGAATATGTTCTGTAATAGAAATAGATTTTTCTCTCCTTTGCCTTTTTCGTCAGTAGACCTCAAGATTCAAAAATATAACCATAAAATCTGGCTTAATTCTGGGTTTCTGCTTTTGAGAACTTTCGCCTGAAAAATGAAACCAGCCTCCAGATGACAGGAAAAGAAAATCCTGCAGATTTTCCTCAAGTCAGAATTCAGAGCTGTGTTTTTCCCCTCTGCAGGGACGAAAACAAGTGGCTATCCCAAAAATGAACGGGGTCCTGGGGGCCCCTGAGGATACTGTGCAGAAGTGAAAGGTCCAAGGCAGTCAGCTGTAATGTGCTGCGGTCTGCTGGTGCCTGCTGCGGGATTTGCCACTGCTGGGCTCCCACATCTCCATGGGTGCCCTCCCTGGAGGCGTGTTTAGAGACAGCCCAGGAACCTGAAATTGCTGAGAGTCTCAGTAGGGGAAAGCACTCCTAGAAGCAGTGCTGAAAACCACTGTCAAGGAATTAAATTCTAAGTACAAACAGGGTCCCATGGGGGCACTTGAATGCCCTGCCAAAGCAGTGTTGCCCAAAAAGTCCCTGGCTCCAGTTTAAGGCCAAAAATAGACATCAGAAGTCCCTCTGCAAATGAAGAGCTGGTAGATTAATGTAAAAAGAACGCAGATCACCAGAAGATACACAGAAAATTACTAGTCCAAAACAACCAAGTTTATGACATGTCCAGAGTGCAAAAATATGACATAAAATTCAGACGGTCTAATAAAGAGTTTGAATTTGTCTCAAACCAAAGATCCACTGAGCCTAACATCTTGGGAGTATTCTGGTTTGTGAAGGATAGAAAATTTAAAAACCAGCCATGGGAATGGCTGCTTTTCTCACACCCACACTTCAAGGGTCCAGAGATACCTCAAAGATTAGGTACTTAGTGAATAAGAAAATATATGCACATAGCTGCTTCAGTAAGTCTCCATAAATTTCATGATTTCTCAAAGAATGCAGAGGCCTACAGGATCCAGACAGGTACCTGTTGGACAATGTCAGTCACATGATTTCAGTTGTTGAGACTTCTGTACCATTACCATTTGTTCCTAGATATTTGCTTTGTTAATACTTAGAGGCTTAAATTGAGGCAATTTCTCCATTTTTATCCCATGAAGAAATTTTCTGGTCTGGGAATATTGCTTAGGCATTGAATTCCCGCAGTGTTCACTATACAAATTTTTTCCTTTTTTTTCTCCCCCTCCTTTTTTGATATGGCCTGATCTTGCACCCTAATTCTTTCTTGGACTGACAAACTTCCCAACATCTTTTAGTTCCTTTGCTATGTAAGCTTTCATATTTTCAACAATTTGTTTTGCCAAATCTTTCTGGCTTGTCTTATTATAGTTTCAAGTTTAACTTGCTGGAACTTGTGTTCTTTTCTAGTTTCCTAAACCTGACAGTTTTTGAAGGATGTCTTTTGATAGTTTCCTTTATCTCAGTGCTTAACCATGCCAAGTATTTCGGGCCTCTCTTATTTTCATAGGCAATATGCACTTGGTCCAAGCCTTTCCTGTGATATCTTCAAAAAAATCTCTTTATAGCTGATACCAAAGCAGGAAAAACTCTGCACCTACGTCACGCACGATGAAATGATTTTCTCGGTTCCACTGATAATCGGTCTGGTTTATCACAAACAGAAAGAAAGAAAGGTAAGTACCTCTGTTGAGTGGAGAGGTGCCAGTTAAGTACAACTGAAAGATACCTGTTACCTGTATAACTGCCCCAGCCAAGCAATGGAGCTGCAGACCAGAAGAAAGCTGCTACCCAAATGAGAACCAGAGCCACCGATATGCTGCTGTTGCTGATGCAGTGACCTGCAATGGCATGCTTGGGTCAGAAAACAGTACTTGGAAAGGCAAACATATCTCTGAAATCTAAATGCACTCCTATACCAGCAGCTAATAAGTAAAACACAGCTATTTAAAAAAAAAAAAAAAAAAGAAAAATGCATATTCATAAGAAAAGTTTGATTTTGAAAGCATCTGTCAGGCTTGTGTTGCCACTGAAGAGTGGAAATGAATGTTGTTTAAGCAGGAGACAATGAGTTTGTTGAGCACTGTGGAATTAGCAAATTCTATGTTAGACTTCTGCTTTTTAATTTTGTATAATGCAGGAAATAGTTCTATTTTACATAGAAATAAACAAGATAAATCTAAATTCAGGGGATTTTCTTGCTCACTTCAAGGTTTTTCCCTGTTAAAAAGGAGAAAATAGCCCAGACTATATTAGCCACTGGATACAAAAGATTCAATCTGTCCTGCTGTTGCCATACACTGTAGTTACTGCTTCGTTTATGAGGGAAATATTTATGCATCCACCAATTTCTGTTCCTCAACATTTCTGTAATGTTGTGCTGGGTACTTGCTCAGATTTACTTGAGATTCAAACATAAATTATGCACACCATCAGATGGATATGTGGTAGAGCTTCACAAAAGAGAAATGTGGGTTTTAAATATGACTTCTTAGCATGCAATGAATAGAAGATGTAGGATTATATCACAGCCAAATTCTATCAGCTCCAGCAGCAGTTTGTGCTGAAAGTTAACTTCAACAAGTCTATCATTGCACCAAACTGCAGAAGAACTTTCTGTGGAAAAAATTACCTCCCTGCAGAAGTTCTTTTCACAGCAAATACTCCTCATGCTAGTAAAGAGAAAAACTCATCTGATGCATCCTGTGTACTTACACGTACTTTCCCAGCAGATATTGATAGGTTCCTGCCTGAAAGATGGTGCAAGCCACTTGTAACAAAGGCATGAAAATTGATCATACATTGTCCAAAGACTGGTGAAAAGAAGCCTAGGGATAATTCATGGCAGGTGTAGGTATAAAGAAGAGAGATTACATAAGACTCTCAGTGAAAGTCAAAATTTTGAGCAGGCAGGAGGCCCAGGATAAATGGTGAGGAAGTTTCTACTGATCCAGTGAAAGAGAGTGCCTGGGGTGAGCATGGTGATATAAAGAGGCATAAAGGGAACAGATGATGGAATGTTTATATGGACTAGCAGGTGAGCACTTCACAGGGCAGGAAATGTTTAAAGCATTTCAGATCAGGTTTGTACAGTGGGACAATCATATGTCCTCACAGAGGCACTTATACCAAAGGTTAATAAAAACAAAGTTCAAAAAACTTTGAGCGGTGAGTAAAATATTTGTAGCACCTGAGAGAGTAATGAACTGGGGTTGTTTGAGATATTCAGGCTACAGATCAACAGGGCACTAGAGAAAGAAGAAGTGTGGGTACGAAGCTGTGGTGATGATGCTTTGCAGATCTGGGGGACAGGGACTGTCCAGGCAGAGTTGGGTCATGGTCATTTCTGGGGATGGTAGGAGTAATTTTCACGTGACATGGTGTGAAAATATCCAATGGGAGGCTGGAGAGGCATGTGGGGATGGCAGTGCTGCAAAAGCTGGAGGAAAGACCTGCAGACTGAATGTTCCCAGTGCCATCTAAAGGCATCATGATGCCTGCTGTGCATAAACCCTGTCAAAATACCCTGAAGAATGAAAATGTTTGTATGTGTGGCAGCCTTCTGAATGAAGGATATGATCCCTGACCGGAAACTTCCCAAACATCATCTCATAGGAGATCAAATTTGTTTCTGTGAGATCCAGACAATGATGTATCACTTAGGAGCAATTTAAGTCAGACTTTGAGGAATACAGAGGGTCAGGAGGACCTGCGGTATCTTTGGCACAAGGATGAATTTACCCAAGTGTACTTGTAATAATTTGGCTCTTACTGGAATTAACCATGAAGGATTCTATGGAAACATGCTTGTAACGTAAATGACCATATTATATCCTGGTTTTCAATGCATTTAATTTATGCTTAATATAGCCTGAGTGACTGATAATAGTAACTGAGAGAAATACAGATTTGCACCAGGTTCAGTGAAGGTAGAACTGGACTTGGCTTTATTCCTTACCTCTCTCAGGATGGCAGCCCTTGATATAGCGTGTCACACTGATCACTGTAAGGGTGTTAATGCTAGCCAGGCCAAAGAGAAGTGTCAGGAAGCCATCAATCTGAAAAACAAAGCAGTACAGGATGTTCTTTTACTGTAGAGAGTTGAGGGGGAAAAGAACCACAGGAATTTCCCCTTTCATTTTCATGTTAATGAACTCAAAAGTTTTTCCAGAAACCCAACTAGCAGGGAAATACAAAATGTCAGGTGCAGTTATCTTCTATAGGATCAGTGAGCAAGTAAATGTTCAAAAATTATATAAGTGCTCTGTCATGTACATACAATAAGCAAGCAAGCACACCCTTACATCTATGCTTCCCTTAAATGACTTGCTAAATGAAGGAGAAAAACTTTGAACTAGAAAGAAGAAAAGCCCTGAACAGGCAAAAATGCCCTGGGTGCAGCTGCCCCGCTTATACAGAACAAATATGCAAACCGATCCTAAGAAATTTAGGCCAAAGAGGGAAGAATGTAGGAGGTGATGGGATTGGCTGAGTGAGAAAAGTTTGGTGTTTTTTAAAAAAGACCCCAAAACCTAAATAGATCCAGTAGACTGAGTCTCCATGTCTGGTGCTGCTGGTTGCCTGCTATTTCCGAAGCCCTGATCCTCATCCCCTCGCCGTGACGCAGGCAGAGCCGTGCAGCTCTGTGCTTCCCGCTGACATCAGTGCCTCAGCCACATCCCAGGATGGCCACAACTCTGAGCTTCACGTCCGGGGGTAACCAGGAAGTTCTGTTGACTGTAGCAGACATGGATGCCGCCATCTGCTAGGGAGCACTGTATGCCTGGGAAACGATCCAGGCAAAATGCTGATGGCAGTCTTTTTTTTTTTGGAACCTTGCAATGAGATATTAAACTGCCTAGAGCAGAGGAGCTCTTGGAGGTGCCAGTTTTATACCTAGTGAAGCAAGAATATTAAGCAAGTGTCTCTGGACCGTAACTTGGCATTAAAATAGTGGGATTATTGGTGGAAAGGCACAGAATTATTCTACAGGAACAAACTCTTTCTTTGTATGAATGGGCACAACTCCTGTGGAATTGAGTTTATCCCAGCACTGAATCTGGGGCTTTAATCCGGGCTTAAAGCTAAGACCCTGGCAGATTGTATAAATTAAAGTGGGTGAAGGGTTAGAAAAAGGACTGGTTCATCACTTCTTTCACCGGTGTTTTTTCTTACTACCAATGCCCTCATATTGACTCTAAGTACTTCTTACTGCCAGCTTTTACAGACCCACCACATTTTAAATGCATACAAGGCTTGCTACTACAACAGTCTACACCCACCTGTGCTCCGATTACAATCAGCTCATGCTTGGTGTAGAAATGCAACCATGTTTAAAACAGACTTTCTTGGATGTCTCAGCTACTTGCTAGAAGCTGCACTCGGCTGAATTTGGCCTGCTGTGTGCTGTGGAGGTTGGTGAAATACCTGGATATGTAAATGTGCTCTGTGTTTCATTAGCCTTACTGGTGCAAACAGCTCCCACTCTCCATTTGCTCTAACAATGCCTCATAGATGCAGAAAACATAATGGCCACAATCTTAAGGAATTGCATTAGTTATTGGATTAGAAAGGAAGCAGCACTTCAACAAGGATGCAAATAAACCCTTTGAAATTACGTCTAAAGAGCTACGAGATTGAATACTAAAAGAGCAAAACAGGCTTCTCACTGTGTATCATAGGCCTATGTTGAAAGCAGGGGAGTTTTTCTGAAATAGATCTGTGTTTGTTTTATCATTGGCAGATGTGACCGTTTTTCTCCCACCCTCCTTCCCTGATGTCAGACTAAAGAGAGACAATTATATCAAGTGATTGGTTCAAACAGCCTTTGAGCACACACACAAGGGAAGAAGGTGAGTCTAAAAATACACTCTTGTCCTTTAACATTTAAGATGAAGCTGTCACCATAAGAAAGAAAAGCGTAAATGTTTTCTTTGGAGTGGTGCTTTGCTAATAAAATGCAGATTTATCTAAATCAACATAGTTCATAGGATCGAGCTATTGTCAGCACCACATCTTGTTTTCATATTGTTTCATAGCAGCATTTCATAAGATCTTCTGCAGGTGTGGGGGCTACCACCAGAGATGTCACCAGGGCCAAATGGTTTGTGAGTGGCTAAGTGGCAGCAGCCTCCCAGGGCAGAGGTCACTGCCCCCATGCTGGCCACAGGCTCGGTGGCTTGGGAACAGGTGACAGCGGGAAATGTCCTGAAGCAGAGGGAGCTCTGGGGATGACAAGAGCTCAGATGAAATGAAGAAAGGAGGTAAATGGTGGCTCTCAAGCTGCAGAACAGCCTGTACAGGAGCCACAGCACCTGGAACATTAAACCACGAGAGACCATCCCACAGGCTGCTTTGGGAGCACGATGCTCAGATCACTCTTGTCCCAAACTTTTATTGGCAACAAGTGGTTTTTGAGCCCTGCTATGCATAAAGCATTTCCCAGCAAGTTTGTCGATGCTGCAACACTTTTATATGGGTGTCACTCAGACATATGTCTTCAGAGGAAAACAAGGGATCTTCCTCTAGCTGTAGCCAACTTACTTCAAGTTAACACCTACTGGATTTGGAAGAAAGATTTCTGATACTTTTTCTGCTCTTGAACAGACAACACTGACTGTAGGTAGCAAGGCAACTGCTTGGCATCCAAAGTAGGTAACAACAGAAAAACTGCTTTAACACAGTCCCAATTTCTATAGACAGAGATTAATATCTGCAGGTTACAAAAAAAGGTGATAATTTCAGTTTTCTGCATCTTTAAAGACACATGGAATGACAGCCAAGGAGATACTAGAATAGTAAATAACATTTAATTACTTTGGAAGATTGATGCTCTTCCCCTTACACAGTTCTGGTTTTCCTTTATCCGACCCCCCAGCCAGCTCCTTCCTTCCATAGTCATAATTTTTCCTCCATTTTTGTGTAATGCAATTTTGTCCTTCCTATAATTAACTATGATCAAATAGCAGCAGTGTTAACAGGCAATAATGAATTCTGATATAAACACAAAGTTGATTGCATGGTAATTTTAATACACCAGCTTTCCCTTTTGCCCATTAAGAAGCAGGAGTAGATTAGCAATTTTAAAGGCTTTTCTCTCAGCGCTCTACCAGCATTACTCCCTTGGCTATATAGATACTCCTGGGAGGTGCTCATTATCTTTATGCTGCCTGGAAGCTAAAACACAACTGAAGACAAAACTGTGGATTTTTTCTGCTTTGTACTTGTGCCTGACTTTAAATCTCACTAATGCTCTTGGAGCACTATTTACAACCCACAAAACATAGAGCATGCAAATTCATTTACTTCAACACAGGGAGAGCTTGGAATCCCCAGTGCACTATGAAATTTTTAGCTGTGAGCTTGGGCGTGCCCCACTTTTACTACCTTTAATACTTGCGAATCCCCACTGATTCATAAGGGTTGTCTTCATTTAAAGCAGAGTAAAATATAACCTATTGTTCTTATTATTGGATTAATCAAGTTTTAAGTGCACAAAAGCAGATTGCCAAAATAGCTATTACATTTCACTTTAGGTCAAAACATTGATCTCATCAGCCACAAAGGCTGCCTCACTCCCTCCTCTGGCCGACTGGCAAATCTGTTGCAATTTCCCAAAGTCCATTTGTTTCCCTTCACTACCACAGTGTCCTGTATTTTTCTTCTCTTGAAAATGAGATAATGAATATGCAAAGAAAAGGAAGAAATTCAAACAGGGCTTATTTCCCCACAGCATATACTTAAAGTCTCCACAATAAGCTCTCTTAGAATCACTATTTTTTTTTTTAATACAGATCAGATTATACTGAGATCATAATGTAAATAGATAATGGCAGTAAACTTCCTTCAACATCAAGAAACAAAAAAGCACTTAAATCAATCTTCAAGAAACACATTTGTAAAAGCAATTGTAGATACCTTTGAATAGATATTTTAAAATTAAAAAACTTAATATTAAATTTAACAATTTCTTAAAGTTTGAAGTAAATGCAAAAATATTCCACTTGAATCTAATGACACCATAATTCTCCCATCTCTCAAATATACTATGATGTGTCAACTGGACTACAGTAACTCTTTAGTCATAGAGGTTCTAGAAGAACTACCAAGGTTCATAATCTAAACTTGTCTTCACAGAAGACTAATTAAAACTCACCATGCATAATGTTCCTAAAGCACTCAGGTAGTTTGTTTAAGATTTCCTGCAACACAGGAGGTGAAAGAAACTTATCATTTACTACAGTTCCAACAACATCTTTTGCTCATGAGACATTGTTCTGCTATGGTTGCATTCTGCCTTTTAAAATGTCTCAGTAGGCTTCAAGGGTAGCTATTCTTAGAGGTGATGGCATTAACCCAAGACATTAGAGGCCTCTGACACAAATGCTACTCCATGTACTAGTAAACAATGAGAATTTATATGCTACAGGATTAGAGAGTTTAAACCATTAAGTGAGAGCATCAGACACTCAGTATTTTGCACTCACAAAGTGATTAAATCTTTCTGTGGATGGCATATATTCTAAAGATAGAAAAACATGAATGCAGTATTTAGACTCTACTATTATGTGTCCAGATATGTAATTATACTAATTATACTATACAGTCAATGTATGTTCAGTGCCACTATTAATATATGCAGGTCAAGTTTTGGCTTTAATAATACTGGGGAACCCAGTTTTATGTACCAGGTTAATCGAGTGAGGTTCAAGGCATACTTACTTTGAGCTGACCTTTAGCTACCGTACTTGCAGCCTGTCAGGCCACAATTCCTACTCCTAGTCGTACATGCCCCTATCAACGAGCGTGGCTTTGAATGCAGCAACCCCACCGAGGGCACGGCGTTTAACAAACAGATAGAAATCCCTTGCAGAATTTCCTTACACGGCTTCATCAGATTATAATCTGTCTTCAAATACCCCATCTCCAAATGCTTGGGAACACCTGCTTTCTAGACCTGGGTAGATGCCGTGGAATCATGGCAGGATCTATGCCTCTCATGTCCCCCCATGAAGAATAAACGAGCACCATGTAGTTCATACCACCAGATGATCCAGACACAATGGAAAGATTCCCATCTTCAGGTTAAATGCTGAATTGCCATTGTCTTTTTGTGATTTAGTGTAGAGGGAAATTAAGAAGCACTAGATAGAAAAATCTAGCATTGCCCTTTGGGAACACCTATGCTACACCATGTAAAATTCTTTTCAGTGGGTCTGAGCCAAAACTCCTCTCCACTTTAGTGATGATAATTCAGAGTCTATTCATTTATTGATAGCATCACCAACAAACAAATACACAGATAAAAGAAGAGACACCTGTGTCATCTTTACATTACCATAGAAGGCAAGGCTTGGCTTTGTGGCCTGTGGATAACTGAGATCCATGAACATCAGATTAAAATCACGGTTTTCTTTTCAATGTATTTTCTTTGACATTTCAGAATATCATGCTAAACTTTTCTCTAGTCTTACACACCTCAAGGGAATTAGAGGTCATGGACTTTGCCAGGACAGCCCAGAGACTACAAGTGACCCTCCACGTTCTCCAAAGTACAATCATCTGTGCTGCTTCCCAGCAAGAAGGAATCTGCTTACGTAGCCACCCTCAGGTTAATAAAAGGTCATCTCTGACTGCTGGCTTAATACCTACAATTGAACTTCTTCTGCTCATGAAGCTCCTAGGCAAAAGGCAGGGCAGGTTAGTGATGATACCAGCTCGGCCTTAAGTGGCCAAGACAGGAACATGTTACTTTCCTGAAAACCTGAAAAAGCTGCATGGCTACTAGCAGAGCATGGAAGGCAGCATAAAAGACACAGTTTACTCTTGGCCTTAAAGGGTGATCTGGAAATCCTCTTTCTGCAGGGATAGTGGCGTGGAAATTCTGGATGTCATGCCATATACAGCCCATTGCAAGCAGCAGTCATCTTGTCATTGATTCACTCAGCACAGGATCTAGGTCAGGACCTGATTTGCTTCCTACATACTGTCAGTGTACTTACATAATGGCATATATTTTTGCGATAGGGAAGATGAGTAAATGTGAGGTAGAACTATACAGGATATTTACAAATTTTATCAAAGTAATATTTTAATTTCAGATGAAATTTTGCTTAAAAGCCAGTGAGAGGATATGGCACACAGAGAGGAGTCAGAAGAATATGAATTGTTCAGCTCCATGGTGAGAAGATCTTGAATGATGAAGGAGTGATGGACAGCATTTTTTGAAAGAAGACATTTTATATCTTAGACATCAGCACAGAAGGATGTGAAAGGCTACTATTTTCCACACAGAGAAGTAAGAAAAGGGTATTTCAAAGCCCTCTGGGAGGAAAAGCAAGTGCAGGAATCAAAGCTTAGGCTTTGTAAATTTCTGGTTCTGTAGGAGCACTCTGGGGCAACGAATGCCCGTTCCAGGCAGCAGTGTGTGGTTTGACACAGCGCTTGGGTGTCACAGCAGGGGCTACGTCAGACTTGTGAAACAAGGAAACAGATAGTTTGGGCATTCATAATTTTTCACTACAAAATATATAACTTACCTAATTAGCTGCAATTGACTGCAGAAATAATAATTTAGAGGAAAATGAAGGAGAATTCATGACTAATGAAAACTGGCGGAACTTCCCTGAAGTCACATTAGTTACACTGAAATGATCTTCTATGTTGCTAATGACTCTGTTTGTGCAAAGGCAGTCTTTCCCCCTTCCCTGCAGATGAAGCATTTTTCTCATTAAAATTCAGCTCACAGATGTCTACATGAGTTGCCTTTACCTCTTTGACTGCAATGTGTACACTCTTTAGATTATGTGAAGGCAGAGCAGAAATAAAGAAATAAGGGAAGACTAGTACCTCTGCAACTTTATATTTCAGTATCCAAATCTCATGTTGGCAAGGAAAGAAGGAGGAGGATACATTCTAGTGTTCATAATTGAGATATAAATTTGTTTCAGAGAAGGTGAAGGAAAAAAATGAATGGGTGATGGAGCAATGTGAACGGGTGGTTAGGCTGGAACAAGTACGACAGTCAATGCATGGACATTTGGCAGCAGTGGCTGTCGCTTTCCTCAGTAACCTCCCCAGTAGCTGTACAGGGAAGGCCGTAAAAGGAAAACCTGTGAGGTTTAATTTTGGTCCTTCCCATCTGACATTACTTTTATTACCAGTCGCATGGACTGTGGAGCTACCACTGGTCACTCGTCTCCCCAGAATGTGAGGGAGTACCATTGCACATACAGTAAGGTGAAAACACTTTCCTGGTATTTATAAAACACATAAAATCACTAACTGAGTCAAGAGAGTCAATAGTCTAGCTAAATAAACAATTGGTTGGTTTTCTGAGTTATATTAAATGGACAGAAATCAATGTGCTCCAAATTTACTTTGTTTATAAGAACATAAATGCCTTTAGGGTTTTTGATTTATCAGACAATTTACAGAAGATTTTGTTAAAAGAAGAAAGTATTAATCCTCTGTTTCATCCTCAGACAAGATTTAGCAATATTTTACAAACTGTGTATAGGAAAAGAGATAAATGCCTGTTCTGAGAAAGCAAATGCCATTAATAAAATACAAAAGAATCTATTCAAGATTAAAAGCCCTGCCCTCAAAACTTCTGAAAAGAGCCCATGTGTTTTCATCATACTGTTCTCAGCATTTCCTACTGCTGCAATTTTCCTTTTGCTGTTTCAGATATTCAGTTCTAATTTTCACAAAAGGTGGACATCATTTCTTCTCAGAAATGTCATGATAGAGCCCTAGATATTTAATAACACCCAAAATACTGGAGTTTTTTAGGTGCTAGCAAGAGGCAGTGACTGGAAGTTGAATCTCCAAAAGGGGGTGAGGGTCAATGTGGTCAGCTTTGCAGGCTTTGGTCACTTGCCTGGTGAAAGGAGGGTTGTGGCTCTGAGCTCTGCTCCCAGATTGGAGGTGGCAAAGCTGGTGAGCAAACGAGGCTCCTAAAGAAGCCAACAGAACAAGGTGATGAACATGTCTTACCCTCCGTTTGATTTTTCATGTCTTCTCAACACAAAAGATTGTGATTCCTTGGTATTCACAGCCATATCCTTCCCTTAACTCTGCAAGACCTTTCAAAAATTAAGCAGGGTCACCGTAAAAAGCAGAGGGATTGCTGACCCACTCTCCCTTTACCCCCATGGAGTGTGTGGGACAGCTGGATTTACTTTTCTCCATTCAAAGGTGCTCAGACCCACATTCCCTGCCTAGGAACACAGATCCAAGACTATTCACCATAAGGGGATGCACAGCTATTCCTAAAGCAAACAAATACTGGGGCCGGAGACTAAAAGAGGCTCTCTACATCACTGTCAGACATCCATTGGAGGGAGGGGAACCCTCCTTGTCCAACAGCAGCATTGTTAAAGCAGGGATATCGCACATCTAATTTAGCTTTTCTTAGACATTCCTCTTTATCTGGGGTTTCAGATGGCAACTCGATCAACTGCACCACCACGGTCTGGAAAATCTGCTAAAGTGCAAGAAATCCCAGACGTCTGTGGGCCACGTATTCCTCAATGCATACGCACTAAGTCTGGTGCTTCCAGATAATTTTTGACTTCCTGGCCACACCGTGTCCTGTCAGGATGCACACACGCCACAGATCTGGTGCTGTCAGGCACACTGAGTATGAGCACGTTGGGGCTAACAGAGTAGAACAATACCTGTGTGCACTGTGGGGCTTACTGCTGATCACCACAATGCTGTGTGCTTCTGTCCAGGGTATGCCAGGCTGGAATAAAGAAGCGCTGTGTGAAGCATGGAAGCACTGCAGGATTCAAAACCAGGTTTCCTCCCTGCTTTGTAGTAAACCCAGCCACAGGATGAAAGAGTCATTTCTCTTTCTCTCTTCTGCTCCCCTCCGTGTCTTTATTATTCTGCACAACATGAAGCAGCTTTGTGAGGTTGAAGGCAGGTCCTTGAAGGCTGGCCCTTGGGATGGTGAGGGCAGGATGCAGGGACAGAGTCAGTGGGAGTTGGATCCTGTCAGACAAGTTACTGTGGCTCTCACTAGTACCTCAAAGTGGAACTTGTTTTTTAAATGGCTGCTCCTGAGGCTGTTTCTGTGCAGAGACAGATCTGCTGGGGATGCTCTGGCACCATCTGGCTGGCCAGATGGACTGGGAATACCTAGGCTGATAGCGAGGTGAGTGCATCTGCGGTAGCAGCGTCAGTCAGCATGTCAGGGACAGGGGGCACGGCCGTGACGGCACCGTGACGTGGGGGTGACCACGCTGTGCTCTGGGGTGCACAGCCCACACACATCTTACACATAAGAAATAGTCAGAAGGAAGGCATTTTTTTAAAAGAAGCCTATACCAACAGGGTGAGAACGTGGTAAGAGCAGCCAGTTTTCTTGATCCTCATAGTGAAACCTGTAAGTGTTTATAAAATGAATGTTTAAGTAACCAAACTGCATTATCAAAAGTAATCTTACAAAATTAGAAAAGCGAACTACTGGAAACAAGTTTAAACTGAAGTACCAGGATTATGAAGGCACCTCACAGCCCATTCTTGTTTTCAGACATGACTGCAATGTACCTATGGAGTTCAGACAGGTTATAATCCTTTCCCTGTATTTAGAGGCCTCCTGAAGCCTGCATCTTTTGTTGTATTTGTCACATGATTAACAAATACAAGAAAAATTTTCTGCCTTTCGATAAATAAAGTTTAGAAGAAGCTGTATTTGCCTGCTGAGAATGAATATTTCTCTACTTCCTACATGTAAGAACATTTGCACACAATGTTATTTACAGGCTTCAGTGCAACTTCTGGTTCAGCAGAACACAGAAATAAAAAAAATACAGGAAGGACAAAAATATATTCTGAGGTAGCTTTTCACTAGGAATATGTCAGTTGTGGAACAGATGGCCCTTGGTCACTGGGCTACATTCCCTGACCTGAAATTTACCATTTGAACCAGTTTACTTACAGATCATATTGGGAAAGGCTAAAAAATGAGTGTGCCAGAGACTGACTGTCCTTCCTCTGTCCAGATCAGGAATAAGAGACAGTGATAGAGAAAGATGTAAAAGAGAAGTGAAAGCAGATTCCAAAAGCCTCCATTGGAAAACTATATTTGTACAGAGCATTCAGCAGAGGCATCATTTGGATACAGACGTACCATGTAACCTCATTACTGAGAGAAGAGCCCTGTCAGACTCAAAAAATAGTGTTTGACATGGGAAAGAAAAGTGTTGTTTCTTCCACACAGAGGAGGACAGGAGAACTCCTCTCTGTCCCTTTCAGCGGGTGTGCAGTGAGATGGTCCTTGTACCTGGAGACACATCTTTTGTTACAGAGAGTTTTCAAAGCCTAGGCTGTTTTGAGAGAAGTACTATTTGTCTCTCTTTCCCCCACTCCCTTCAACCGGGGCAGGCGAGGATGGTGAACCTTAATGCTGAAAAATGTTACCTGAGGGCACAGAAGGAGACCCGAGTCAGAGGAAAACAAAATAGTTAGGTGGATTAAGTGAGGTGAGCTCATGAAGTTTCTTCATAAACAGAAATGACAGGCTACCTTGGGAAAATATAATTTCCCTAAGCGTACCTGACAGCAGAAGCTGACTGATCAATAGGAGCAAATGTGTAGTGAACCGAACAACGACAGAAAGCCAAGTAAGGCCGTCCTCTGGACTCAGCAAAACAAACCAAGTAAGGGAAAGGACACGGGCCGTGCTAAGGAAAGAGCCATGCTCATGCATGCAAAGTGCCACCCCAGCTACTTGCAGAGGAGCCTGACTGCATGAGAGGAGCAAGAGACACTGACTTCAGCAGGTCCTCACAGAAAGCATGGGCTTTATCTTCATGGCACAAAGGTCCTCACTCCTCATGTTCTACATGTGAGACCCCTTCTAGTAAGACTACAAATTCAGACTACAGCAATCAAAACACTACTGCTGTTCAACATTAAACATTTTTAGAATGACCTTTGTGCTGGCTGTCCACACACATGTGGAAATTTTCACATCTTTTTTTTTATGCACAGGAGCTTCCTGCTATTTCTGCACAATATTCTTGCTGAAATCCAGCCACTCTATTTCTATAACCTACTTTTTCATCACTGGCTTCTGTTTTGTCAAGCTTATTAATCAAGAAGATGGATGTCAGAGCTTAAACATGTTTTTGAGGTTCCCCAAGACAGAACAAAATCTCGATGGAAACAGGAATCCTATATGATGTTCTCTCAACATGTCGTAACCCTCTTGACCACTCAACAAGCCACAACAAAGCCAAACTTAATTCAAAGTACAAATTCACTTTTCCAGATTACCATTAATTTTTAATTAGTTTTAATAACAGTATGAATTCATATTTAGAGTGGTAAATGTTACCTTCTAGCGCCTACAGAGGATTACCAAAGCAGAAACGTCAATGTTTTGCAAACCAGAGTTTTAAGGAAAGCCAACGCATTATTAGTGTCCTGCATGAAACCTTTGGATCCCTACACCTTAAAACTTTGCTTGATATCCAAACTTTACAAATGAATACTGTTTAAAACAAGAAGATCCAAACCCAATTACCCAGACCAACAAACTATCTGGGTACCCTAAAAATGTTATGGACCACTTGTCCCCTTGAAAAGGCACTTCTAGCACAGCCAGCTTAAGCACACCTCCATCTCACAAAGTTCAAGCACACCTCCATCCCAGTGTTTTTAAATCTTAAAAAGAAAAGTCAGATCATCATAACAAGACTTGATAACTCCAAGTCAGCCAAAGAGGGACAGACAGAAGCATCATGAAAGAAATCCGTAAGGCTGCTGACAGAAGTTCCCATGCAAACCGAGATGCAGAGACACAGTGTGCCATGCCTTGCCAATTCCTCTGTGTGCTGTTTTTTACAGCCCCCAAAAAAGTAGCCACAGTACAGAAAGGGTTCTGGAAGAGCTTGGAGTAAGGATGCAGAAAGGTCATTTAATGTTACCTCTTTCAACCTTGTGAGTTGTAAGAATTAAGTTACGCCATTGATCTTGGGTCAGGATTTCACGCTGAATGGCTTACCCTGTCTTACACAGGAAATCTGCAACAAACCTAGAACTGAACCTGGAGATGCAGATTTTAACTTTCCTTTCTCAGTCATAGCTCTAACCTTCCTTGAAAGAGGGGGAAAATATGCATCTGTTTAATTCCGAGTATGGGTGTGAAATTTACAGTTTTCAGGTATGTGTTTATTTATCTGATGATTTCAAAGTTTTCCATTAATAAAATAATTCCAAGTTTCTGCTCTACAGACCTTAGATTGCAACTGTTGGCGACCTCATTAGAGAAAGAGTGTGATTTTGCTGAGGAAATAATTAGCTTCATTTTGATAAATCCTTTTCTGCCAAATGACTATAGAGATATGTTTTAAACAATAAAATAGTAATTTTTTAGATCAAGCTACAGCTCCTAGGTTAATCAGAGTCTCCTACAGGAAGTCTTCCTCTCTGCATAAACTGAACCTTTTTATTGAAATAGAGGGGACATGACCTGTAAATGTTCTTTCATCTATGTTGCACAATAGCTCAACTTCCTCTTTAAAAAACCCCCAAATAACCAAACCTCCAAGAAAAGAGGATTATTTCTCTCTCCCTTTTCCTTCATCATGATCTTTCTTACACCTTGCCGTAGGCTATCCCGTCACTTTCAGATTTTTGATTCCCTGATGAAACGGAGTACAATCTTTTTCACAGATGTTGCTGAAAGCACCGGGAAACCAGCTTTGTGCCTATCTGTCCATGGGGTGCATTTATATTCTGTCCACACAGGTATGTTTCAGCATTAACAACAATAACTTTTTCTGAGTACTCCAACAAAAAGCTGCCTCCAAGATCAAGGATGACTGCTATAAAGTTAAATCACTCATTCTACCACAGGCAATGAATCAACCAAGAGTTTATGAATGTGACTGAAGAGTTACAATTGAGTTAGTGCAAAAAGTTGCATGCTAAAATGTATGGGTATGCGCAAATGCTGCGCGGAGGCTTTGCTCTACACGCCTTGTCAAGCAGGAGTCGACATTGGCACTTCAACATTTGGCTTACAGCAACAACCAGGTTGGCTTCAGGCGAGCTGAAGACAAGCACAGCCTATGCCTTGACTTTCCAACATGAGTGTGAGCTCTGACATGAAGTAAAGAACCCCAAACTAGTAAGAACTACTGTGAATACACACGAAAAAACCCCACTGAAAATTGGTGAACCACCGATCAAATGCATATATTTGTAGGCGTAACAAAAGAGAACACTGTCCTTTTGAAAGGTTAGTGACTACCTCCTTTCATTCTTTGGGTCCTGTCTGCTTATCTATAGGCAGCACACCCACAGAAACAGCTGCACCCATTTTGTCTAATTAAGTGTAACCCAGTCTTACCTGGCAAGTCCATATCGATGTGATAATGAATCCATCATCTCTGAAGACATTGAAGATTTCAATGATGCCCCGCGAATAACCAAACACGGAGATACTGGCATCTGACACTGCCAAGTTAAATGTGAGGTAGTCGGTAGGCTGCAGAAGATGTCTTTGTTTATACAGGACAAAAATCACAATGCTGTTTCCGAACCAAGACAACCAACCTGGAAAAAAAAATTAAATCCGTGGAACAAGATGATCTTTAAGGTCCCTTCCAACTCAGTCCATTCTATGATTCTGTGCAACCAAAAAGCAAATAAAGAAAGAAGCCGTTGAGTGTGTAAATGTATGACATCTCTTCTAAAATTCCTTTTTGTTTCATTAGAAGCATCTTAAACCAGATTATCCACTGGAAAACTATGCATGAAACCTTTTTGAGCAGCTGGGTACATTCCAGAAGTAGGAGCAAGTGAGTAATTGAGTGCAGCAATAAAACAGAACAAACAAACACAAAGAGCTGCTGCTACATCTACTGAAGATGCACCATTTAAGGGCCCAAAGTGGATTTTTTCCCTAAAGTTTTTTCCTTGAGTGGATAGATGAAACTCATGAAATGTTACACCTGGGAAAAATAGGAAGGAAGAAAGATTGGTACAGTGGAGCAGAGACTACAAACAATCTGCCAAAACCTGCAGGTGTTTGGGTACCTCATATACAACAATGGATACAGAAAGTTCATGCACTTAGCCAGAGAGCTGCTTTATCAGTCCTCTAGAGAAGTGCAGCTAATACAACTAGGTTTCCTCTCTTAGAACGGTCTAGGATCTCCTTGTAGCAAAGTCTGTCCCAGATGGGAATATTTTTCAGTAATGCACATGATAATCCATATGAAGGGAATGTTTGTAATAGAACTTTAAAGTCTCTTTTTATTTATTTTTACAGAAAGTTGCATTCTCTCTTACTCTCCAGGAACAGAGAGGCCTGACTTGTATGTGTCTAAGTATGTGAGGAAAACACAAGGGAAATTACTGTAAAACTGGTGAAAGTCAGACACTTACTCTGCTGGAGAGACCTGGAGCTTCCAAATGTCCACAGCTATTTCACTGCCCATCAGTGCAAGACCCTGGTACCTTGCATCCCACTTTTTGAAATTATGTAGACGTGTAGAGATGAATGACTTTTAACAGAAAGCTAATTGATAAGTGTCAGGTTCAGTGCTGAAAATGTGGCTTAGCCAGTTAATTGGGTGGAGGGCCGAGCAGCAGGTCAGGCAGCACCTGGCTCCCCGCTGGCTCCGGCTTCCATCCCACAAACCAGCTCTGCCACTTTTGACACTGGTGGCCTCACTTCACCTTGGCAAGGCAGAGCAAGACATGACCTCTTTTGAGTGTCTGCTGCCCACGACAGGATAAGGAATGCAACACCTGGTGGCTTATGCCAGGGTACAACGTTACCAGGTGAGGGAGAAAAGAGCTGACGCAGCCCTGCACCCAGGCACAAGCAGAAGATACCCCAGAGTAAGGCTGCTGTACATGGACCCAGCAAGAGATGAACACACACAATAAAGAGGGATGCGACCTGATGGCACTGCACAGCGTCTCTGGATATTCAAAGGAGTCTGTGAGATGAAAGATGGCTGATAGTTTAATGCTGTAGCAAGAGGGCAGCTGCCTTCCTTCAGGAAGCACCACTTCATATGTCAAGAACCCAGTGCTTCTCTGCCAGGCTGCCGTGGCTACGAAGGGAATGGAGGAAATTGCCTCTCAATCTCCAGGCCATGTGGGAATACCAGGAGCTGAAATGCCAGAGAGCAAGGCACTTGTTCTGTCAAGAAAGAGATTGCACTGGTACCTCCCGGTGAGGCCCTCTGAGTACTTTGGAGTGGGAGGGAGGTGGTTGATGAGACGGTGTCTGCATGGCACTTTGAACTGCTTCTTCTGTGGAGAAATTTCCTTTTAATAGCTTCTCTTTGCAGCATTGCCAGGCTGCTGCTGCTCCGGCTTGTTTAGTAAATGCACATGGTTTACGGAAGAGCATTTGAACCGGGAAGAGCTGAAATGTCAGCATATGGTATTGACCAGAAATAGTCACTGGTGCAATGATACACATACCTTCTATATATACCTTGTTATAAGATCAGCAATAATAAATATATCTTGTTCTGGCCACTAGGTGACAATGTTTCTTAATCAAGTCTTGTTTTGAACAACTGCATTCACTTTAACTCGGGGATTTTCTGGCTTTTGTTTGAGTCTAGGTATTATAAATAGGCAGAGCAGGGCACTGGGGGAGGAAGGCTTTGGGAGTGAATGAGGATAGCCTGCAATGCAAACACGGGAGTTGTGTTGTTTGTGCATGTTGGTTCTACCCTCTGTAAGGTAAGCTAGTTATCGAGGCGGTAGGTATGCAATATTTTTCCCTGTCCCTATGAAGACATAGTGCTAAAATGGCAGACAAAACAAAATGGCACCTCCTTTGCAAAGAGCAAAATTTTGCCAATGCAGTGTAAGGGATAGGAGGGCTACCCTCATAGTGTCAGACACTTGCCCTTCCTGGGAATATACAGAGCAAACTCCCCCTAGCCTGGAGGGTAAGGGAGTTTTCAGTTAAAGCGTCTTAAGGAAGAAACTGAGCAAAACGTCACACAAAACAACATTGCACATTTTAGATGGAGGTGAGAGAGACACGGCACTTGTGATAATTTTTTGGAACTACATTCACAAACTGAGGCTGGAGATGAGGGAAGCATTGAGGGGGATAAGGTTATGGAGCGAGTATGATTTCTGCCGGTAGGCATAGTCCTTTTAAGCAAAGCAGCGGAGAACCTGCACTGCTATGTTCAGACCCTAAAATGACCTGTCTGGGTAGTAGACCATATTAATTCTGATTTAAAAAAGAAAAGAAAAGAAACTGAAGAAAATCAATCTTAGCAAACCACGCAGTAACAAAATCAGTGGTCACATGAAAGTGCTGCCAACTAGAGTAGTGACTATGGGTCACTGGATCTCTGTGCCATCAGATACATGTGCTAGTCTGGGTTGCTGCCTGTACCGACTGACTTTAAAAACCCCAAACAAACCACCCCAAAACAGAAAATCACCCCAACTGAAAGAATGCCTCAAACCAAACAACCCCTCTGCCTTCCTCCCTCCAGCCCTGACAGTGTAACAGGGAGGAAGGTTGAAAACGCAACGCAAGCACAGCAATAGCTCTGACACTCTCAGTGAGGGCAGAGATCTCCTCAGCTGCATTGCAAGGGTGCGTGCCTCAGGGGACATCAGAGGTAGATCAGGAGCCCAGAAAGAAACCTCTCAACTTTGAAGTGCTTCCATGTTACCAGGTGTCATCTCAATAAAACAGAAGATAGAAAACAGCTGAGGGAACTTGTTCCATCTTTTGCAAGCTGCCACTACTATTCACTCATAAGAGTAAGCGGAAAAAAACCCAAACCAGCCCCAAAATCCAAACCCAGCATACTAAGGTAATCCTGGTGAAAAAAGATTTCAACTGAGGTCAAAATGTGGCAAGAGAGAAAAAAAATAGCAGCTAGATAGAAACTGAGCATTCCCTCCCAGCATAAAGTTCAGAGAGGGATCACCACATTTTTCCCATAAGCACAGTCTGATGTGAGTTGCTCATCAGAGAGATGCTGGATCTTCTGAAGTGGCAAAATACACAGATAATATGCCAGTTCTGAGATAGTTTTGCAAACATTGTGAGGTAGGAGGAATAGGATGGACAACAATATTAAAAATGTTGTATTGCCTCTATATAATTCAGTAGTAGTCCTTCTCCTGGAAAAACACTCCCTAAGAGAGCATTTTAATCCACAGATGCCAAAAGCACTCCACAAGGGAGGCTGGTGATGTTATCCGTGATTTCTTGGGGAGGTACAGAAGGGCTGCCAAGCGAGCTGGTGAAAGTCAGGAACTGAAACCCTATTCACAAACTCCTGTGTCAGTGTGATGCCCACCAGCCCGTGCAAAGAAAGCACCAGAAAAGTAGCCAAAAGGAGTGACTAAGGAGACTGAAAATCTCTCTGCTGAAAGCAACTGAGAACATTGAGATTAACTCTAAGAATATCAAAAAGGTACATTATAATTTTACAAAGATTTCTGTAAATCACTCAAGCCTGTGCATTCAGACATGCCCTATTTTTCTCTCATGTACCTGAGATGGTCTTTGAACAAGCAGTAAGCACCTGAGGCTGCATGCAGTTTCATTGTTAACATCGTTTCTGGAGAACGAAATTAGGCACAAGTGAATTGATAGCTCTGAGCTGGTCATCCACATTTCCAATTGATGACTTCACCTGTGCCAGCCAAAATAGGTTATTATGCTTTCTACTTAGACTTGCTCTTATTAGACATTGTTGCACAGCCTTTACTTGTAAAACCTGGGAAGACTGAAATAGAAAAATGGGTATTACAACTCAGCCATACGCAGTTTAAAATATATATGAAGCCTTAAGTGGAAGAATTCAAGAAATGAGAGCAAAAGGTGAGGCTCAGTGTCACAAGACAAACAAGGCTCTTCCCTCAGCAAATAACCTTTCTCTAGGACAGAAATTGAATTGAGCATCTTAATGCAGAGCAGGCATGAATGAAATCAGTTACTTACGCAACTACATATGCACAAGCACAAACGCCTATCGGAAGAGGTTTGCTGCAAAAGATTTTCCGCCTAGAAAACTTTAATTAAAACAGTGATAAAATCCAGAGAATTTGCAAAGCTGTCATTAACTATTGCAACTGTGAAGTGACCCTGCTCTGTTTTCAGTCTTTGCTGCCAATTATACACACACAATATCCTGTCCAGGGCGTATTGCCAGTTCTGGCAGGAAGGAGAAGAGTCATCTTGTTTTAGACTTGACAAAGCATGGAGAGATTATTTGTTCAATAAATGCAATCATTTTGAGGATGAATGTTCTGTGAATAGCTTGTTTCCTTTCCCACCTCCTCAGATTTATCTGTCAAACAAAATCCCAAAATAACACTCATTCTGTCACTTGTCAAGTAACAGTTTACTATTACCATTCGGAAACGTGTGCCTTTTAAAGGCATGTTTGGATCTTGTGGTCTGTTCCAGTTTTCTGACGGGATTGGTAATGCTCTCAGCATGCCTTTCTAATAGAAGCACTCGCAAAAAGTCAGAATTTTTTCTCCAACAAGGACTCTCTCCTACCGACTTAAAATTTCCTTTTATGTTTCCTATTTACTCTAACAGCCCCAGTTAAATGTGAAACTAGGGGAAACAAACAGAGAACAAATTGTGTATAAATGCAGAAAAAAAAACCAATTTAAGAATTCCAGTTCATAATTATGAAGAAAAAAATGCTTTATATTTTTCCTCCATGTCTAGCAGCCAGCAGCAGTGGGCAGTGCTTTTAAATTGCACCTCATAATTTAAACTGTACAAAGCTTTTCCACAGTACCACACCACTTAGGGCATAGGCAAAAAGGGGTCAGATGTAATCCTAGCAGCAGGACAAGCTTTCACTTGTCTGTTAGAGACAGTTCTGAGGTCATTGAAGGGAAGGATGGGAGCAGAGTGCTGCCTTCAGAGAGAGGATGCTGACGCAGTTGACCTAGCGCAGGGTAACACAGCGGTTGCTATCACTTGCAGATAGTCCCTCTAAGAATGGATCACTGCTGTCGGATGGGCATTGCACTTTCTCCCCACTTTGCTGTCCCCTGGCCAAAGTATTAGCAAGGAGAATGATGGAACAGTGACTTGGGCGTCAAGAAGCGCTGCAGCGATCCCAATGTCCATCAGCATTTGCAAAACGCACCGTGCACTTCACGCCGGTTTGCTCGTGATGTCCGTGTGCGACACCACCGTGCTCAGGCTGCCGTGCAGGGGGCTGAGGGCCCCTCAGCTGGATCTGAAACTGCCTGGCTGCTGTACCACGTACAGCACACACATCAGTGTCCTGTCTGTCACAAATTGCAGCTGTGCTACCTGTGACCTGTGAGAATTTCCAGAAGGGGACACACAAAGGCCTTGTCTCAGCAAAAGGTGTTAGATCATGGTTCTTGGATGTACATGTCCTCTGTCAAGATGTGTGACTCTGGGAAGACTTAGCCAAAGATAGTTTGGTTTTTAGGACTTTATCCTGTGAAGGTGAGGAGATTCAGAGGAACCCCATCTTCTGGATAAATGCTAACACCAATCACATACATCCCTTTGGTTTCGGAAAAGTACATCAGAATTTGCAAGAAGCTGCACTGCCATACTTAGATTCAAAAGAGAAGAAAACACGTAGTAACTGCAGAAGTGCAATCACTGAAGCCATTTTCCAAGGCATCAAAAACCCGAGTGTCAAATATGAACATCTTTGGGGCTTTGTGTAAGGAAGTATCCATAGACTCCTGCAAATGTAGATTGTCTTGCTAGACCCCTAAAGCAACAGAGGTACAAGAAGCTACTGCATGGACTGGCCTTTTTTCTCTGCCAGAAGGGCAAGAGGACGTCTGTATGAGAGTCCTTGTTCTGCCACATCACAGCTTCCTGGATAGAACGAGTTATTGGTGTACATGAAACTAAGAGCTATAAATTGCTGTGGCTGGTGCTTGCAGAAGTGCAACAGTGGACCTTTGAGAAGAAAATAAATTAGGAGTTTTCTGATTTATGTATAACTAACAGATTTTTTCAAAAGTTCTCATTTCCAAAAGGTATACTACATCCATCAATTTTAACCAGATCTACACTACACTTAACTCGGAGTAGCGCTACTGCTGGTTGTACATACTCTGCAAGAAACGCAACTCGAGTTTTGAATCCGGAGGCAAGTTTCAAGAACAGCACCTATGACATGCAAAGCACTTAGAAGCTTGGCGGAAGGATCTGGAGAAATCAAACCCCAATAGCCTAAAGGCTCAGGCACCTAGATATTGCTAGAAGATGTGAGGTCACTATCAGGAAGTAGCAGAGGAGAACATCTCTGTTGGTCGATGGATGGCAGAAGTTTGAACTACCAGTGTGATGCAGAGGTAACACTGGGAGGGATCAGTAGAGTTGGTAGAGTGTAAATATGAATGTGAATAGTGATGGCAAGACCTTGCTTGGATGCTGTATTCAGTCCTGGGTTTAAGGCTGCTGGAATGACAGGGGAAAAGATATTATGACAGGAGATATTACACCTTGCCCCCCAGTCAACCAACCAACAAAAGAGAATTCCCTCAATTGCTTAATGCAGGAGTACAGAGGATGACCTCATGGTATGATTGTTCCTTCAGGAACATAGATTGGCCATTATTTGCAGGCAAAAAAAATTACTTCAACTAAAAGGAGTAACCAAAAAGTATATAAAGTTGTTGTGATCACTTCAGCTAAAAACTTAGGTGAAGGCTCCTATCCAACCGAGAAACAAAATCAGGCACATGCTTTCAATTGGAAGAGTGATAACAACACCAAAAAAAACCCCTAGCCAGTCATATGAGGGAGCATGATAGCTGTGTAAAGGAGATTATATGTTGTCTCAGCAGGGGACTGGCCTTGCTGACCTAAGATCTTCTTTCTGGTCTTAAGTGCAACTGATTAATTCTTTAGCTGATGGTCCAGACATTTCCCAGCCATTCACGAGAGGATACGCAGACGTGAACAGATTGAGGATAAACTGGAATACCTCTGATTTGCCTTACAACCACTCTCCTAATCAACTCTCCTAAGATAAAAGCCATATGTATTTCTACTAGAATCTCTGTTTTCGTTCTAAGCACAACTTTCCCTAGTTCCTAGAGATAAAAATGAGAAAGTCTCAGGTAAGCATATTAAAACACTTAGCATTTTACATTTTAACTTCCACAGACCTTTGTCAAGTGTAAGCTGAGGGCTAACAAGTTAATTGAAATATGTAATAAGCTTAGAATAAGAAAAAAATCTGTAAGGCAAATCATTTTAAAAAAGAAACCTTTTTGTACATGTTGTTTAGAAGAACAGATTTAATAAAAGTCAAATTTTCTTCTATTTTCCTGTGAGGTTCTATGGTTGAAATTTTTTATTACTCAGCATGCTTGCACTCTTTGAAATTTCATAAAGTTTCCTTGTATCAAGCAATAACTCTGCCCAAAATAGGTAATAATTAAGCAAACAAAACAAAATTACAGTGGTATCTGAGTGCGTTCATACTGAGTGCCATTTTCAAATCCCTGTTACACACTTACAATAGCTCTCTTTCAGCAGAACTAAAAGAAACAGTTGGTATTGTGACTGCTAACACAGGATAAGGTTCCAGTACCTAGATCTTTCATAGATCCTGCTTGAAGAAGTCAATTTTTATGCGCATCCAACATTTAAAGTAAGAACGATACAAACAATTAAAGTTAAGAACCACAAAACCGTGTTTTGTGTCTCTGGAGAAGATAATTGTAGGATGCCAAGTGACAGTCAACAGCCACAACTCTGAAAATCAGAGAACATTTATTCAGTGCTACTAAAACACAAGAAGACACAGAATTATCACGTACTTCTGATAAGGTACCTTTTTTATCTTCCTACAAATTAAGCTTAATGAACATTAGTTGAACGTTTACAGGCTTGACTATTTTTTTTCCTCAAGATTTCTGCACTGATTACAAATCTCATTTTAACAAAAGCAAGCTGTACCTTCTGATCTTGCAATCGCTGAAAAAACAAGTTACATTTTCTACCATCCTGTTCCATTAGGGATGAAATCCAAATGAATCACTTTGAACTTGATAACAACGTCTATTTAAGAGCTTCCTTTCACATCCAAGCCAAATACTTACCTAAAGCCAACAGGTAGAAACCTATGATAGTCTCTCCTTGCTCTGTTACAGCTGCCTCTCTGGTCAGAAAACTGATGTTGTTGTTCCTCCAGGGTGCTTGTGCAGAAAACTGGAGAGACATTTTCAGTGGAGCTTATGACCCAGAAATCGTCCTTCCCCAGTATGTCCTGGTGAATAAAATGGTTCCAGCCTTTTCCTCAGTTTCTGCTCGCTGTATTCAAGGGAGCTCTCAATAAGACTAATGATCTAAAGAAGGAAATCTCAAGGGACAGGAGCTTTGCAGCCTTCTGACCTACTCTTCTTCACTAATCCTATCTATTAATACAGCCTGTGAACCTGTGGCCAGCAAAAGACAGCAGATTTCCTCGTATCCTCATTACTGCTATGTGCAAAAATCTTTAATGAAGAGCGTGTGCATGACAAAGGACAACTTCCTCTAAAATAAGGTAATACCACATGACCTACAGGCTCACAGGCACACCCACACCATACTGATATGTTGCTTAAATAGCTGTACTTTCATCTTTTTTTCTTCACTGAGGATGAATGGAATTTTAGTTCAAATGAAATTCAGGAAAAATCTCACATAAATTTAAAAAAAAAAAAAGCACAGTGAAAAAAACCAGGGAGGTGTCACCACCTGAGAATGTGACTTTAACATGGCAGAAAAATCATCTATGAAGTTACTTTACCAGCAGGTTAGTTGTTAATTTAAAAAGAAGAGAAGGTAATTTCCAGTACAGGTTGAAAAAAAATCTAAGTACTTTGGATCATATTTTTAGACTGCTAAGCACCCTCCAATCTTGGAGTAAGCTCCAAGTGTGATGTGGGATTTTTCCCGTACTGTTGAAAAATGAGACCTTGTCTTGTTGAAGTGCATGGGACTTGAGTCAGCCAGGAGTATTTTTAGTTTTTTCTGAGGTGTCAATAATTGTAGTCATAACTAAAAAAATTGAGTCTGAATTAATTCATCTGGAGCAGCAAAGTTTTCCTGGTGAGCAACACATTCTCACTGCACTGAAATCCCCATGCCTGTCTTGCACTGGCTTGTCCCTTCTCACCCCGGGCAGCAAACTGGGCCCAGTGGTGGCATCCAGCTGAAGGCAGCAGAGCACCTCACTGTGAATCTCCCCTGCCCCCAGGCTGGCTTTGTCCTTCCTGGGGCAGACTGGCTGCTCCCGTCAAGCTTCCCTTGTGTTTGCTATGGAAATGTCACCACACGAGAGGGGAATAATGGCAATGTGACAAGAATTAAAGGGCAGAGCAATCCTTTACCATGAGGAGGGAGACACAGACACGTTGTGATGAAAGAGAGAAGCCTCTCACCTTCCTGCTAAAGGTGAGGACAGTGACCCACACACTTGGTTCAGTGAAGAGCCTTGCAAGGGTCACAGCTTTGACTTGTCCCCAGCCATCTCACTCTTGTAGCAGGCGCTGGACTGCTGCTCTCTCTTTCTCCGACCCTAAAGTCTGCAGGATGGGTCTGGCAGCTCCTACAGATCACATTTCTGCAGCTAAGTGGTCTGATTTTCCCAGCCACTTGCCACAGCCCACCTTCTGACTCTTTGAGAGACCTATCGGTAGACAGCTGGAGTTGAACCCTGACAAGCCTCCTAAAGCTCACTGTGACGGAGTGACCAGGGACTCACCAGCTCAGTGATTAAAAATGGCCCTAGCAGTGCTCTTGAAGCCAAAGGCCTTCATTGCTGTGCTTCTGCAACAATTCCAGGTTGGCTCCAATGTTCCCACCCCACTCTAACTTCAGGCATCTCTTGACCATGCACACATCCCTCACAAGGCTGTCTGGCATGCCCGGCACAAGTGGCCTTTTCTCTGCTGTGGTGCTGCTCTCTGCAGCCATCTAAGTACCCTGGGCCCCCAGCAAAGCCCTGGACAGGCATCAGCTTTCACAGGGAACATGGGCACAATCACACATTTTCAGCAGTGAGCTGCAGCAGCCATTTCTGGCTAGTTATCCACCTGTGGGTGGATCGGATCGCTGCTCAGGTGGAGGGTAGGGAGAGAGTTCTTGCTGAAGGCACTGCCCAGGGACATTCACAAATGCTCAAGAAGGCCCACAACAAAGCACAGCAATGTCACCTACTTTCAGGACAAGGAACTTGGGTCGGAGAAGAGGTCCTCAGAAGAGAATCCATCACAACATCTCTGTCCATGAATGCTCATGTCTTCAGTGGAGTGTATTTTATCAACTATCAAGAGAAAGACGTACAAAAGGATTACACTTTACATTGGGCAGAAACCTGGTCCATGCTCCCTCTACTCTCTCGCTGGAAATGAAACAGCCACCCAACAGCCCATTTGTGGGACAAATCCAAGGCCTCTGGGCAAGATTCCTCATCTTAGTGAGAGGAAAGAGACTAGCTCCCCAAGAGTTTCCCCCAGCAATGAGGCACATCTCACACTGTGCAGGTCTCTCCTGCTGTGCAGCCAGGATGTGGTGTCCTGGAACAAGGTGTTGTTTCCCACCCTCATTGCAAGCATAGCTGTATTGACCTGCTACACCACAGGCAGTGCTGAGGTGACAGGGCCCGCTTGCTGACCACTTCCCTTTGTGCACAAGCAGTTTTTCCATGGCATTTGACACAGGCCTGGACTTCCAAGTCTGAGTTTGGCATCTGTTGTCACTCTAGTGCACTCTACTTTGATTAAATAGGGAGAGGGACAACCAGCACTTCAAAAGGTAATAAGTAACCATGATAATTATTTCCTTTTTGCCACAATAAAAGGCAAATTATATTATTTGCCTTGATATCCTGAACTTGAATTTTGATTTTTCCCAGCTGTGAGTTTCTTCTGGCTTCAAAGAAATACCACAGCTCCATGGACATATCAACTTTACATTTCAACGACAAAGTCTTCTGCCAAGCCTTATCCCTTGTAATAATAGTGAGAAGGAAGAAAGAGGGGAAAAAAGGACTGTTTTGGTATTCAAGGAAAAAAACAAATCTGACTAAACTGCTCTCCGTAATTAAGCATCCTTTTTGATGATTGTTTTCCCCCCACCCCAGTCTTCACACATTACACTGAGTGATTAATACCTTGACCTGCTTGCAGTTTTCTCCTTCCTCCCTCTGGTGGCATCCTCCAGTGAAGAGCAGAGGCTTTGCAAGCTGCTGTGGTTTATTTGGTGGGTCTGCAGGTCACCGTGCTTCCAAACGAGAGAAAGGCTCCCTCTGCAGATTACTGGAGCCCAGGTTCATGTCTCTCAGTGCTTCGGTGGTGACCAATTTAGTGGCTTCACAGAGATTATCCCCGAGTGCCTTCACTATTCTCACAAAGTGCTTTGCAAGGATTAGAGCAGCATATGCTATAGGCCGTTCTATAAAAGGACAAGAAAACGAAAACGCTGTGATGGTATAGAGGAATTACTGTGTTTGACATAGCTGTGACTGTGGGAAGGCATGGGGAAAAATGGACTTGGATATGAAAGGACCTAAAGCCTTTTCGTAAATCCGTAGGAACTGCAGGCTGGGTCCGCAGAAGGGACACAAAAAAAGCAAACGCTCCTTGAGACACTGCGGCCGCTCCTCTGCTCCCTCTGCTCGGCCCAAGCTCAGCCGTGCCTTCCCCACGGTTTCCTGCCTGCAGGTCCAGCAGGGCCACGGCACCCGCCGGGGCGGGGGCAGAGCTGGGGCGGCTCCGGAGCCCCGGCCAAGCCGCGAAAAGGGCGCACAGCGCCGGGCACACCTGGGGGCAGAGCAGCGAGCCCTGCTGGGCTGGGAGCAGCCGCACGGATGTTTCAGTCCTGCTGCAGACCGCGCCCCACAGACCTTCAGGGGGTGTTACACAGCCGGCCCATCAGGCCGGAGCCAGCCCTACCCAGTCCCTGCCGGCCACATCCCATGGCCTCCCTGAAATCACCGCTCGGGGCCGCACCTGAGGGTGTGGGGCAGCTGCTCCCGGAAGGTTAATGAGTGAGGAACCCCCCTGAAACCACTGATACCTCAGGACACCTGACTAAAGCAAGCGATGAAATGACCAGGTTAGGACACAACAGGGCAATAAAGCCCATCTTACGAACATACCAAACCAACCAGGGGTCTCTGAGGTAGCAGGCAAAGCCAATTTAGAGCAGACACAAGCCAGCAGCACCTCCTATTTGGGCTGCTAAAACGTGCAACAGCCTTTTAATCCTCCCTGTTTGCCTCTCTAAATGTTGTCAAAGTGACATATATACCAGTACAAAAAGGCAAGTATCACAGCAGCACTAACTGGCCTGAGATACTCAGTCTAGTTACATTAGAATCCAGTGTACTGTTTCCAATACAGAAAAACAGAAAAATCCTAAAAAATTAAAATTTATGTGTGACAGAAAACATATGATGAATGTTTCTAACAAGCACCTGTTTTCCCTGAGGAGCATGGAGATTTGGGCAGTTGCCAAAGGAATGATTTTGTCAGAAAGCCGGTGTAAGTTCTCACAGCACTATTTTTGCACGATACCTGTCATACATGGGTTAAAGGAAAGGCAAAGGAGGAGGCAAAAGAAAAACTATTCAGAAGGGATGGTTTAAAATAAACTGTAAGCTGATAGAAAATTGGTTGTGTGGAATAAAAATACAGTTTTGTCTCTGTAAGGCATAACATTTTCTGAGCTTTTACAGAAATATAATTGAGGGATTTCAAGACAAATCCAATGGTGTATAAGTAGGATACATCTTTAGGTTCTTTTTGATAAATTATTTTCATTTTTGCTTCACATTTTTAATTAGAATATTCACTACAACATGAAAAAACTGTCAATATGCAACAAGACATCACTTAGTCTTGCAATGAACAATCACGCAATGATGAATTATGCCTACGGATTTCACTGAGGCAGCCAGAAAAGGCATTTTATATCAGTGACAGAAGATTTTTCCAAATTCAGATCATGCATTTTTTCCCGGGTTCCAATAAAATACATTTGTTGAAAGTATTTGCAGAGATTCTTTTCTAACACACATTGAACGAAAAGGAAAAAAATCCCGAGATTAAATCAGTAAAGCTTAAAACATGTTGATGGACGAATGGGAATGACTGTGCCTGCTGCAAGCCATTTGGAATAGCTTACCTGTAAGAACCAGATCTGAATCTGCTCTTTTGTTGCCAGTGTTCAGTTTTGTAGCACAAAAGCACATCTGAAACACCTAAACTGAAGAGTGACCATAATGTGAAACATGCTTGACCACTTATATTTCAAAACAAGCCCGTTTAACCCTAGAGAGTTCCCTTGCTGGGACATTTTAGTATGAAAACAATTGCACTCTATGCATTCTCTAGTTAAATGTCTAAACCACATTTCTTCGCCTGTGTTGGGTTATTTGCCAAACTCAGTTAAGAAAATAGTTACATCACATAATGAATATATTGTAAAATCCATACTTCTGCCATGATTTCAAGGGACTTCAGCCTATTCAGCTTCATACATTATTCTTGTTCTCATCAATCCTGAATGCTAATGTTTCTCTGAGGAGTTGTGCTCTGTAGCTTGTGACAGCTCTAGAAAACTACCTGACAAAAAAAAAAAAAAGCTTGGTCAGTGCTTATTACTGCAATATAGAGTTTGAAATTAACTGTTTCTCCAGGAACACTGTTTAGATCGATGCTAATGTGAAGACAGGCTATCCTGCCACTTCAGATACATGTTACTTTCATGTTGAAAGGTGATTGAAGAGAATGGGAACTACTTTGTGCAGATTAGGTGGCTGAGGCTTCGTATTATCTAACCTCCCTGCTCTGAGCTGAACTTACACCGAGTAGGTTAGGTAAAGGAAATTAAAACCTTTTGGGCAGCTGAACCAGTTTGTGAGAGATCTCAGTGAAGTGTGGGAAGTCCTTCTGAGACGGTAGAGTTTCCTCAGAAGAGGGGGGGCACTCCTGGCAACCACCGATAGAGTGGCTGAAAGGCAGGAGCCTCTCTGTGGCACAAAGGAATACAAGACTTGAGCTCTTTCATTTCTAACCTGTCTTCATGAGTCGCACTGACTTTTTTTAATTAAAAGAATTTTTTACTGTAGCTCCTGCTACAGTAAAACTTGGCTTTTTGGCTTTAAAAGCCTTCCAGTCATCCTTGGTGAGCTCATTAGAGTAGCAGGTTTAAACAAACCTACTTCAAAAGAGTGGCTGGCTGGTGTTCTGTCACTGGGGTGCTTTTACTCTCTGCATTGCAGCAGTGCTTCACTGCTCCAGTTCGGAGGGGAGCCCAGCTAGAGCATCAATTTTCCCCAAATATGGGCTTGCATCATAGCATATGCCTGCAGTCTCAAAATGGTACATGTTTTGAAACATGAAAACTGATCCTTAATTTCTTAGGTGTTGGTTCAAAAAGGCAGAAGGTATTGCGGTTTTTCTGCTTACCAAGCTCGAAGTACACGATCAGAGGCAGGTGCCCTGAATGACCTGTCACTTTGACTCAAGTGAAGAAATCACTCTCTGCAGAAAAGGCAGAACAAAACCGCCAGCGTTTCACGTTTCAGCGGGACTTCAATGTCAGGAGAAACTTAAAGTTGCATTCTAGAGACTAAGCAAGCTATTGCAAATCCAGCAAATTAGGGAATTAGACAGGGGAAGAAAAAGGGAAGCAAAAAGCATTTCAAAATGTATTTCACTTATGACAATGGAAAATAAATAAAGAATACTAACATGGGAAAAAGTCCCAATAACTATCCAATACAACGTATTTCCCACCACCTACAATTCTCCCTGGTGTTATACTCACCCTGCCACACTTTCCCTCGAGTCTTCAGGCAGTTGGCTTCAGTCAGGGGAGGAAATGGTTATAGGGAGCAGCATATTCCTATTTTTTTTCTGGAAGGAACACGATGGCAGCGCCCAAGCAGCATGATGTTGAAACTGCTGATTTCTTCCTTCTTTTTCTAAAGCCTGCTCTGGGTTGCTTTTGGTACATTTTCTCTTACTTTACACCTTGTTCTTTTTATTTGGTCTGCAACTCCACATAATGTCTGAATGACCTGTATTAAAAATATCTTACATATGTTATATACTTATTATCTGTTTCCTCTGCCACCTATAAGCCAGTTTTGCCTGTTTCCACAGTTTACTGTTGAGCTGTCCACAGCTCTCGACTGACATTTCCATGCCCTCTTCTCTTATCCTCTTCATGTCTGCACTCCTCTCCCCTGCATCCTGGGTTGCCACAGGCAGTCCTCAATTGCCAGGCCAGGCCTTTTTCCTTTTACATTGCAATATTAAGATGGTGGAATAAATATTTCATTCTACACAAAATAACTATTCACTACACTTGTCTGTATAAAAAAATCCAAGCTTGTGGTTATATCCCATGATCAAATCAGGAAATAGTCACCTGATAATTAAAATAAACTACTGTCACAGCTAAGCCAGCTAAAATGGAGTTCCAGGCAGGCTGAGGCCATTTGAGGCAAAGCAAGCCTGACGTGCCTTAGTACTGCAGTGTCAGTACATAGCCTGTGGTATGTAACCAGCAATAGCAAGAACTGTGTTTGTGGGCCTACAGGCTACACAGATCAGGCAGTGGCTGGACAGAGCTGCATTGGCTTCAGCAAAGTTTTGTTCATCATATAAAATTATAGAACAAAGCAAGCCTCCTGCTTATCTCCATCTGTTCTTGTCCTGTGTCAAATTATGCACAGGTTGATTCCGACCGCTTTGAAAAAGTGTGCTTTCCTTTTGGATGATGCTTTTGGATCACTTTTGATGACACTGAGCATGCTCAGCTCCAACATCCAAACTAGCAAAACAACACAGACTTTTATCTTGATGTGTTCCTATGAGATTGTGTGCAGGCAGCATCAAATAGAGCAAAACCTAGGGCACCGTGCTTTCACTGCCTTGCCTCTCCCACCACGTCTAAGAACAGAGCCTGTGAGGTTTCTCTCTCCATTACTCTTACTTGTGTTTGCCTTCCACAAAACATCCAGAATTTACAGGGTAGTAAGGGTCACACCCTGAAACTTCCCATTCAAACCTCAGGTATGTTGTCTTCCTAAAACTTCCATTCAAAGTGATGAGCTTTCCAAGGACTTAACCACAATTAGAATTTAATCCTGGATTAAGAGAATACACCACAGGAAGAGGAAATCACTGAAAACATAAATAATCTTAACCTGCTGTTATTCTTCTGTCAGTTGAATCCAATTAAATGTTTCCAGGTGCCAGTTGCTATTATAAACTATATCACACAGACTGCTATGAAATGTTTAATATTTGCATTCCAGCGGGTGTGGGAGCGGATAATAGGAGTGGCCCATAACAATGACCAGCCTGGGAAACTGCTGCATCAGAGGAGTCCTAGACATGCTGGTTTCTTCTGCTCTTACCCTTTATGGACTTCCTGTAAGTTTCTGTTGAAAATCAGAAAGAATGCATCCTCCCAGGATTTTTCCTTTGCTGAAAAGGAAAAATGTTTTTCTTCTGAGACCTAGTTCATGCTCCTGCACATCTCATGGACTCACAGGGATAACGGACATTTCCAGAATACTGAGAATATCATTCACACAAAGAAGACTAGAGCTTGGAAAGCATCTAACCTACTAGGAGGTCACTTGAAAACAGTACAAGTGTTTAGAGAACCACTTGCAAGCTTCTTAACAACACACAATCAACTCAAGACTATAACGTTTTATGGACAAGAAGACACTTTTCCTTACTTCCTATGTATCGTTGCTCACTATCAAACATTACCCTTTTACATCTTCCCATATACTGGGCTGTATGGATCCATACATTAAAATACCAGTACTCACAAGTCTTTTTGTCTCAGCTCCCAAGAAAGAGGAAAACAGAAATTTCCTTCCCCTTATATGATTTAGTTTACTTCAGGCTGGTACTTTTCCATGCATGAAAAATATATGAAAAAGACCCAAACATTGTATTTATACTTACACAATGGTAAAGGTCCCTGGTTCCCTTGTTGAACAGGATATATGATTCTAAGACTAACATCCACACTCTGGAAAGTTAGTGGGACCATTATTTTTGGACAAACCACTTCAGTTTTTCTTCCAAACTTGGGGAAGAAGTCAGGAGTGCAATTTCTAGAAAAGCAAACTGAGGTTTGGATTGCCACTATGTACCCACTGGCTCTTTTGTGTGACTGCCAAAGAAATTCTGCATAAATCCCAGGTATCTGGGGCATGCGGTAAAACCCACCAGTTTTATCACAGACATTATTTCCCCACATGAACAGTTTTAACAGAAACATCATTATGCCACAGAATACAAGTGCTGTGTGAAGGGACTCCACTCTGGCTCAGAATTTAATTTGGCATTTTATAGCAGACAGCTTTCTGCCAATAAACTGTGTACAGACAGTATTTTATAACCGAATTGTACATACTCACTGTGCTAGAGAGGAAGGAGCTGCACATCCATACAAGCAGTGGGATTTTACAGAAGAAACTGACTCCATTAAGCTTTTATTTACTAAAGACAAGACTCATATTTGCAACAACACAGGTGAAAGAAACTGAAAAATGTCTCAAACACTGTATATTTTGTAATGCCAGAAAGCTCTGCCTTCAGGGCTTTGGCTTCCCTAAGAATATTTTGGAAACACGATAGATACATTATAGGTTAGCCTATAGGTGAAACACAACCAGCTGATGATTCCAAAACAGGGCACCTCGGGGCAGAGCAGGAGAGGCAGCACTGCTGCTCCATTGACCTTCTAACACCTGAGCCCCATCACCAGCACCAGCCGTGCTTCAGCCCCAGCACCTGCGAGGAGCAGCTCACGCCTCTTGAACTCCCAGTGCAAGAGCCCCAGGTTCCACCTTGGAGATGGATAAAGCCTGCATACAGTCACACGTTTGCCAGAGAACGGGGGTGCAGGGATGACAAGGGCACAGGCAGATGCCTGTGTCTGTTGCAGCACTTCAGCCATCTCTCCCCTCATCACCACCGCCCACCCCACTCTCTCTTCCTGGGCTTTTGTGTAGAGAAAGGCTGATTCCCTTTACAGTCCCTTCTGTAAGGACTTAATGGAGTTTGAGTGCTCATTTATTTTCTTTCCCATCCAAAACCCAGGACCTGTACAAAACCAGAATGTAGATTCTCTCAATTCACTGGGTTTATTTGAAGCTGACTGCTTTCCAGCAGCATTTCCTACAGAAAAAGCAGGTGTGCCATCACTCTATCAGTCTGCTCCTCCCTGCAAATTTGAAGCAATGTGCCAGTCCCAACCACCTGCAACAGAGTAGTAGTTTCAGATGTGAGGATTACAAGAGGTTTCAGGCAAAGCTTTCTCAGCCTATCATAATGCCAAGTGAGAATTACTAATAAAGTTTCCTAGCCTCTTCCTTAAAAGGACAATAAAAGAGGGCAATAGTGGTTATCTGTCTGTGTCTTCACCACAAGCTTGGGATCAACAGTCGTACAGAAGACAGAGATAATATCACCTCAGCAGTCCTCAAGAGGCCAAGGTGGTACACAGAAAGGCTACAGATGTCAGCCTTCTTCGTGGGAAACATTGATGCAAGACATACATAAAGACAAAGATTTTATTTTGTTTTTTGGTAAACTTCCAAGCATTTCACATTTCTAAGTTGATCTCCTTAACAAAATGGTATTGACACTGCAACTTCAAATCAAAAGGTTGACAAAAAAGGTAATAGGTACCAGTGACTTCCACTGAAGAACCATATGGAGCTACAAACAGCTTTTCCATGTGAATGAATGCAGCTTTTCTCCAAGAGGAATAGACTCAGCACAACATAAGGCCTACAGAAGAGAAAACACTGCCTCTTCTTTCCCTGGAAAGCTTTAAAACATCAGTGCTCTTTGCAGGGACTCTGCTCTGAGACGAATTTAGGGAAAGGATGGAAGCAGATGACTTCTTAGAGAAGAAACAAGAACAAACAACTCCAGTAGGGATTTCAGATTGGCTTGCCTGAAAATTACAGTCTCTCTGATCTTGTAAATGAATGACAAAGTTCTTCAGCACTTCAAAAGAAGCAGTATCAGCTTTACAGGGCTGTTTGCCTGGTGTATAAATAAATGGGCTGCTTACTTGGGCAAGAGCACACGCTACCAAGCAAGGTCAGAAGAGGTGAGGAGTTACATCCAAACTGCAGCTTGACATGGCCAAGGAGGTGGGCACTTCATCATTTTGCCCACTTTTGCTCATAATCCTTTGAGCAGGTCAGCTGTATCTGCTGAGGGAAAACAGAGACCATCACTGTTCACAGACACACAAGAAGTGAGCTTTCAAAACACTCTCAGTTCTCAGGTCACTTTACCAATGCAAACTGGAAAAATAAAGAATAACATTTGAATGGCATTTTGCACCATTAGGTTGCCAAGGTTTTTCACAAAGGACATTTTATTTGCCCAGGCAAACCCAAAAGTCCCTGTCATCTCAGGGCTTGGCCACACATCAGGTGAGTGATCTGAGCCTTGCTTGCACCTGTGGTGAGTTTTAAGGCTCTTTTCTGATACTAGGTCAGAGATATTTGCTTTCTCATAATGCTTTCCATTACATGGTATCTCTTGAGGAGGAGAATTGTAAAGCTCTAGGCTATTGAGAGTTTTCTTTAATAGGCTACAACAACTGATTCTCTAACATCCTGACTGGAAAGGCGAGTTGGTAGAGCTATCCATACTGTGGCAGTACTACTACTGAACCTTCACTTGCACGTGGAGCAAGATAAAGTCAGACTGAAAGACATCTGTGTAATTTCAACTGACAGAGGCAAACCCAAAAAACAACAGCAACCAGTTATAGACAGAATGTTGTGTCTCCATTCTCTATGAGGTTCCTTCTTTCCCCACAGCAGAACACCCAGGGAAGTAATTCACAGCATGGCAGCCAAGATGGTTCTCTGCAGAAATGCTAGATTTTCCACCCTGTTTGGGATTTCTAGGAATGAAAACTGATGGCAGCAGGAGACTGAGAATGGATGAATACAAAGACTGCAATCAGCTCTTAGCCAAGAACAAAAACCTTCTGACCTGTGTGAACAGCAGAAGGAAATCACCTTTCAGATGCTTCTTGATGCCGTCCTCACGATGAGGTACACAGCTTAGGAGCCTGCACTGGCACTGCAGGAAAAACAAGTGGAGAGCTCTGAGTGAACACACCTAATTCAGAATTATCCTTCTAAATCTTTACATCTATAACCTAAATCTGTGTGCCATGTGAGATCATACAGATCTTGCCAATAGCTCAATTGTTCCCTCTCCTTACGCATACCTGCTAGAATCTCAGGGATAAGGAGGTATGCTTTGTTAAATAAATCCTTGATCCCAACTCTGGTCTGACACTTCTTTTACTTGATGGTAAATCTCAGTTCTGCCTTTTTTACCTCCCTCAGGGCTTTCCACACGTTCTTTTGTTTTCTGACTCTAAGTACCCTCACACCCATCTCCTAAGAGTATGATTTCTTTCACTGTAGATGTGGATGTTCCCCAATCTACCCCCATTACATGCAGCCAACACTGGAAGGAGTATGTCTCCCACACCATGGGGAAAAGAGTTCTGCAGTAAAGAGGAGCACGAGTCTTCTCTCAGTACTATTCGTGGCACAGCCTCAGATTATTGACTCTGCTGATATAAAAATGTGTCATCCCAGTATTATACTGTCTCAGGATATTTTCCTTCAAATCCCTGAAAATGACTTCTCAGACTCCAAAGGGACATGACATCAAACAGCTGGGCAAAGACACTCATGGCACTTTCCATCATCTGTGCAGGGAAAAGAATGGACAAAACCAAGCATATTTTTGTTGGATTGCTCTGGAACAGCAATTGATGCACTGCTATGCGGACTAGCAGAAGCAGCCAGGAAAGTCTACCTGTCAGAGTGCTATTAACAGGTTTGAGAAAGTCCCATGCCTTCTCTGGTAGTGGGCTCTCTGTACTGACTCACATGAGATTATTACTTTAGCAAGACAGTCAACATTTATAGCACCATCCTGTTGCTCACTGTGAAGCTAAGATTTGCCTTCATCTTACACTTTTACTTTGCTACCTCTGACATGGCGAAGCTGAGCACCCCATCTCAAGCTGCCTGAAGGAGCTCAAGTCTGCTCCCCTGAAGTCCAGGGCTTTGTCTCTGTCACTGGCCTTCCTCACACCCCCTTTCACATCAGCCACCATGCTGAGTGGCTCATCCCTGGCTTTATGCCCTGCTGGAGGAGTTTCTAGTCTCCAGTACTCTCTAGGCATAGGGTAGCTCTGGTTCTGTGAGCAGCTGAGACACCTCCGCAGAAGCACCATTAGGATTAGCATGGCTCATGTTTGCAGTCATTATTGGGCTTGGGGGTGAGAGAGACTGGCCTTGCACTCCTATGGTGCTGGACGGGACATGCAGGTCCCTGGCTGGAGGCATCATGACTTACTGTCTGCCAGGGCAGAGAGCTTGCTGGCTACAAATCCTGCTTTGCCCCTGCACTTTTTGATGTTTAAAACTGTATTCTCTAACAGAAAGGCTCAGCTTTCACGAAGTTAGTCCTTCAAAGAATAATTTAATTTCACAAGATCCTTTACATGGTAACGGTTATAAACCCCCCTCAGCTTCCACAAAGCCTTGCTTTTACCAGTCAGTACTGGGGCAGGTCACTGACCACAGAACCAACCAGGAACACTACAAGTGACTTACGGAGGCTTGGACATTAAAATTAATTTTTAGTTTCAAAGAGATGACAGCAAACTCACTGTAAGTAGTTGTACATACACACGAGAATAATAATGACTGGCTCCAGGCACTGAATGTCTTCAAACAGGCCCTGAATTCCAGGGAAACAGAAGGTATATTGCAGATGGGCATCACACTGCAGCGATGTATCGTTTAGATGGCCTTGTGAAGTGGAAACACAGGCCTGAAGGTGAAAACCCCTCAGATTTTGGTAGGAAATATGTACTCACTGGGGAGCATTAAAAAGAGATTACTTACCTTACCCTCAGTATTTAACCCTCCACAGAATGAACTCCCACACCAACTGCTATATGAGAAAGTATTCAGAGCTCATCCCCAGGGCCAGCTTTTGTAGCTAAGCAAATTATCACATTGTAACAAACGTTGTAAACCATGGCTTTAATTAACCACGGTTATTAATATAACGAGTAAGTGTACACAAAGGCTTTCCTGTGCTTGTCACATCACCTTTACAAACTGATCGCGTGTGAATAGCTTACCTTTGGGCTTCATCTTGCGATGCAACACCCGAACTGAGAGATGCTTCAGTGGTGACGGATTGCTGCCATCCTGTGGCAGGCACACGCATTTCAGACTGACACTTGCCTGAGAGAAAATAGTCCTTTAAGGGTGTCGTTTTAGAAAGAACTCCTACTAACCTGCATTATTCTTAAATGCCACAGAAGGAAAGCCAGTCGTCTGTAACCTGCAGTATTCAGATCTTAGAAAGCCAGGAGCTATTACAGCGATTCCACTACAAATCACTCTCCGATGCAGAAAATAAGGACCAGGTGAGAATAGGCTCATGCCACCTTTTTACTTGGAGAGGTATTGCAGCATTCAGTGGTCTAACTCCAGAAAGGATGCTAACCCTAGCCCAGTTCTAACCATCACCATTTCAGACTGCCAGTTCCAGAATGGACATAAGTAAAAGGATATCCCTGTTTTCGATGCCAGCTGTGCTGGTGTCCTCAACTGCAAAAGCCATCAGATGGCTCGAATAAGGTGAGCCCTCTGCTAAGATTGTATCCAAACTCAATACAATAGCACAAGTGAGGAGGTGTGTGACATAAATGAACCAGAGAATGACCAGCTGATTGTGACTTTCAGAGATTCTGTTTCTCACATCTTGTCACCAGTTCTAGTCTTTGGTGGGAGAGAGTTTTCTATAACATGGCTGTGAGACCGAGGCATCTGGGAACACACGTGAAAACTTGCAGATAAACAATACAGGACCCACTACTGTCAAACTTGTTCATCAATGACCTGGATGAAGGGGCAGATGCCTCCTCAGCAAGTTCACTGATGACACAAAGCTGGGAGGGGTGGCCAATGCCCCAGAGGCTGTGCAGCCCTTCAGAAGGACCTCGACAGGCTGGAGAGATGGGCAGGGAGGAACCTTCTGATATTCAACCAAGGGAAGTGCAGGGTTCGGAACGGGGAGAGGAATAACCCCAGGCACCAGCACAGGCTGGGGGCCAACCTGCTGGAAAGCAGCTCTGTGGAGAGGGACCTGGGGGTCCTGATGGACAACAAGCATCCATGAGCCAGCAGCGTGTCCTTGTGGCCAAGAAGGCCAATGGGATCCTGGGGTGCATTAGGAAGGGCATTGCCAGCAGGTCAAGGGAGGTGATCCTGCCCCTCTTCTCAGCCCTGCTGAGGCACATCTGGAGTGCTGTGTCCAGTTCTGGGCTCCTCAGGACAAGAGAGACGTGGAGCTCCTGGAGTGGCTCCAGTGGAGGGTAACAAAGAGGATTGAGGCACTGGAGCATCTCTCTTACGAGGAAAGGCTGAGGGAGCTGGGCCTGTTCAGCCTCGAGAAGGGGCACTGAGAGGGGACCTCATCAATGTCTGTGAGTGCCTGAAGGGAGGTGCCAAGGGGATGGAGCCAGGCTCTGCTCGGTGGTGCCAAGCAGCAGGGCAGGAGGCAACAGACAGAAACTGATGCACAGGAAGTTTCACCTGAACATGAGGAAGAGCTTCTTTTCTGGGCAGGTGACCAAGCACTGGAACAGATTGCCCAGAGAGGCTGTGGAGTCTCCCTGACTGGAGATATTCCAGAACTATCTGGACACAATCCTATGTAATGTAAATCATCCTAGGATGATGACCCTTGTATCCAACTTTTCTACATTATAAAGGAAAAAAAGGAAAAAAATGCAGCAACAAAATTCAATAACTAGATCTCTCAGTTCATACAGTTTCATTATTGTTAGGACGGAACAGTGATCAGCTAATCCAGACAGCCATCGCTGATCAAGACATTCAAACAAAACAGCCAGAATTCCTGAGGTAGGTCCTGGTCAAAAGAATGTGGGCAAGGGAACAAGACATCTCATTTCACCATTTAGGACAAACCACTTAAACACATTCCTTCTGGTTCCTCAAGCGTCAGAAACTTTGCAAGGAAGGTAACTAGCACATCTCCATCACTAGATGGGCCCTATTAAACACTCCAAGCACACTGCTACCTGCAAAATTGTAGATATCTTGAAAATAAATTGTATTGTCTTTGCATTACAACAGGTAGATTGCCTGTATCACAATCAGAGTGTTTCTGTTTAGGGTTAAAATAAACACTGCTGTGCCCAGAAGAAAAGCAGAAGACTAAATTCACAAAATGTGGTTCAAGATCCATTTTGTTTTGAGATTTCATATTTTACTGGATGACAGTTTTTTGGAGTGTCTTTATGACTTGGGAGGTTCATGAGTTTTAAAAATCAGGATTAATATCTGAATCAAATAATAGTTTCACCATTGCCCAAAACAAGATTCACTGCAGAATGACACGAGGAGTCAGTAGGCTCTGGTTTGGATCCATCGGAGCCAGGAGCACTCCACTAGAAAGCTTTGCCAGTGAGGCTGCTGCTGTCCACTGTCTGTGGCTGCCAGAGCTGGAGGAGCAGGCTTCCTGCTGCACAGGCTCTGCACCATCTACAGCTTCACCAGTTGAAACCCAGACCATTAACTGCCCCTTTGGAAATGAGGAGGCAGCTGCTGTGAAAGGTGCTGTGCAGATACACACTTGATTATCAACACTGCTGCCAAGCACGCAGGGCGCCATTTCCGGTCTAGCTACGGTTTCCAAGTGACAAGGATGCAGAAAGAATCCCAAGGTAATGCACTCTGGAAGCAACAATGATGTGAACAGCTACAGTACTAATCCAAGTTAAAGGCTACAATTACCTGGCACAGTCAACAGCAGATGTTCTCTACACCAATTTCCTACACCAGCTGAGAGTCCAGCTACATCATTATCTATCACCAGAAGGGAACTGATGTTGTTTACAAGTTTCTTCCCTTAACCAAAACCACATAATTTTAAGACCCTTGACTACCTCTGACATCCTGTCCAGACAGTCCCTGACTCAAAATTTTACTCTATCCATGAAGCAAATAAACTTCAAACGAGAGAGCTGAAACACAGAAAAAGGGTTAGATAAAAACAAACAAACAAACAAGTAAAGCAAGTGGTACAAATAAATTAAGTACCTTAAAATTCAATGACTTTAGGGCAACTTCACTTCCAGGACTCTTCCTATCAAAAATGGAATGGATTTTCACCAAATCTCTACTAAGGTATCTGTCAGCTGTTTTCGGGTGGCCATTTACAATTGTCACATGCTAAAACTAAAAGAAGAATGAAATCCATCTCCCTGAAAGAACGCAAGATTCAATAATGGATCTGGGAAAAAAAGGATGCATAGCAGAGAATACATAGAACTCAGCAGAAAAGCAGATTTGCATGGTTCTTTTTATTCAAATGTTTTGAGATCTGTTTTAATGTACATATATAGGTATACATATAATACTTGCCACATTTGGCAGCTGTTGTTTATGCATACAAGGTAAACATGTACTTCTCATACTGAAATCTTGTTTAGTCTGATGAGAGGCATGAAATTCCCAAGCAGATGCTTAGCTCACTAAAGCTGTTTCTGGTCTTTATTCGCAGTTTCATTATTTTTAGTAGTTTGTGACTTTTAAGTCATACAAGATTTGTTACAAGTAACACAAACTTTGACAGAAGTTTTTTTGTTGTTGTCCTTTTTTTTATTCTTCTCTTAACCGTTGTTTATTTTGCTCCATCTTGTCACTTCAAGCCTCATCAGGAGACTGAAGCACCTCTGAATAATCTCACACAGAGACATGGTGGGTTTCACATATGCACCTTTTTTAAAATAAAGCAGGGTCATCCCCTTTGCCCATTTCCAGGCATCAACAGTCAACATCACGAATTTCTATACAAAAAGCATGCCATAATGAATGTATAACACACCAGCTACAGAAATAAATGGCAGCCTTCTTTTCAGAGAAACCACAAATGAATTAAAATAAAGCAACAAAAAAACTTCTTCACATATGACACACTTATGGAGAGGATCTATTTATTCCTGAGCAGGCTGGCAAGTATCCATTGATGGTCAAGTGGGGGAGAGGGAGGAGAAAAAGAATTTTAAGCTGAAAAAGGCACAAAATACAAAAACATTGAGGCCTTTAGAACAAAAAAAAATGCATTATGAGAACTATTTTCAAACCATGTTGTTTTACGATCAAAACAGTATTTGGTGATGATGATAAAGTTGAACATTAAGGATGATGCAAGGTATTCAGGATCAAATTTCTCTTTAACGAACAAAACCCTTGAAGACTTTAGATGGAAAAAACTGAAGAAAACACATGTTTATCTCTTTAGAACCTTATATTCCAATGCCTTCAGATATTCGGTATATACATCTGGATGAAAAATAAATAGGAATTCAACCTAGAAAAAAGTGGGGTTTTTTGGTTTTGGGTTTTTTTTTAATTTGTACTCCTTACATTTCAATCTCATCTTTTAGACTGGCAAAATTACTTGTGACAGCTATTTTAAGTTGAGATTATGGGGTACGCTTCTTTTGCAGGATTTGTAAAATACATTCTCATCTGTTTGCAGGTTCATCATCACAGAGGAGACAGTGCATACAATTTACAAGAGAGATTTGTAGTAAAATTCAGAGATACACAAAAACAAACATGTCAATATAATACTAACTTGGAAGCCAGGTGCAAGTTTTTCAAACTGTACATGTATTTTTAAAAAGATACTGCCTTTTAAAATGTTTATATATTGAAGCATTTTCATTAAGATCAAACACTTTTTAAAACCAGTAAAATTATAGCAGCAATATGGGAGAATATCTAAGCCACATGAACATTAATAATTAAAATAAAACCAAACATGAAATATTACATTAGTCAGATGTTTGTGTTAATACCAAGAACAAGTAACACACAATTACTTATGTCAAACCGAGAAATCTGGATTTGTTCACCTATGAACAAATCTTGTATAGTTCAAAGTTACCATTTACAAAGCAGCGTTGATTGCTGACTTTCACAATCACCTTTCTGGAGTGTCCTGGAGAACTCACTTGAATTTTAAATTCCAAGTCTGACTAAGATCGTTTTTTTCATCTTTGTTTAGGAACTAAGGATGCTTTTAAATACTGATTCCTTAAAATGAGGCTTATTTTATTTACACTATTCAAAGTTTACTTTTCCTTCCAACAACAAAATGTGCAGGAGGATTTACTACATGCTATACAATGTAAAAATAGACTTTAAAAAGTCAGAACGATGCAAGTAAAACTGTACAATGTTTGTTCCCTGCTCCAGTTCATTGCACTATTAAGTTAAACTGGATGAGTTGTCATGCCCAGATGACTTACTGTAGGATCAGAAAATCCACACACACAGAGGAGGTAAATGAATAATGCTTTAGGTAGAGTGCCAAATGAAAAAATACTATGAGTTATATCCAAGGAAAGCTTCTCATCACAGAAAGGATGATGGCTAATTCTGAAAGGCAGCCCTCTTCATGTAGGACACAGAACTGCAAAAAAACCACAAATACACATTGATAAATACCAGTGAAGTTGGTCTCCATAAAAATGCAATGTATACACTAAAATATTTAAATGTTGGGTTCTACCCTATTAGTAACACAGTAAAATCTAGTAATCAACTGAAACTGGCAATTAAGTTTTCAGCCTCTCTCAAAAGGTAATGAAGTGACACAACCCACTATCTTTAACTAATATTATCCAGAAATGAGTTAACTAAAGGTCATGTCTTAAATAGTGCTTTTTAAAGTGTTCTATCAGAAAACAGACCATTAAATAACAGGTGACGCATGCAGTTATATTTTAAAAATATGCACTGACAATTTGAGATTCTAACTCTACTTTCTAATTCTGGTGCGTGTACTAGAATCACACGGTGGGAAGATAAGACATGTCCTTCATGTGTTTCTCATTCCTGTTTCAATGTAAGACACAAACCTCGGAGCAATCCAGCTTTCAAACCAATGCTAGCACAACACAAAAGCAAATAAAGAAGTCAGGTGTAACAATTAAACAGAAACTTCAAAGGCAAGAAAATAAATGCTCTCATTATCTGAAATATTTGCATAATTTTAAAATAGAACAAGGCGCAAATTCTTGCTTCATTAAAACAAAAAAAATATTTTAAGTTTTTACTTGGAAGGTCAGGTGTGAAATAGCAAAGGTGGACAATTATTCTGCCTTCATGACATCTACATTCAGAGAAAAGAAGAAAACAATACTAGACATTTCACGCATTTTACTAACTAGTAATGTATAGCATATTATTTTTAGCACTATTTTTGTCACAATTACTGTTTGAGGACAATTGGAAAAGAATACAAAGCTTAACAGTAAATACATCTTATAACAGTTTACTGTAATAACACATCTGATTTCAAAGGCAATCATTTCAGCTGTAAGCACATATTTACGTATTTTATATAACAGTTATGTCAAAATTATCCTTGTACATGAAGCTAAATCTTCACATTTTGTGAAAAGTGGAAGTAAAGAAGTAGTAATCTTGAAATAACGTGTCTAGATGTGACACCAGACAACCTACCCGAATACCTTAATTGTGTATACACTGGTTAACATTTCATATGTATCACTGATTTGTTCTGGAAGTAGCTAAATTAAAGAACTCTTGCTTCCAGCAGATTTTGTCAGGTATTCTTCACTACCCGTATAGCAATAAAACAAGATAATTCCCCTTCCCACAATGCTGTCCTCACCTATTGTAAACCTGTTGTGAACTCCACCCCAGCAGGCCCTCCCCATGTTCTCATGCCCCCAAAGAGACAGGAGCCCCTGCATGTGCATTCAAGTAGGTGAATACATCAGACCCAAGCAGACGCTGGCTTTTCAACGCAACAGCCATCAGCTCCATACAAACAGCAGTTTCAGTCCTTCTCCTACCTAGATGCTGTTCCCTACAGTATTTCTGTTACTCCCACAATACTTGTTTCTGTCTTGTGGGGTTGAAATTGCCAATTATTATTTGTGAGATTGAAGAGACAAACAAGTGCACAGAGGGATTTTCTTCGGAAAGCAACCTAAACTTGCATACTGCCAAGATTACAGATGCAACGACACTATATATAAGATATACAATACTATCAAAATAAATACTAATTTTTATAACCTATAAAAAATACTACTTGCATTAGGGTATTTGGCAAATTAATCATAATGAAGAAAGTCGTAACATTATACATGCAACAAGAAAGACTGAAAGCTTCTTTAAAAAGAAAGTAAAAATTCAACATGCATTGTCCATACAAACACACTTTCATTAAAGGATATGGTATGATTACTGTTGCAACACCCAAAACCAACGCAGCTACAAGATATGACACAAATACCTCCATCTGCTTTACAGCTTAACTTGTGCACAAGAAACTTGGCTTATTTAGGTCTTTCAACGGACATAAGCACATTGTATTTGTTCAACTATCAAAAAAGGTCAATAGAAAGATGAGCACAAACAGCAGTTAAATACTGTGACCTTACTAAGCTGCCAGCTTCAGTCCAGAAGTGTGCTTGCTAAGATAAAGAATTTCAGTCTTGGTTTGGTATTTCTTTCCCTGTCAGTAAATTCATTTCCCTACCCTTTTTCAAATCCCAGTTTCTCCTTCATGACTCCTAGTGATAAAATATAATAACAATATTGATACATTAAAATACATTCAGAAAAAATTAAGCACACTTGCAAATGCTGATCAATTTCATGTTACCATCTATTTTAAGTCTAAATCTATAAAATATAATATATATCACATGCTAGTGGGAGAAGAACTACAGTTCACTTGTAAAGCAAATCACTAACTCCCTTTCATTATTGTTAAGTTCAGGATAGAGATGTTCACTGAAAAGTAAAAACAAACAGAACCTCACAGAAGGAAAAATATCCCCTTGAAAATAATTTAGGCGGCAGTAAGAGCAACGTGAACAAGAGAAGGTAAGCTGCTACACTGTCCCAGACTCTTCACAGGGTATGTACTTAGTCTGGCTTTGGGATACTTACCTTTGAGGAGATATTCCTCACAGAAAAGAGCCAGGGGAGAGCTAAATGACCCCTGGAGAGAGGGACTTAAGTATGACAAGGAAAATGATGATATTTTTAACATTTTGGGGGACACAAGGGGGCAGTAGAAATTGGGGAAAGAAGACGCTTTAAAGAAAGCAAGCATCAGAAATAATTTCAAAACTCATAATCCTATTGAGAAATGCCTATAGAGGTGGTTTTTTCCCCTAACATGAAATGCACTGAGTTGTTCTTTTTAATTTCTTCATCATCTTGGATTTGCACACATCACATTTTGAGGATTTCTACTTCCAGCATTTCAGAAGGATTAGCTGGTTATGAAAAATAAAGTGCAAGAATGATCCATGGTAACACAGAAGGTCAATAACAGATCTGGCTGCAGAACTGTCCTTCAAGTTCCAGCACTTGTCCAAACAACTTTACTCCATCATTATGAAACGAAGATAGGGAGTATTATTAGACAACATACACAGAGGGGGGTGTGTGTGCCTTCCTCCATGATCCAAATTTCAGATTTATTTTGGCATTTAGTTCAAGTTATTCAAGATAGCGAATTCTACAAAACATGGTGGAATTCAGAGAAAATATGAACTTATTTCTCTATCTTCAGAACACTGGTAATGTGGTAAGATTGCTTGTTACATCAACACTTATGCTCAATCTTATGCTTCCATTTACCTTTCCAGGTGCACAGCATTCTTCTTATATTTGTTCCTTTACATTGTACTAACAATACTTTGGCAATAATCTTTTTCCTGACATTTTTTCTTCAGTTCTTGCTTCTGAACAACTTAAGTAACTTTTCAACAGTGCCCACCCGTATCTGGGCAAGTCTGTTAATCATTCTGTGGACAGCCATAGCACCCACGTAAGACTGCATATTCTAATTATTTACATACCACAGAATAACAAGATAGTGCTGCTTTAAAAAATAATTAAGAGCCTGTTTGTAAGTTTCTTTTTCTGCTCTGGAAAACAGAATATGAAGTTTGAAAAAAGGTTTTACCTGTGCAGTCAGATGCCAAACTGGATTTCCCATAAAGCTACACATATCCTAATGTCACATGTAATTTACTGTCTCCTTTTTTTGTGTTGTAAGATTGGAAAAAAATGATCCTCAAAGGAACACGTACTTAGCAGATTTTAACAGAACCAAGTACCTTTGGTGGTATAATTCACACACTTCAAAATGTCATTTCTTGATTAAAGCTTAAGAAAAAGCAATGAAATCCATTCAGTGTAAAATGAATACAATTACCACTATACCATATGGATTATTACCACTGGGCGCAGAACTTCTTTCAGAAAACAAATTCAAACCGTAAATCTTAAAGATTTTTACCTTGCCAAGACATTTTTAACCTTTACAGTGAAGAGAGCAGAAACCTCAAAATTCCTTTTATTTTGGAATTTCAGAATTAGGTTAGAATTTCAGGTACGAAAGCTCAGCTGAACGTTGATCTAAGTGGTTGTAAAGAATTCAACCAATCTCCTTTTAACAAACTTTGAAAATAATGTCAAGACAATAGACAGATGGCTGGGAGTATTTTGTGCCATGAAAGCCCTGCTGGAGTTTCAGGCCAGAAGTTTTAGTGGCAGAAAAAGAGCAACAGGTTACAACTTCAGAAACAACTGGAAGACTTTGCCTGTGCCATAGAATAAATCTACATTACAAGGTAACACTGTTAGCTGAGTTATATAAATATTTAACATTTTAAAAACATAGCATTTAAAGCTTAGTTAAGGCTACACTGAAAAGAAGAGTAGAATTCTGCACTCAGTAGCTCTGTGCTCACAACTGCCTGCCACTGGGGACACAAACCCACAGAGGATGAAGAAAGGCTTGGTTCTGTTCACTAAAGAAGCGGTAGCTGAGGGGAAATTGCCTTTTCCTTTCACTATGAGTGATGTGAGTGATTACTCTTCATGTTCCCACAATTTGTGTTTCACAATTTAAGCGTAACAGTGTTTGCATATAACGTCCTGTTTGATCCAAGACACTCAATGTATGATGTTTTTGTAATTGTTGCATCTAACTAGTAGAACAACCCTGGTGATTTTTAAGCAACAAGCATGCAAGAGGCAGGAAGGAACTTCAGTTGAAGCTTCCTAGATCATGCTCTCATATGTTCAGGTAATCTGCTTTTATAAGCCTTCTTTGATTATAAAGAAGGTATCTCCATTTCCCTAAGCTGCCAGTTTCTTCTCAGCATCCCAGTAATCTGAAAGTTCTTCTGGATAGCTACATCTAAAAATAAGAGCACACACTGTGAAGAGCACTGTTAAATCCAGTCACTTACTACCAGATGTATGATGAAGAGCAAATAGTTTTAATTACTGACAAGAGTTCATCTTCTTGGGTCAAAGATTCTGCTTCACGAAACGACAGTTTAGTGCCATCACCACTAAAAAAACCTTGACCATGATCCTACATGGCTCACAAGCAAACATACCTGTCTAATTTAGGAAGAATTTTTAGAAAGAGTAACAATGGAAAAATCAAAGGAACCAATTGAAAGGATCTCTGCATTCTTATGGTATGTGACAGTTCTTCAACCCTACACAAAACTTAGAAACGGATCTCTTTCAACAGGAAGTCTGTTGGAGCTTCCAGAATGCTGAATGGCTTTTTTCAGGTTTTCTGAAGTGACAGCACACTGTATGTCATCCATAATTTAAATGTGAAAGTACTTTCAAATATCTGTGAGATGAGATTATGAAAGTGACTGTAAGTTTGTGTAAGAAGTACAAAACCTTTAAAAATCACACGGAGTGAATTAAGTCAAATGATAGTGTATTTGAAATAAAGATGAGACTTGAAACACGTGATACCAAAAGAAGAGAAAAACCTTTGCAGCATATGAAAAGCAGATTATTATAAACATTTTGGTGGCAAACAAAAAGGCATCCATCATCCTTCTGGTATAGCTATTTGTTCAGACCTTGGGAATCTGATGCATTTGCTAAACTTTAAACACTTAAGAACATTGGATCATATACTCAAGAATTAAGTAAGAACATAAGCATTAGCAAGATCCAGGCAACAATGAAGTCAGACGAAAAACACTTAAAAATAATTTAACAATGTGGAAACTACCTGGAAGAACTCCTTAAAGCTAAAGCAAACAGTGCTTTTCAATGTCTGACATTCTATTAACATAATCAATACCTAAGACTGGAAAATAAATGATTCACACAAAAACTTTTAAAATAAAATCTGAAGAAGTCATAATAAGTAAAATAAATACTTTTTACTATTGATCAGAAAGAAACACTTGAAATGAAGCTGTAAGCACTCTGCATAACAAATGCATTATTACCACGGGCAGTTTGGGTTCCAATACTGAAAAAACTGTACAATGGAAGATTTTAACTATACCCACTTCACTTCATAAGCCAGACTTCTTTGCTCCTGCTGATGCCATTCAGCAGTTTTCTGTATTCTACTACCACAAACAAAATTAAGATGTTTTATTTATGTACGCTCAGAAAGCTTGGACAAAACAGAACATAAATGAGAGCTGTGTTTGATTGAAAGGCAACATAATTCATGAATGCTGTAGGATCACTATTTTCAAATACACCTTATATGTACACTAAGTTAATTTAGAATCAAATAAAATCCCTGCTAAGAAGCATACTCACCCTTTAAAATATAGTCTGTTAACAAGCTTGGCACTTTCTCGCTATCCTCCTTCATGGCATGAAGAACTAAAGTATGAAAAAAATAAATCAGATATTTAGTCATAAATTAAACACAACACTTAAAAGAAATACCATGGAGCAGTTCCAAGTACTCACAGAGATATCACTACCAGATGTAAGAAATCTCTTAACTGAAATATGAGAAGATACAATGAGACACATCACACCCCCTCCACCTTTCACTTGTGTAATTCTCACTCAGCTCCACAGTTCATGGATGCAAGAGTCCCATTTCATGTGGTTAATTATTACAGTAAAATGCCATCAGTCATAACAACAGCAATAACGAGAAGCTCCTCTTCTCTATAAAAAAATTCTCACATAAAGAAAGTCACGATATCCAAAACTAAAGTACGCTAACAAATATCGATGGGCTGGAAATCTCAGGCCAGAAAAGTGTGCTGCATTTCTTAATACCTTTGATCATTACCTCAAATAATGGAACGATGCTGTGAATGATTCTATGGAAATATTAGTGGTGCTTATTTTCCTCCCTGAAATGGTGAATGTTATCTGCTATAGCTTAGAAAAATCTTGGAAACATGACTGAATTTGGCATTAACTTAGAATAATGCAAAAATGCCATTTTTGTGACATATATGAGTAGTTCTTGTCCATCTTTCCTATTTCTGAAGAAGGAAAACACATGGACAAGCTTGACTGGACACATAAAAGCCTGTCCATCACTACATAAAGAAAAACAATGACTATTCTTTAGAAAGTGCTCAGGACATGACTGGAAGAATCAAAAATACAAAATTATACTGAAAAGCAATATTTAATAAACTCCAAATTCCTCATATGAGACTCTAAACTCAAACTGTAACAAGCGTTTTATTTCAACTTTTATGTTGAAGTAAGACATCAGTGTTCATAACTGTGGAGTAAATCACAGCTTTGAAAGCAAAACCAACTGAACAACCCTGAAGGCCTGCTCTGCCGTCTGCCTTAACGCAGCAGAGACAGTGAGTCACATGTCTGCAACTGAGTCACAGGGGCAAGTTCCAGCCCACAGAAACCAATACTGCTAATACTCTCTTTACAATGCATTTGTGTCAGACATCTTGCTAATAAACCACCAAACAACACCAAATGTTTTCAAGAGGCTTTTACCTATGCTTCATAGCGACAAGTGAAATTTAAATATGGCAAGAGGAAAAAATTCCTTTGCAAGAATAAACATAAAATGAGAAATCCTTTGTCACAAAGTAAGTACGAATTAACACCTAAGGCTGCCTCCTGTAGAAACATAAAGGGAACTTTAATTCCTACTTAAACACTTTGTTTACTCTAGAATTTATATAATATTTATTTTCTCTTTCCAGGAAACAACCAATGAGCCAACCAATTTACCGCCCCTCAGCCACCTGTGGAGTTACAGAACTGCTGCTGAAAATCACCTTAAGACACAGTGAGATTCTCAAAGACACAGTGAGATTCTCCACTGAGATCTGATCAAATGCATTCTACCATCTATTTTCAAACTGTTCCTATAAACATCCTATGAAGGAGATGCTATTGACTCCTAGAGATGCTCTGTTGTATTAAATCACCTTAAGTAATTTTTTTAAAAATACAACTTTGATTTCTTGCAAAGTAGAATTTAAAAATCCCAACAAAATCAAACAACTAGAGGATTTGTAACTTAAAATTATTTTGAGGATCTGGGCTAAAAAAGGTGTGAAGAGCGGGGAATTCAAAGCATTGACAAAACTCTGGTTTGGAATTCCTAATTACTAAAATTTATTAAGAACAACCCCCTCCCCCCAAAAAAAACCACAGAGAGAAACAAGCTATTTTAAAGGCAGTCAAGTGCAATCACTATGGAATTAGTCCTAAGTATCTCGACATCTACTCCATTTTGTCAAAGTCATTACAATAACCTCAATAAAGCACAGCAAATGTAAACAAACAGGGATATATCAGGCACTATAAGCAAATTGCATGACATGCAGCCAACATCAAAATGTGAGAACATTTACTTCCTGATACATGCAAGTTTCTGGCCTTCAGGGTTTCAGAATACAGCTAGGAAACAAACCTACCATGAAGGCTCAGATAACAAGGCTCAGATAACAAGGCCAAAATGTATGGTTAAAATCATGCATCTTTACATACATGCCATAGGGTAAGGGGGAAGACAGAACTGGATGGATTCACTGGCTTTGAGCAACTGGAAATACAAAACTGAGGAAAGGATCAGTGGAATTTCATATGCTCACTTTTGGTTAATGTTTGAAGATCTTCAACAGATGGGGGTCCATTTTTCTTCTCATAAGGAATGACGGTTGTCAAGTACTGTCAAATGAAAAACAGAGTTACTTGACAGTCCTTTCACGCAGCTTTGCTGCTTGCATTTTGTTTTGTAAAAATTGTACCAATTGAAATTGCTAGCCATAAATGATCATCTTTCAGAACAGATTAAGATTCTACCTTTCCCATCTCAGAGCTTTTATCACAGAAACCAACTTCTATTTTTTTTTCCAAATTACGTGGCCACTAGAAGTCATGCAGCTAACCGTCCTCTCTGCAGAGAAAATCACGCTGCCCCACAGTTAGGTGAAAATGAAAACAGATGGCTTTCACCTTCTGCTGCTACACACTTCCAACCAAAAAGAACAAGGCAAGCCTAATGAAACATAATACCCCAGAATTTGGAATTCGATTTAAATTATCAGTTTTAACAGTTGAGTGGGCTAACGGATTGTTTCAAACCAACTCCTTTTTAATTCTATTTACTGAAATCTTTAATTCTTTTCTGCTTTAAAAAAAAACCACAACAAAATTTCTTAAATGTTTCAAGATTTTCACCCTTGCAGTGTAACTAAGATTAATTTTCAAATTCTTGATGTAACCCTGTTGGTCTTTTATTACATGTATTTTAGGCAACATCTTAGTTTGCAGCCTATATGAATGCATATTCTCCTTAAAGAGGTCAGAATTTCAAAAGTACTAAAATAGCTGGAATTTTCTGCAATGGAAAAGCTTCCCCAAATTTCCCTCAAGTCAATTATTAAGAATTAAACAGGAACTTTATTCTGGGTTAACAGCCGCAAGGCAGTAGGCAATGTCTCATTCAGCTCGAGATCTATGTAGCTCTCCAGGCAGCAAACACGCTACAAACAAGGTACGAGGTCTCCTCCTCTCCTGGTAACAGCCCTTCGGTGAGAGCCAAGCGTAACTCAGCCTCTGGGGGAGAGCTGCAGTTTGCAGAGGGAGACTGAGGGGTGCCACACGCAGCTCTAACCACTGCTGTGTCTGCAGCAGGACCACCCACCTCACACCCAAACACATCTCTGCCTAAAAGCCAAACAGACTCAGTTCAGTGGCACTGAAGGGAACCAACTCTACAGGTGGTACTGACACCTCCCAAAGACCTCCTGCAAACACGGGGTGCTTTTCTCCCTCCCTTTTCTTTTGCCATTTTCTCACGTCCACTCAGCACAGCAGAGGAAAGTATGCAATGGCTTCTCAGGAAACAATTTTCGATTTCTTTTCCAGGAGATGTAACCAACAAGTATCACCAGAGAACTGAGCTCTTAATAAAATTACCAGAATCAATAGCCAGATATAAGGCTGCTGAATCTGCCAATGGCAGAGATAAAAGTGGATCTACTAACATAGAAATCAGATTTCTGGCTGTCTTTTCCAGCCTTCAGAACTAAGTGGCATTCTACCCTTTACCTGGACAATAAAATACTAAAATATTTCACTGCACCAAATACCAACTAACCCTATTTCCCTTCTTCTGTAAACTTCACCTCCCATTTTTCCTCCCTAATAGTAGCAATTAAAAGCAAAAGAAGGAATTTCTTAGTTTCCAGAAATACTTTCCTCCTTCTCATCCACTTTGCAGCTGTAACAATCAGTCTCTGTAATAGCACTATAAAAACTCATTTCCTGAACCGCTGTGTGAAGGATAACATATTATGAAAAGAATGAAGGAGTGACTGAAGTGTAGCTTACTGGCGTGACCAAGTGTTACATCTGCTGTGCCCTCTAAATTTTTGAAGCAGATTTGATGACATGATAAAGCAGCAATTCCCACTGCAATTTTTCATCACCTATGAACTGTTTGCTATGCCTGAAAACTAAAATGAAGATGACTGTCTTGAATTTTCTTCTAGAAATATGATCACAGAAAGAGCTACCGACATTTCAATGACTTTTTTTTTGGACTGCATTATCAAATAGGAACAGGGAGTTCCCACTGGCAATTTCTCTTTACATGTTGAAAATCTCCTAAGTGATTTTCACTTATGTCTCAAACACATGCACAGAAAAAAGGACTAAGATTTTAAAAAGGAAAGTACCCACTATCAGATGGTAGTAGAAGGTGGTAAATATAATTAAAATTAAAAAATGAAAAAGAGTTCTGAAATAACTGTACAAACTTGTCATAAACTTTTTTATGTTGTAACCTTATGTGTAGGAACTTCTGGCTTCCAAGGTACACAAAAAATTGTCTGTCCTTGCATTTTTTTTACCACAATTCCAGATTTCTAACTCTTCCCTGCTAGCAGAAAACACCTGAATTTGAGTTTATAATGACCCTGAAAAAAACCACTCAAATTAATACCGGGAGAGCAGCATTAAGAAACTGAATATTTAATACTTGTTTAATTTTGCAACTTGTTGCAATAACAAGATTACACCAGTATTTCAAAAGCAGGGCCAGGGTTTGGTAATGCGACAAAAACCCCTAATCAAACAAAAACCTCCCAAACAGAAAACAAATGCCATAGAAAAACGGATCTCCAGGGATAAATCAGAACAGAGATGGAATCTTTTCTACCTTTCTACCCTATATTTCATTTTAAGTTCATGTTAATTCCATTATTTGCATTAGGATAAAGAAAGGGGAAAAAATCCCCATAACCATAAGGATATAGAAAAAGATAAATCAGGAGAAAAGTATGATCCACATGAAGAATAACATTAGTAAATTAACTCAAAAAGTGACTGCAAAAGTGATTCAATCAGTGTTATTTTTAACATATGATTAAGCTACTTATGTCTACACAGGAGGCAGTGAAAGTCTTTTAACCAAAAATATGATGGAATAGCATAGCTAAATAAGCTCACTTCATGAAAATATATGATATTTAAAATAGCTAAAGATACAGGTATAAAAAGCTGTAATTTGTGGTAAAGATAGCAAAGAAAAAAAACCCAGGACACGGGTACAGCTTTACTAGTACTGTGATAATGCAGAGTGATAAAAACTCTTGTTAGGTAAGCTCTGTGCATGTGTTCAAGATCCCCAAAGCTGAGGACAAACAAATAGCTGGATCAACGTATTCATAAAGTCTCATACATGTACCCTGCCTGAGAAAGTGGGCAAGTCTTTGATTTCTAGCCTCATGATTGCAGAATGACTTGAGAGGAGTTGTTCTACCTCCCAAACTTCTCTGCAGGATACAACATTCATCTTCCAGACAAAAGCCTAATCAGCCTTGACTTCTAAACTACCAGCCAATTTATTGCCTCAATGGACTTCTCACCGGAGAAAAAAACCAAATAACTCTGACGGACTCCTCTGACAAAACTGCATAAACTAAAATAGTGGGTACACGTTAAATAATGCGAAATACCAATATTTTGTAAAGTGTGCCAGAAGACTAAACAACAGCATAAGCATTAGGAGTTCACTAAAATTCAGAACGCAGTTCATAAAATACATACTATAGATCTGAAACAGCGGGCAAGTTATTACTTCGAAATAAGGCATAAGAATCTTGCTTCCAAGGTACACACAACATCTACACGATGCCCACTGAAGCTGGCTCTCTGCTTTACATTTCAATATTTAAATAGCCAATGAAAAGACACAAACTTGCCCATAGCTCGTGTATTTCATATTGGTAATCTGCATTGCACACATCTGGCTGCTTTTAAAATCATGCAGTTTTCAAAGGAAAAAGACAATATAGTCTATACATTTTCCAGGTGCTACTCTGTTTTTAGCTGTATCAGCTCTGAACAGTTGAAGAAAAAAGAAAACAGAAACTTTTTCCATTATGCAAGTTTCTAATGCTGAAGGGTGAAACACTACATCTAACCTGATACACATTCTGTGACTGGTTATTAGATTTTTACAGACATACAATGTGTCTAAAGCACGCATTATGCTAAAACAGACTTTTAGTCTGGGGTAAGAAACATGGGTTATTAGCTCAGTGCATCAGGGTATCAAGTGTCGAATCTCTTGAGCTGTTGAGGAGAGAAAGAGACTGTAGGCTGATTAGAATCCTGAGGCAGGGAAGGAGCAGAGATTCCAGCGTTTTATCCTGGTTTTTCCTGTCTCAGCATTTATCTTCAACTACTGTCAATTTTCAAGATCTCAGCTCCTACCGAAAGTGCAGGCAAAGAATGAGAAAAAAAGGGAGAAGATAGCCCAGCACCTGTTTCTCTCCACTCGAGTTTCCAAACGTGTGGCGGAAGCCATTCTGTATGACATTTGAGATCCCTTCCATGCTGAAGCGCTAAAAGTAGTGAAAACATAGCAGAAAGAAAAAAAAGGGACAGAGAAAAGTTCAGAAGACTATTAATCAGCATTTACCAAGACTATGAAAGACAAATGGCAAAGACAAGCTCCAAGATGTATTTCAGCACATTTTTATCTTTTCACTCATCTACTTAATTTTTTAAATTAAGAAGCAAACCTTATAGTGGCAGTTAAGCAGTACTTCTACACCAGAACTTATTTAAACAAAACCTTCACACTGCAGACTCGATAATCGAGACTTGCCTTTTAAGGCTGTTTCATTTAGAAATGTAAAACAATAGCATTTTTCAAAGTTCAGCTCCCAGCAAAATCTCCTCTAACATTTGTGTTTGAACAATGTATGTTTAGAGACACTATTGACACGAACTTTTCAGGTTCTAAGCACACACTAGAAACACTGTTCAGAGGTAGTAATTTTCAGCTCTACCTCTTTAAAACTTCTTATGCTTTCATGCTTCCTTTTCCACAACTGAAGGAACAATTAGTATTCCCCATTTTCTGTACTATGACAAAATATACACAATTGGTTAATAACACACTCATATTGATTTCAAGCTCCATTACATGGAATCCAAGGAAAGAAAAAGCAGTATATAATCCAACTACACATTTTTTCCTTGAACTCTGTAATCCTTTGTGCTTGCTGGAGAAGTAAAAGAAAATCAAAATCAAACCAGTTTTGATGTCTAGCATGCAATATAAAATCAGCAAGCGACAAGAACATAAAAAGAAGAAACAGCCAAGCTGCTGACACAGGGCAGTATGATGAGCACACCTCAGCATGTTTATCTGAATGTATCTATTTATGTGAGGGAAATAAAATGTGCTGGAATACAGTATTCATTTACTTTCTAAAACACACAAGGTCAGTAAAGACATAAATTTTGCCAAAGCCATCTTAACTCTTTTAAGATATCCTACTTAAAGGAACTGGTATCTTCAAGCCCTGACTATTTTTAACTGCTCCCCAGTTTCCCCTTGTGAGAGAGGTAAAAGTTTAGAAGTCTAAGAAACTGATATACCCAAAGACTGTATCAAGGACAAGAAAAAAAAAATACCTATTTTTTTAAAAATATTCAGTCATAGTACCTACAGGAAAATTCATTTTCTTAAGAGTATGAAAATTAACTCTACTTCCAATCTTTGTATTTAAATGAGACTTCATTATAGTTAACAAAATGACCAATTAATACATTATTTATTAAGAGAAACTCAGTCTTCACAAAGCAATTAGAACATACTATCTGTATGCACATTCTCAACACTTAAAAAAAAAAAAAAAGCAAGGAAAAAAAGGATGTTGAAGGAAGGAACCTTGAACCTTGCACCTCTTTCTGGGAGAGAGCTCTCAAATCTGTTCTTGGTGACAATGAAATCTGTTTTCAAAGGAATCACATACATGCAGCTACAGTCTCATTTGTGAGCTAGTCTGTTCAATCCTTCTTAGAAAGCAACCTGACACATCTGTGTCTTGAAGAGACCAAATACGAAAATGTCTTATACTGGGACCATGTAACTTACACCTGAAAGCATCACTCAAGTTTCTAAACTTTAAACTAACCAGAATGAATCACTTGACTCAAGTTTCAAAACAAAGTAATTATTTTTCTTTCTAGGTAGAATATCCCTTTTTAGTTTTCCATGACTGAGAAGCAAAAAGGAACTACTGACTGTGCTCTTGTAAAGGGATGACAATTTTGTATGGTTTTCCAGACACGTAATTTCTTAAAGTTCCACTAAAACTTAGCTACACACACAAACATCTCTCATTTGACAGATGAGATCAGAACCCTATTTGGGTTATATCACAGGTATCTTATGCTTGTAAGTTTAGAAATAAATTCTGAAGTATTAATATTTAATTATAAATGTTTATTCTTTACATTTGAAAAGCAAACCTCAAGACCTTCTGATGTCGAACTGAAGCATTCTGGGACTTAGCCAAGATCTACAAAACCACATTTTCTGTATCCCGTAAGAGGCACTAAGAAATTTAAACGTTAATATCTCACTTAAGCAACTTTAAATTATACTAGACAGATAAGAAAGAAAAAATTGCATTGACAAGCTAATAACCTAATTTCTTTTGTGCTCAGACTCCTCTTATTCAACTCTACTTGAAAGACATTTTTCCTTTTGTTGCCATGTTCTGTAAAGAATAAAACAAATTATCTCCTCCCTCTACACCTGCACTACACTTTGGCCTCCTCCCTGTCTCTTGTTGAATGTAGTAACCCAGCCAAAGGTCAGGAGATCCAGGGTAAGACACTCACTTTGTTCCTACCTAAAAACCAGCATGATCAATAAATATCTGTGCAACTACAGCAACAATAATACTGAATTTCCTGCAAGACTAACACATACTAAAATTCAGACACTGATAGCAAACAGATAAATGAATTTGCCTAGTGACAATAGAACACAGAGCAGGTACATCCAAAGACAGTGTTTTTTGCAAGAAAAGTATGCTGGTTCCAGGCTAATTTGCAAACAGTTTAAAAAATCTTTTCTGAGTATGAGAAGAGTAAAATATATGACCCTGTGAAAAAAAATTCTCAATAGGAAGATCTTAAGCCTTGTTTGTGAATGAAGGCATGGAAGCAGGAGTACCAGGTATCTTAATATAATCTAGGACTACTACTTCTCATAGGGAAAAAAAAAACAAAAAAAAATTTTACATGTATAAAGACTTATAAAAATTTTCTTACTGTTCCAGGCATATGACCTCTTTCTTGTTTGCCATTCTGAGGACTACCATTTTTCAGCTTCTTTTTCTTCTTTGCTGTTTCTTTGTGTTCTCGCTGTTTGTTTTGTACTTCGATGAGGACAGAAATGAAGCTGTTTTTCACTTCCTTCTCAAACTCCAACTCATCTCGTAGAGCCAACTGCTGTACCAGCTCCTCAGAATAATCCTTAATAGCAGTCTCAATTTCTTCTAGCAGTTCATTTAATTCAGCAACAGACAATCTTTTTACTCCTACAAATAGTTCATATAAAAAGTAATACATCAAGATTTTAAGCACGAGAAAACTTGTGGGAATTACATGAAAAAAGTACTCTGAAATTTCTCAAAACAAAACATTCAGCTCTAAAACCACATAGAACAAAACGATATTCCTAAAGGAATAAACACATCCCAGAGATGACATGATTAGCAACAAAAAGATGGTTAAACTGTCTTCTTACTTCTGAGAAATCTGAGACAATCTGCAAATAGGAAGAGTGGGCTGGTCGTTTATGCTGGAAACTGAAGCAAGTGCGAAACTTCTGACACAACTACGATCTATTACTTTCCTCTGCACTCGGCGGTTAAAACAAAAGGCCTTCATATTTTCTGAACTATTGGGTGATGTGTTGCAGAGAGCGCAATCATGACCAAGAAAACGTTCTGAGCCTTGCTTGGGTTAAAAGTGGGCATCTCTTTGAGGACTGCTTTCTGTTCCAGTTTAAGTCTGACACACCTAGGAAGCTGTTAAGTCCCAGCGGTTGTTGTGTCAAAGAACATAATCTCATTTGGCACTTGAGAAACAGCTAGTCCTGATTACACTGACGGGCACAATCTGTTTAAGGACACTGCATAGAAGCTTGCAATTACTTAGTTTCACTGAATTAGTCCAGTAAATATCATGCCTACAAGAATCCCTTTAAGGGAAAGCACCTACAGATAAGTGTTAAAAAATACAAACAAGGCCACAAACTACAAAAAAGTGTAGCTCTTAGAATAATAAGTGAAATGGTAATTTTTTCCTCTTAAATTACAGCAGGGAAAATTGATTGGAGAAAGCTCCTTGTCACTTACTTAACCAAAGAGAAGGCAATGAAACCTGTTAGGACAATTCTCCGTCAAGGAGCCACAGTTTTTCAAGGTAGCTTACGCCTTAAACTCCGTTCAAACACTGTACCAGTACTGAGAGAGAGCACCTGTGAGTCCCAACACTTAAGAAGCAGCTCCACAGCCTAAGAAACAACTGTGCCAAAAACAGAGGTGCAGGTTATCCAACTGCAGTCTTGACTTGATGACAGATCAGTCGTCATTATCAAAGTCTTCGAAGGGCTACATAGGAAATACTCAGCTAACGCAGCTGAGTGAAGACACACGAATTCAAATACAGAAGACTACAGGGACTGAAACTTAGACAGTCAGCTGAAGAACTCACTTGTGTAACCACAGCTTTATTTTTGGACTGCCTTAATATGTGTCTTTTCCTATGCAAGAAAAAAGTAAATACAAGTGATTTCCTGCTCTGAATTCTAAATGAATGAACATCTCTGATCGATCCTATAAAAGCCAGACAGTTTCCAGGAAAAACCTGTAAAAACTTCAGAGAGATGCAGACCAATTCTGAAGCACCTTCACACACTAAAAATAGGTAGCAAGAGCTTTTAATAAAATAGTGACCTGAAAGACATGAAAGTAGATTCTGAGAAACTGGTGAAGCAAAGTTAAATTATCTGCCAAAGTAACTCAAGGCATTATTTGGTCGGGACTGACCTTTAAACCATAAAGATGCAACAGATGGACTCCTGAGGCAAAGCAAAATAAATACGATATGAAATACCAAGCAAGCTTGATTAGCTCCTAACCTAAAGACATATGGAACTGTCAGAAAAGCAGGAAGCCCTGCTGAACACAATACATTTTGCTTTCACATTCCTGAAATTTATGTGTTGAGACAGTTAAGAGACCATTTTCATGGCTGGTATCTCTTCCATAAATCTGAAATGTAGCAGAAACACTTAAGTCATGCCACGAGAGGTCGGCCAGTTTTCTGAATCTTCTACAGAGTTTGTATTGTTGACCCAGACTACAGGAAAGAAAGCACCAAACTTTTTAAGAGGAACCACAGTAGAAAGATCATCTATCAAATATTCTTTGTGACCCTACTACCTTCCAGAATTTATGTTGACAAATGCACAGATTAAACAAAATTTTCCATCATGAAACTGATTAGTCACAGGTTTTTTTTTTCATTCAATTCAACCTACTACAATTAAATTATTCATGTAATTTCTCCTTACTTTTGTACAGGGAAGCACAGATGATTTCATTTGAGTAGAAGATAAAAAGGATATTTTTAAGCTTTCTGAAGACGAATGGAAGGGGAGGACTGAAAAATATGCATGGTTTCCAAAATTTCCTTATGGCGGAAAAAAGAAATGGTTGCCTCATTTTTGTGTTACTGTCTATCAAGGTATGTTTCAATGACTGAAACTGTACCAAAGGTATGGTAAAGCTTTACTTATTGCATAGCTTTTAAGAACTTTAGCTGATCCATAGAAGTGTAATGGCATCACGGAAGCGTCTCACTTTACAGAAAACAACAAAGTTTAATAAAAAATGACCAACTTATCACTTCACCCATGAAGGAATCTCATTCCACTGTATCAACCTTCAGAGTATTAGCTTTAAATTGAAACTCTATAACGTTTTATTTTTGTTCTTAGTCACATGAAAGCTGACAAAGGTAAGTCCTCTATTTACGTTCTAAATCTAGGCTATTCTTTCAGGACATTTTGAAAGTATTTTCGAACGCAGAAATTTCATAAGAACAACTTGCTATGAATCAAACACATGGCAAACTTACCCTTTAAACTGTTTTCAATAAGCATAAGAGCAAAAATATTAAATAAATATCACTTACTCTCTTCGTAGCTGTTGTTTGTACTGGATCTCTTGAGTGTCTGAATTTCCTGGGAAAGTATAGAGAGCCGATCTGATTGGGTGGGGGTTTCATCATCTTCTGGATCAGGCGATTCCTGCATCATTTCCTCTATTTCTTCAATCACCTTTGAAAAATGAAAACCCTCATGAAAACCCTCCTGCATGAAGAGTAACAGCCTGCAATTTCAAGCAAGGCTGGATGAAACTAGCACCAAGACTGGATGGAAGAGGCTCAATAAAATCATACCGACATTTCCTCCCCATCCTTGCTCTCTGAGAATAACCACACCTTGTAACAGTAAATCGGTGATGGCATAACAAGCAGTGTGTTGAAACAATATTATTTCTAATATGAAGGGTTATTTCTATATGAAGGTACCCATGATTTGGCTTAAGAGAAGTAAATTAAAGAGTGAGCTGGAGTATCTTTCCTGAGTATTCAGTTGAAGGAAGACACAACGACAAAAATCAATTACCTCCCCCACCCCCTATTTCACTACACTTCTCTATGTAAAACAAACATCCATCCCTCCTCCAACAAAAAACCAACAAAACGAAAACAAACAAACAAACCGAAGAAAACCTCTCAAAAAAACCTCTAAAAAACCAAAAAGCCCCTCCGAACAGCCTGAAAAATCTACTGTGCTCATGGGAACTTCGATGAACTGATCCACCATAACCTGAAGCTGACTTGCAACCCTGGGCATAAGACCTGAGCCGGACATAAAGTATGACAACAGGAATTCTGTGCATAGATAGCTTACTTTACATCTCATAAATGAACACATTTCTACAGGCTAAATTATTACCTAGACATCTGAATAAATAACACATCAACTTCTAGAAGTTTAAAGGCTGAGATCCAACTCACAGCAAAAAAAGAGCTGAGGCAGTTCAAGCAATCTGTCTCCTGTACTATTAATAACCACGATCATCAGAGTTCACAGGTAACCATTTAAGCAATGACAAAATAGATTATTGCGCTCGCTTACCAAAGCAGGATCTTAATAGACTTGACTCTCATTAACCTTATTCAGAAGAGCAATTTTCCAGATAACTGAAGTAAGCCCATGGATATGACGCCTTTAGATACCAAGTAATTTGAAAGCTCAGTAGCAGAAACACTGATCTGCTCTCATGCTGGGCAAAAACTTCCAAGAATTCTTGCTAACAACAACGCCCCGTGAAGCTATGAACTGCCACACAGTCATGCTGGAAAACCACAAACTCTACCATACCACTAAGATTCTGAAAATATTTTTGCTTTTTAACACAAATATTTAATTTAGTAGCATTCCTGACTAATTCATGGTAAGAAATACAGAAAGATTTCAAAGACCCTGGACTATCCACCTCACCTGAAGTACTGAAACACTTTTCAAATCTGAATGACGTAATGATATCTCACACATTCTTAAAACCCTAACCAAAGAACAACCAAGAAGCTTAGCAACAGTGAAGAGCAAGAACAACAACAAAAAATAATAAGGGACTAAAACAACATTCTACACCGACAACAGTGTCTTTGCTGAACACTTTACCTGCTCTGCTGTGAAGAGTGGCTCTTCATTGATGCAGGAAACAATGATAGAATGCATATCCAACTGTTCCCTCAGCTCTTCATCATCTGACAGGTCAAGGTTCAAGTTGTCATTGACCTAAAAAGCATGAAAAGGTCTATTTACACAAATATACATACACCCCTAATGTAAGTGTATAAAATGCATGTACACGTACAAAAAACAAAAGGGGAACTAATATTGAATTCTAAGAATGAAACTGAATCTTGGCTCATAATAATGGAATCAATAAGTCTATCTGTCAAATAGCCTGGAAAATGAAATCAAAACTGCAACTGGAAAAAGTTAAAATAGCTGTCAATCTTTAATGTCTTTAAATAATGTCAGTATATAAACACTATATATACACTGATATGCAGATATCTACATGGGAAGCTGTCAATCCAAGGTAAACACTTAAATCTTAACTGAAGATTGATAAATGTCTATGTGGGGCGAAAAACTTGTTTATAACATCTAATTTTACACAAACCTCTTACTGTAGGTGCTTTTATGGTTCTACTTTGTCACATAATAAAAGACACGGAAAAAAGTCGAGAAGAGTTGATATTGAATGGCGATATCAGAACACTGGTATCACCCCAGATTATTAAAAAAAAATGTATTGTTAAATATCTCAGGGTCTTTTCAAAAAGAAAGAGAAGTAACACTGTTCCCATCTATATGCCATCAAATGATACTCATCCTTTCAAATCGAAGATATACATACAGTAAAAGAGTTAAGTCCCCTCCTCAATAAGTCAGGCATATTTTACTCTCACACAGTGATATATTGTAGTTTATTAAAAAATTTTTTTCTGTACTTTGTCTATTACTAGATTGCAACCTAGAAAAGCCCCCCAAAGCTGCAACCCCTAACCTCTGACATTTGAGCTCAACCGCTTTAACTGATCCTTGGGCTAATTTACAAGCATCATGGCTGGCTGTACAAAGTCCTTGGTCTCACGGTATCAGTTCTCAGTTTTTCTTGCAATTCATCCAATTTTCTCAGTTTCTTCAGAAACCTTAATAGTTTTCAGATTCATTTTGAACCTGCAACCGATATCCCCAGAGAGCTCATCTGTAGGGGAAAACATACAATCTGCACTTCTTCAGCCCTCAGAATGAAGTCAAATGTCCACTTTTTTCCAGAATCTTACTTCCAATAACTGTGCGGTGACAAGGCTCCACCATGACTCTCTCTTCACCTACTACACAGATACACCCCAATTTGACATTTTCAAAATGTCTGCAGTCCTCAAATATTTTTTCATTATAGAATTATGACAATGATGGGATAATAAGCAAGGATAACAGTTTATCCAGAAGATCTGCTTTCCCTCCTGACATTTCCAGAAACATTTTGAGAGACTTTCAGAACATGTTTTGATAATACAGACAAATAAACCACCAAAAATGGCATCAGCTGTAATCTGGACTAAAAGAAACACCTGGCTTTCCACCCAGCCACACTCCATGCCTCCTTCTGTCCTCCTGCTACCAGGGAATGACCTATTTAAAAGTAATCTAGTGAAAACAAAACAAACGAGGAATTGCACAATCCCACTCCTTGTACCACTGTGCACACCACTTCCACCCAGCTACTTCCTTCACCGTCAGAGATGCATAAAAGTGTGCACGGACCTGTCACGGGAAGCAACTGAGATCAGGCAAATCAGCCTTACTGACCTTACATTTTTCCCTACTAAAACAGGAGGAGAAATGCTTTCAGCACAATTTCGGTAGCATATTATTAGTTTCAAACGCATCAGGGAAGTGTTGCTTAGCTGTTAGTTTTCATTGTAAGGAAGTTAAAACAAGATACTAGCTGGTCCATATGTGCTGTCACATATCCAGCAGTACTGCTGAACACAAAGAAGCAGAAGAAAAGTATGTCAAACGCTCCCCACAGTCTTTACACATCAGAAGGCATGCCATGTGGAGTGAAAGCTGAAAAAACTTGAGATATGTTTCATCCATAAACTCGTTTTCTCTCTACTGGCAGCATACCTAAGATTCCTTCTAATCCAGCAACACCACTTCAGACACTTTTATGTACTTTCTTCATAACTTCCTGCAAATAACTTACAAAAACTATATGAAACTTTTTTTATATATTATACTTATCAAGAAATCCATTAGTCTTCCCGTCCATTTTTCCGTGACACAAGTTCACAGCAAGAGGGGATTGTATTTTTACTTAAAATGTAAGGATTTAATTACTCTAAAACCACTTATAAAATCTGAACAAGCACTCAATAAAAACTAGAAGAAACAGAAATCAAATTGAAGGGACAGCCATGAGACTCAAATCAAGAGAGTGAGTTCCAAATTTGCACTTTCTTCTACTGAACCTCAAAATATCCACTTTAGCAGAACACTCTTTGCTCCTGTCACATCAAAAAGCTTCTGTTGATTATCTGATGGATGGCAGAAGTCAAAGCACTCCCCTGATTCTCAGGTTACACACTCAGATATTTTTACAACATAAGTGAACTTCACTATGTTTAAAAGACAAGCCACTCGTTTCCTCAGAAAACGTGTGAGATGGGAATTCCTCCTAGCTTTCCTTCCTGAAGCATTTTAATCCACTTTTAAGATCATCAGAGGACAACCCCTCCTATAAACCTCTCTGAAGGTCTTAATTCCCTGCTCCTTCCCCAGAGAACTATTCTAACTCTTAAATAAGGAAAACAAAACAAACTCCTGCACTTCAGTGTCTCCTGGGCCACCTTTCCTGTTAAAGAAGCCATCTGACTGTGGAATGAGATGAACTTTAAAAAAGTCCTCACTGGATTACCAAATCAGAGTACTCCTGCCTCTTTTCCTCCCTCACCCAGACCAGTGTTCAACATGAATCATACAGCAGAAAGATTTTACGTGAAACACTTCCTCATTTCACATTTTCTTTCTATCATGCTCTGGCTCTAATGAACAGTCATCTAAAACTAACCCCAAATTATTCCAACCCAAGGAGATGCAAACATACATCAATGGTTCTTTGATTTTTAAAAAGCCCTCATGTATAATGGCAAGTACTAAGAATATTTTGATCCACTTAATAACAACATTCTTTCATACAAATGCAAGCAGTTTTATTTCCCTGCTGAGTACCAAAGATCCAAAGAGGGTACTTCTGCTGATCAGAACTTACCCCTTTTTCTGAAAGATTCAGTGTTGGCAAGTGCAAAGCTCTGGTGTGGGAAGATTTCCAGTCAACTGGCATCACGTTACCATAATTATCAGTCAAAGCATTCCAGATCCTGGAGAGAGGAATAAAAGAACAAAAACGCAGACCTCAAAACAAGCAGCAACTGATCAGCACTAAACATATTCCTAATGATATCTCTATCAGTAACTACATTTTCCTCTCTATATATTCATCTGCAAGTTACTGACAATATTTTTAGTGTTCTAAAGCTAAGAGAAAATGTTTTTTGATAAACATAATTTACTTCCCTTTTTAAACAGCAATGTACGCACAGCAGTGAAACAAAACGAGGAATGAAGACACAGCTTCCGTACTAATTATATAACTACACTCAATATCTTTTCTGGGGGTGGATGAGCCTTTCTCTCAATGAAATTTGAGCTGAGCTATAAATTCCATTCCTAATGTTGTTTAGCAGGGGCCGAGTAGCAAATTCTGAGCCAAATCTTTTTTTTCCTTTCCATTTATCACAGAATAATGAAAATGCACAGATCAGACTAAGATTTTGGAAGAATTTTTTTTATTCTAGAAATACTCTTGTAGAGCTCAGCCCACCACTCTTGTCCTCAGTCGGTCTTTACTAGAGTGTACATCCTCTCTGGCTGTCCTGGAGGCCTGCCTGTGCAGACCTGAGGCTCGCACATGCAGACACACGCTGGCAGCTCAGACTTTAACCACAGCAGCCCTGTCAGCAGGCTGCTTCCTCAAGTCCCCAACCCAGCCCTGCCTCCAGGCGCTACGCTGTGGGTGGATGTTTGGAATGGTTGCCTAGCTAAGGCTCAGAGGAGGTCAGAGGAAAGGCCGAGGCAGACGCAGAAGGGCAGACAGAGCCTCATCACTGCTCAACGCGATTGATGGTACTCTGAACTTACCTCACTCTTTACGCCACAGATCTAGTGTTTTGTTAGCAGGCTTTTTTTAATTCTTCTTTTAGAACAAGGCATACAATTTAGTTACCTTAAAGTAAGACTGCAGTATTTTTAATGAAGGTAAGCTGAATAAATTTACTATAAAATAAAAAATAGAAATACTAGTAAAATAATGTTAAAACCTGTACAGCAGCATGGAACAGAAAGGCTCTATTGCTCAGGGGAAAAAAACCCAAACAATTATCGCAGTTGCAGCTGCGATTTTGTTATTCGCCTGCTTTCTGCACTTTCCACGTCTAATTTCAAGCACTGAGACAGTGGGCACTTTGCAAGAAGCTAAACAAATACTAACCCCGCTCACTGCACTTCAGAACAAGTACTTCTCCCTCCCTCGGCGGGGTAAGAAGCTCTGGGATGCTCACGCTTCCCCGGCAGTCAGGGGTACAAAGCCGGAGGGCTCCACGTCAAACCCGCGCCGCGGAGGCCGAACGTGCCCTCTCGCCGAGGCCCGGCGGCTCCCAGCTGCAGCCCCGGGGGCGGGGAAAGGCTCCGCTCCCGCAGCCCACAAGCCCGGCTGGGCTCGGCAAGGCCCAGGGGCAGCGCTCTCGCAGGGCAGGGCCGGCGGGCCGCG
>VZTA01016590.1:436654-615880 GCA_013398855.1 Mohoua ochrocephala
CAGCCCCGGCTGGGGCAGCGCCTCACAGCGGGGCCCGCACGGACTCAGCCCCGCGACGAGCAGGGCCGGCTCAGCGGCACGAGGGGGAGGCGTACAGTGGTTAGGGTTGGGTTGGAAGAGACCTGTAAAGATCACCCAGTTCCAGCGCCTCCGCCATGGTAGGAGTATTTGCAGTAGTTTCGTTGTAACCTGTTTTTTTTTTTACAATCATTTATGCCTCCATTCAGTCACCTTGTACGCAAGAATCTCAGCTTTGGAGATACTTTGTTCTTACCAGCACTGTCACTCCTGTGCCCATCCTTCGCTAGCATTGTATTGTGCCCTTACGCGTAATAGCTTAGGATGGGCTTTTTTTATCTTGTATTTTTTTTTGAGCCACCATAAACTTTTGATATCCTAAAGTACGTACCAGGAATTTTCTCTGCTTAACTTCCTGATTCGGTTTGAGCCTCCTTTAAGTTTCTTTTCGTACTTCCTACTTGATGTTTGGCAACAGTGCAAGTGGAAAATGCATTCCTTGGTAAGCATCTGAGTGCCACTGAGGTAATTTAAAGGATTTGCATCCTATCCTATTCAGGATTACGACAAGCTGACAAACCTTAGTGTGAACAGGCATTCCAAATACGATCCTTTAAGGCAGAGAAGGCCAGCACTACTTTTGAGTGTTCAAATGTGGATGCGGCATTGTTTTATACATTGGTGCAGTGATGTTTTCTGTTTCGTTCTGACGAAAACCCAAAATGCTTGCAGAGTTTGAAGATGCTCTTCTCGAAGACATAAGTCTTCCACAGCCTTAGTCTTGGGAAGGAGCAATAATGCTGGAACAGGCAAGTAGCGAGGGAGAGGAAATTCAGCATATGGAAATGTAAAGGGATGCACATAAATACTGATCTATCCCAATTAAAATCAATTATGGGCTTTGCAGTAACTACTGGGCATTTTGTATTATTACAGCTCGCTCTACAAGAACCCTGACTCAGCAGTCAGTACCGATCCAAACAATAAACACCATGCTAGATCCAGGGAGTACCACGTGTGAACAGTGTGGACATTTTCAGTCCCCCTAGCCTTCATCTGTAAAGGATGTACATGGAGGTACAAGGAATGGCAAGGTTGGCCATAAGGTATGGAACTGCTGCCAAAGAATCGTATCTTGGGCTTTTTAAGGAAAAATGAAAACAAGATACAGGTCTCTAAATTAATGGGTGACATATAAATACTGATCTACTGCTGCTTCGAATGCAGTGTCAGGGATATTAAATGAAACCATTAGGAGGGTAGGTTCAAAGAAAGAAGGCAGTTTTTCGCAGAGCAAGTAGTTAAGCTGAAAACCACACCTTGCCTGAGGATCTTGCATACTAAACTTTGGACATCAAGTTCATTAACTTACAAATTACTAGAAGAAGAAGACCATTATAGGCTAATAGATAAATAGATGATGCAGCTCAGGAAGTCCATGAAGTGCAAATTCTGATTCCATACACTTTTTGTAGGACCTTGCATTAGAATCTTGTATGGTTAATGGTGGCTTTCTGACAGGCAAGACTAGACCACATAAACTCCATGGCAGGGCAAAGGCCTAACTTTGCATTTGATTCATCTTTACTGAATGCTGGAACTATTTGGAATTCCACAAAGCCCTGTAATGTGAAGATTCTTTAGTGTAATATGCAGACCTTTCTGCACCTGCAAACTCATCTTTACCCACAGTGCATTCTGAACTGTTCTGATCTCGGGTCAGCATGACAATAATACGGATTCCTACTTACCATAATATCAAACTGTAAACTAATGGCTCAAGGAGCAGTGCACAGAAGCAATAAATATGAACATTAAAGAAAAGACGCATCGATAGGTTTAAAATTTTTTATTGTGCTGCCAAGAGCCAAATTACAAGAAACCGCCTTACAGTTAAAAAAGTAAACAAGCAATCTGCTGAACCGCAGTGCACTCCAAGTGCCACATATGCATCTATTTTTCAGAAAATTATATCTGCATTTCTCTTACAAGAGCACAACAGGAACCAAAGTAAAAGAGTGTAATGGATACAGCACATAGGATAAATCATATCTTTAAAATAATAATAATAAAATAATAATAATAAAAACATTTTACACCATGTCCTATATCCTGCTAATATTTTCAGAATATGGCCTTGATTGTAAAACAAAAGCAAGCATTTACAATTTCTGGATAAAGACTGCTTACTCTTATGCAAGGAATGGATGTTTTGTCTTGACAAAATCTCTGCAGTTACTGGACAGAAACATCTCTGTTTCATTATCAGATTGAGTACAAAACACTGGGGAGACGACATTTTTTCTTATTGGTGGTTGGAAACTGAAGTTATATAAGCAGAAAAAATGTTGACCCTTAATGATACACCTATTTTTTTCTTTGATGCAAACAGCTAGAACACCTTTTTGATATTCTAAAACAAAAAAATTGTTAATCTTCAGATTAATAAATTAGGTCATTATAATAATAAATTAGTTTTTTTTTTTTTCAGTTTTAAAGTTCAGCAATCTCTGACCAAGTATTTACAACAATACTTGAGAGTTCCTTTACAAAAAATACATTTTCTTTTCACATTAAGCATACTGGGTATCTGTGTCTCTTATGACAAGCATTTGTAAAAGAAAAAAGGCAATGCACAAATGGGTAATTAGTATAAAAGTGCCAAGACCTGTTTGGAAAGTTAACATTGTATTATACAGTCAGAGTTATAAATGAGGCAAGCTACAACAAACTTCCAGCTTAATGCGGACAATATTCCAGTAGTTGTTTCAAACAATTGTTTGAAAAAAAAAAAAAAAGAAAGAAAGAAAAAAAAACCCAACCAAAATCCAGGAGCTGATCGTGTTATTTTATGGAGTTGATTAGTGCTGCATGTATATTGTCATCAGTGTCTCTAGCCAATGCATTCATTAAAAAGCCTTATTAAGGCTAAGCAGGAAAAGAAAAATAAGAAACACCCTGAAATGTAGCAAGTAGCAAGAGCAACGCTTACTGCTATAATCGTGCACAAACTGAACACACGCCAACACAAGAGTGCACACACACACACGCACACACAAACACTTTCAAATCAAATCAAATCCAAATCAAATCAAATCAAATCAAACTGTAGGTAGAATGAGATGCTCTTTTCTTGTCTTTCTTAAACTCACAAGCAATTAAGCATTGATATGGAATGCCTGTTATCTGTTTCTGCTCTGGGTAAAATCTCTCTCAGATAAAAATACATTCAACAAGAAAAAAAATAGAAAAAATATATACTGTATACATAGCACTTTATATATACAGTATATATATGTATAGCGTATATACACATGCACGTATATATACATCTGTATACCTACATGCATTTGTATATACATATATATACACAAACATACAAATACTTTTTTGTTGTTTTTAGCATAATTATATTTACATAAATATTCCTATAATGCTAAAGTTTAAAGAAGCATGATCTCCTTTTTTTTTCTGAGCTTCAAAAAAGGTGCTTGAGTAATATACAATTAAAATTAAGCAGCTTCCTAGCATGGAAGTAGTTTCTAAATCTGCATACCAGTAAATAAGAACATCAACAGGAAAAAAACAACAACCTTAAAACAGTCTCTTTTTTACTCTCTTGTACGCAAGAGCTTTGTCCAACAAAAATAGTTTTCCTTCTCCTGTATGAACAACCAGAGATTGATAAAAAAAACAAAACAAAACCACAACAGACAAAACAAACAAACAAAAGCCCCTGGAACTGCATGGTGTTCTTGACTTTTCCTTCCTTCCTTCCTTCCTTCTTTCCTTCCTTCTTTCCTTCCTTCCTCCCTTCAATACTGCTGTCAAAAGATCCAGTGCTCATATCAGGACGTACTTAGGCCTCAGTCATTTGCTAACTCTGCTGAAGTCTGGCTAATCTAGCCAATCAGCTTTGAAGAAAACAAAAACAAAAAGCAGCACAAGGTATAATTTTATACATCCTTAATAAACCCACCCTTTATTTTCTGCTATAATCTTTTCCTTGCTATTTCATTAACTACTGCAGCTTCTCATCATATAGAAAAATATTTGCAGCTACACCACACCTGTGATGTGACAAATTCTGTTCTAGGAGTATATTACTGTAGCAACAGCTGGAAAAAATAATCAGACCTTTTCGTATTTTTTTTCACCTGGGGTTAGGCTTTTGCTGCAACAGATGTAATTTCAGAGCAACAAGGAAAACCACTATCCTGCTGCTCGGCAGGATATTTTCTTCTCCAGCCAAGCATGACCAGCTTTTCTTCTCTGAAGCTTCCTTTTACCTCATTGCCTACCCCTAGCCCCTGATTCCCCCTCCCAAAAAACCTCTATAGCTATGTTACAAGCAAATACATCTTAACAAGTTTTAAAACTTTGGTTCTAAGAAAACACTTGGTCAGTTATCTCAAGGAAAAGTGGGAATGCTTTTTCTGGCACATTGCAGGAGTCAGAGCTCATCCCAGAAAGGTCTTAGAGCTGTACATGTAGTCACAAATCCAATACAATCCACTAAGCAAGTGCACAATTCTAGTTTTATTTTAATAGCAGACTGTCTCTCTTTCTCTCTCTCTCTCTCTCTCTTTCTGAAATCCTTGGTAAGGGTGCAATTCTTCAAACTGTTTGATAGAAATTATCTGCCTGTAGGTTGTTCTGTTTCTGCATGCTGTAAAATCCACTGTATCTGGAATCTGGGTCTGCAATTCTTAGCATCCTCTGAGAACTGTCCACCTGGACCATGGTACCTTTCTTGCAGTCCACATATACCAGTTGATTGTTTAGGCAAGAAGGCTGTTAAAACAGAAAGGAAATATTAAGTAAATCATACAATTTTTGTATTCCACAGATAATTTGAAAAGTCCTTTTGATTCAAGTACATAAGCACAAAACAAAATCAAACTGGCAATGAAAAAGTTTGGACTTTTGCTAAAGTTGGCTTATGCCAGACATAGTAACAGACCAATGGTCTCTTCAGAGTCACCATTTTTCATCTTCTGAAAGGAGCTCTGGTATTCTCATATCCCAGCTGGGCTGGTTTAACTGTTTTCTGTTAATTTAGCACCACACAAAGGCTTAACCTGGTTGCCCCAGATGTGCAGCAGCTTTCTCCTCAGACTTTTAACAGCCTCTTTATTGCTTAACATTTTCCACAATGTTTTGCTCCTGGTTTCCTAAAAACGGGAAAGCCTGGAAATAGAGATGGCACCTTTGTTGGAGCTTTGTAGCAGGACACTGGAATCCACTGCTTTTTCTGGTTGATGAGCAGGAGGACGATGATCAGTAACAGCGCTATCGTGATTGGGATTGTCACCAAGGCAACAGAGCTGACGGATGCATCTTCACTGGGGTGTGGCCCACTGCCACTCCGGTATTCTCCCTGGAGATGGTTCATGTCTGCAGGGCAAATGGGAGCATTTGTTAGGAATTCTAAACGGGCCTTGGCTGGAGGGAAGAATGTCATTATAAAAGTCTCAGTTGCACATCCCGTCACTCATATGAATTTGGACTTTCTCTCTTGCAATGTCACCTTATTTACACAAATTAGAACAACCGAAAGCCAGTATCTTGTAGAGGGACTACATTAGTCAGGAAAAGGCCTTCAAAAAGAGAGGAGATAGCAGGAAATCTAAAGCACAGTAATGACCAAGTCTGACAATAACCTCTTGACTCAGTTGTGTTTGCATGATCTTACCTGATCACAACCAAATTCCCACTTGTAAAAAAAATCAGACTGTGTTTCCAGGCTGAGGAGAACTTGGAAATCTTAGGATGAAAGTATCGTTTTCTTTTTTTACTTTTAAAAGCTGGTAGGACAAGTAAGATGTGTTCACTCTCTCATCTGTTGAGAGTGTATTACAATACCTGCAGCACTCAGCCTGTGAAAGCAGACTGCTAGCAGTCTACTAGACTGTAGCAAGTTTTGTGTGTAATTCCAAAGAATGGTAACGTTCAATGACATACACAAAATTCCCACACAGTTTGTAGTGTGTGTTTATAATCCCCAGGCAGGATAGTTGCAAGCCAGCTACTAATGCCTGAGAAATGGAAATGCTGTAATTATAAAAGCATACGCTTAGAACTTTGTAAAGCAGTTACATTTCTCCAAACAATAGTATGCCATGAGATCATCCTCAGATTTAAAAAAAAAAAATCCTCAGATTAAAAAAAATACATAATTTAGGTTGTACTCCAATTAGAAAAGATTAACAAAGACTGTGGCACAGAGTGTTTCCTCTATGCTGGAATAATATTACAGTGCAGTTTTAAATAAAAGATGCATTTACATCCTCAGACAACTTTATTAGCTGTGTGTCACTATACTTGAGGTGGGTTTTTGTCTAAAGTCTGACATTTGGCTATGATGTATGTTGAGCTGTGGTACAAGTTTTTCCATCTTTGTTTATCTATTCATGAGAATGTCAAATGGATCAAATGAAGATCTGTCAACTCCAATGGCCTGCTTTCTAGTTTTTGAATCAGAAAAGACACTGCAGAATCACTTCTGATTCATCATTTTGTCGTATTCTTTATTTTATAGAACTCCATCGTACCAACACAGATGTTTCTTCTATGCAGAACATGGAGTGATGAGACCAAAATGTATAAATATAATTTCATCGACTGACTCATCTTTACTCAAAGCAAAATGCGTGTAAGAATTATGCACTGAAGAATGTTCTCAGATAACCACCTTTTCAAAGCACTATACAGATGCTACCTGAATAGGAAAAGTAGATGCGTTATAACATGGGGAATAAACACAGTCCAAAATTATCCCAGTTTATAGCAGATCTGACCTCTGTGAATGTGGATTATATCATTTTCACTCGGTGTTGGCCAGTTTGGTACTTCTAGTTCAACATCTCCTCGATGATTTGTCTTCTCAATGGGGATGTTAGTGGGTTCAGGTACATACATCTCTGTGAAATGAGATAAATGTGTTTCACAAGTTACAGGCTGCTGACCTTCTCAGTGCTGCTCTGAATTCAGGAAATACACTTGCCCATCTGCAGTGCTTTGTCCTTTAAATTCTTCTATATGTTTCAGAATTTTCACCATTAGCCTGGGATTTTGTTTGAAAACTTATTCCATATTGTATATGAGATACATGCCTGTTGCCACTACCATTATCATAATGTGAATGGGACGAAGGACTGGTGTGGACAAACTTGCTTTTCAAAATACCATCTCAGAATACATGCTTTACTACAGGCTTGCTCCTCTGTGATACTTCACAAAAAAAACCCCCCAAAAATGAAGGGAAGGTTACATCTTCCCACCTGATATGTAAACAGTCCCTACTGGTTTCTTGGCCTTGCTTTTTTTTGTAATCCTCAAAGCAGAATTGTAAGAGGGGGTACTGCCGAATCTCCCCAGTTGTCCTGTCAGAAATAGTTACCAGCTGACTGAATAAGGTGAGCAAACTTCTGCAGAAGTATATCAGGCTCACCTTAAAAACCAGTTGCAATTCCTATGCCCCTTTGCCCATAGCTAAGAAAATGTCACATTGCCTTTAAGCCAAGTTAAAGTGATAAATAGAGCAATGTGAGATTTGAAAAGTAACCGAGAGACTCAGAAAAGACAGAAATGCTAATCACCGTGACATAATCTGCAAAGATGTAAGGATATTAATTTTCCCACTTCATTAACGTATTTCCATAGCCTTGTGAAAGGACATAACAGGGGCAAGCAAGTAATTTTTCAGTTCACAGTTCTCAGAATAAGTGAAATTCAAACTATGTTCTTGCACAATGTGCCTATCTGTTAAGAATATTAATTTTCCTGAAGTCTCAAAGTCTGTTGCCTTTGTGATACTGTTCAAACATGGACTGACATGAAAAACCCAATTAAAAAACCTTATTATCGGCCCTAGGAAACCAGCATCACGATAAACTGGGTTGTCACATCACATTACCTGGACACATGGGACAGCAGCTTCCCTCCACATTGATGGGTTCAGCACAAGGCAGAGGTGGGCAGCTGACAGTGGAGCAGAGAGTCTGGCCCTGCAGGCAGTAGCAGTGCGTGCAGCTGTCAATGTCCCAGCGTTCCTCATCCGCGTACGTTTCTCCACTGAAGTGGCAGACCACTTTCTTTGGAACTGTATCTTCTGTGGAAGGAAAACAGTGCTGTGATCATGCACTAGCAGCCAATTACAAACAAATCCGATTTCTTTCCTAAACGCAAAAGTGAAACAATTGCCACAAAGAAATCCCAGCTGTAATTAAAAGATCCTCTCTTCATCTTCCAGAAAATCTTTGTGAAAAAAATGTTATTTCTGCTTCTTTAGAAGTACATAATTAGCCTGGGCTGCTTCTCCTCTTTTTCTTAATGCAAGAGGCTAGAGGATGGATGATTGGGACACGAAGAGATGATATCAAAAGTTCTGTGAAAATTAAGAAAAATTCATTCTCTTTGGCTGTTTGAGACTGCCAGCTACTCATCTTCCTCCTTGCTTCCTAGTAAATTCTATTAAGCTAAAAAAACCCCAACCCCCTAACTACCTAAATTTCTAACTACCAAAGCTCAAGAATGATGACTTCTGTCTAGAACACTTTGAAAAGCAGATTAGGCAGGATGCCAAGAAGGATGAAGTAACTCTCAGGTGAAATAACTAGAAGTGCTTAGACTGTAACGATAAAACAGATTTGAAGGGGATCTGACAATTCCCTGCCACCGCATCAACGGAAAACCCCAGGAAAAGAGCAATAACTAAACTCAGTACATTTTTTTTCATGGTTAATATTATATAAATTGGAAACCAGTGTGATCTTTCTGCCTAGGCATTCAATACACCACTTTTTAATGTTGCATCCTATGCAAGCCTTTTAGGTGGTCTGCAGTAAACCTATTTCACTGAGAAGGCAGTAATGAATTGCTTAGCCTAGAATGTTTTTTGCTGCTGGAGCACTTTAAGGATAATCAACATAAAACCACACAGCAGAAAGTCCAAAAGCCAAGCAATGCCTCATTTTCATCTCAGTTTCCTGTTACCTTTGTTTCTTAGAGGCAAAAATTATTGTTATGAAACCTGCTGGTGACATGAGCTTGCACATTCAACATATGAATGAGATAACAGAATGAAATCACAAACTTCTTACATTTTCAGATAAATGCTGGTCTAACATTCACACAGATTACATCTTTAAGTATGCCAGTTAGACATATTTACCCTATGTCAGCCTTATTATATATTTTGGCCATCAGTAAAGGTTTTAATTGGTGACCACATAATAGAGTGACATAATCTGGAGTAACAAGGCTAGAAGTCAGCAGACCAGTCCAACAGATCTGGAGAGAGTAAATTCAAATACAAAAGAAGACCAGCAAGAAGTGCTATTGTGAAAACATTAATGGAACTGTCTGAAAAGCGCAAATGGTTCCAGAGGTCCTTGGTATATCTCGTGGCTTTCATGGCTTTAAGTATAGATCCCAACTTCTCAAAGTAGATTTTGTAAGTGAAGGTGGTGTGGGCATGGAAAAGGTGGGAAAGGAAGAGTGGGAGGAAAAGGTGGCTGCAAGCTGCAGAAAGGACATTAGGTTCTTCCCTAGGTGATGTGCATGCTGGCATACAGAGCCAGCAGAACCCTGTGTTAGTCAGGAAGGAGGTGTGTCTGGGGACAGGGCAAGGCACACGGCCTGAGCGCTCCTCTGCTGCTCCTTACCTGTGCAGACCTAAAGCTGAGCACTCTTGGCCCATTCAGATTTGCTCCCAAAATGTTACCTTGCTTCACTCAGGACACCTTCTGCAATTCAGCAGCTGGTTTGTCTGGAAAAGTCCTTTAACCTGCTCAGGCTTTTCAAAATTTGTGAAGAACACATCACAATTTATCACAGCAAATATTTTTTACAAGAATGAATGAAGGTAAAATCACAATTACAGTGTTGTACCTTTGCACCTCAAGAGGAAATTTTTAAGTCCTAATGAAGTACTATCCTGTGAGTGTCTCCTGTTCTGGTGTCCATCTCTATGCAAGTATAAACAAGGATGAAGATGAAGGCCACAACACCAAAGGTGCTCAAGGACAGTGGAAACAAGACAGACTTGCAGTAAGAAACCCACATACAAAACCACAGTTCAGTGGCTAGCTCCACCTGCTTCTCTCAAATTTCTTCTAGCTGCACCAGAAAAATCAGTCTCATCTGGTAAATGACTGGTAAACAAACAGTCATTGCTCTGATTTCTGCAGAAGAGTAATCTTGTCTCTAATCAAATAGATATCCCTTTATCCTCTCTAAACTGGAAGGTTATCTTTCCAAATTAATCTTCCTTTGCATGAGAAAGACGAATGTTGAACACACAGGATGAATTTGAAGATTCAAACAACAAAGCATCCAAGACTGTAAAATTATGAATTTGAATCTATACAAACTGGATCCAGAATGAAGCAGAATAAAGTAATGCAGTGCTAAAATCCTGCATAAGTTTTGAAATTCCAAAAAATGAAGAAGGCCTGTTTCCACAGAGTTTGCCTATGCCCAAGGAAGTGACTGAATCACCATCCCTAGAGGTCTTTAAAAGAACTTCAGACACAGCATTTGGGAACGTGATCTAGTGGTGGACTTGGCAGTGCAGAGTTAACAGTTGGACTCGTTGATCTTAGAGATCTTTTCCAACCTAAATGAGTCTATGATTCTCAACATTTTATCAAGCATTACATGAAAACAGTAAGAAAGAATCTGTACAAAGATGTGCTTCACAGTTCTCAAAAATGAAGAGTAAACCAGTAAGAATGAGAAAGATGAAAATTAAGTGCATGACCTGACTCCTCTTACATGCAAGAATATATATAGTTCATAGCAACCATAAAAAAGTTACATTTCCATTAATTTCAGTTATTTAAACCACAAAACATTCTGACTACAACATAGGACAACATGGATTAGTAAAATGTAGCATCATTGAAAATCTTCATATCTGAGTGTTAATTAAAATCTGGCTTCTGTATTTTGTATTGCTGAGCAGTTGCTACTAAAAAAAATCATTAAGCTTTCATAGCTCACACATTTAAGTATTTGCAATATTATACAACTATATAGAATTCAAAGTAAATTAATTAAAGCCATGTCTACATGCTGTGTGTATATATTTGCAAACCTGACACGCAAGATGTAGGCAACAAGGATTTAAAGGTTTCATTTTTGTAGCTCATTGCACAAGTCCCTGTGGTTCATCCCCTCCTCACCCATAGAATTCTCCAGTACAACACTAAAGCTCGTGTTCTGACTCTACTGGTTTGGTTGCCCAACTTTTCGCACACCCTATATTTTTTTTTAATGTTAAAATGTTTTCTGGATTAAAATTATTGTATGGTTCAAAGTCACTGGAAGAAAAGCCTGCAGAAAGACAGCTGTCAAAGAAATTTTAAATTCTCCCCGTTTTGTATGCAAACCATGAGAAGAAATAGTAACAGGATAACATCCTACTTTCCCTTCAAAATGTCCTCATCAGGAATCTAGGTAGGGTTCCAAAGGCAACTGAAGCTTGGATACTTTGTAACTTATCCAGGCATTCTTTCATCCAATTCCTTGTACATCATAAAAAACTGTATCACCTGTTATTAAAGTTACTCTATCTGCAATGATTTAAAGATTTCAAGAGTTGTATCAATGTCTGAACATACTTTGCAATCTTTCTGATGAAGACCTGTTTTGTTTATAGATGGGCAAGTTGACTCACATGTTCAATCAAATATTTAAAGCCCATCAATTTTATTATACTCCTTCTTACTGTTCTTTTCTACTGTATCTCTTTTCCACTTCTGCAAACGAAGCTAAGTAAGCTTTGAATGCTTTCCAACAATGCTACAAAAACTTAAATTCAGTAAGTATATTATACGATTTTTCTCTATCAGCAGCTTCCATTCTACAGCCTTGGTACTTACTGTGAACTCCCCAAAAAAGTCATCTGTACATAAATACTCCAACATACAATGGAAAAGTGATCGGTAATCTCAAATGTTGCTACTTTAAACATGCCTGGCAATTTTCACTGCCTACAGCATCTACCATTTACTTCAGCTCCAAATTCAACACCAGTGCATGGCCCTAATTCTTTATGCACTTTCAGTACTTAAAAATAAATATATATATTCCCTATTTTTATCTCAAAGATATTATCATTAATGAAATTCCAGTTTTTCCTGTATTTTAATTTAGATGCCTTATTAACAGTTCTCCATTCTGTGAAATTTCAGAATGTTTCAGCTCATCTTCTGCAGTCATAATTAATGTTTTCCTCATATTATCACATAAATCTTGACACAACATACGTGTTACCTGGCAGATCTTCCTTTAAATAAAATAAATTTTTTGTAATGTCTTCATCTAATAAGGTGTCTTACCAAGATTCCAGGAGGATGGCCTCTGGAGTTTGTAGGCAAATTACACGTATATCTCTATGTGCTTCTACCTAAAAAACCACAAATCATGATCCTCAAAGCTCCCTATGCAGATTTCACTCTCCAATTTGACTGGTGGCATAGACTGCATCTCACCAAACAGGGAAAGCATTTCAGTTTGGAAATAAAACTTCTGTCTTACTCCCAAGAAGGGAACAGCAAGTTAACAACTATTTTTGTTCACTCACCAATACAGTAAGGACAACACTGTCCCTTTCTCAAAACAGGTCTCTCGCAGGACACCGGTGGGCAAGACTCGGAGTAGCATCTAATCACACCATCCATGCAAATGCAGCTAGTGCAGACATTGGGCTTCCAGGACTCAGCTGTCAGAAAAATATCGCCTTCGTCGTTTTTGCAATAACTGGGCATGCTCTCATTGCTTGATGGGGAGGGCTGAAGAGTCTCATCTGTAAATATAAACAGATCGGGTTACTTAACTTACAGTGGGTAACTTCTCTCATAGCTCCTTTACAGAGGGTTCACTCTTGAAGAACACAATGGAATTGTTACACATTGGCTCACTATTTCAGAAGAACTAGAAGGACAGAGCTCATGCCTCTTCAGTCCTTACATGGGATGAAGACCTCATGATAGGCTCTAGCATAATGCTTATTTAGACCTTTATTGAGTTTATTAAAAAAAGAAAAAAAAAAAAGAAAAAGAAAGCAAGAAAAAAAGAAAAAAGAAAAGAAAAAAAAGCAACTTGGAGAAAGGACAGCAAAGTGAAAAACAATCACCATTAGAAGCAGCCCCTCCGAAAGTGACTCTGAATGCTCTGAATTGCATGGTATATAGGAATTCATCTCAAACAAGAGAGATTAAATTTTAAATCTAAAACCTGAATCCCAGCTTCTCCCTTGTCAGCCCAAGTCTTTGAATGATGCAAAGTGAAAAGCTATTATGCTGCTGTCACCTTCACTAGTGGACTTAGATGAGCTAATTATAAGCTGTTGAGAAACTAATGGAACTTGATCATGCTTCAGCCTGATGCCAGTGGTTTGCTTTAATTCTCATGCCCGTCCATGGGGGAGACATATTCCTGCAATGAAGCTGTACCTTAACAGACACTACAGGTCAATAAACAGGACTGTATGTGCAGAGAAAATAACAAGAAAAGGAGAAGAAAAGAAAAGATTCATAAGAGCACTGAGATCAGGTTCTCAATCTAACTGCATTAAGCTATGAGACTAAGCTTATTATATAGCCAGTGAGGAAAGATCAGCTCCTCCAAAACAGTATTTTGAAATAAGCAGTTGTTCATTATTAATACTGAAAAAAATGTAGTCAGGAGAACTGGCTACCTTGTTTACTGAAAATATTTTGTCAGAAAAAAAGCCCCACAACCAAATACCCCATAGCAAAACCTAATGGCAAAACCTAACTTCTCTTTTTTCCTAAAGTAAAATTTTTAATTTTGGTTTTAATAAAGACGCATTTTCTTAGTGAGTTTACATGCAATTCACAGGTTTGCGCTATATTTCCACTGCAATAAACTCCCCCATTTACTAAGTAAAATAGGAATTGATGTTCATTTATAATTGAGTATCTTTCCTTGGGGGGAAAGCAAATCCTGTTATGTTCTTGACACTGCTTTGATATTACTCAGCTGCCTTCAAATCACTCTCAGAATGATACCATGTGAAGGTAAAAGCAAACAGAAGTATTTTTGAGACCAAATCCCAAATACACAAGATAGTGTTAAAAAGGTTCATAGAAACCAAGGCATGTAGAAAGAAAAAGAAACAAGCCTGTATCTACCTAACACTTTGACTGCTTTCAAAGTTTCTCTAATCCTGCATGCCTCCATAAACGACTGCATATTTCATAAATCTTCCAAGGATTCTGGTTCTCACACAACCCCTACATTATTACACTGCCTTCAAAGATTTTCAGAGTTCAGGGCCACAACTCCCCTTTGCACACAAGATCTCTCTTGCGCACAGTCGAGTTTTGCATTTGAATTGGAGGACTGCAGGCTGTCACTCCCAACTGCTGAGGAACAAAGGCACCACAACAACCACCTGAGCACACACGGAAGCATTCTCATACTGGAAGATCAGACATCCTCAGATCAAGGAAGGGCTCTGATGAAAGCTGGATGTCAGCACATACCTGGGCACTGCGGACAGCAGGAGTCCTGTGTGCGGGCGGGGTTTTGACAAAGAAGAGGTGGACAGACTTCGGTCTCACACAGGACACGTCCGCTGTGGCACGTACACTGTGTGCAAGAATCAATGTTCCATGTCTCTCCTTCTACAAAGTATTCCCCACCAGGAGCGTGACAGATTGATGGACTGGTGAGCTCTGGCTTTTGCATGATTATTTCATCTGGGAAAAACAGAATTGGAAGACAGGCAAAATAAACTGTGAATCTTGTAACTAACAACTGTACACAAGATGAAGAACTTCTGTTATTATTGAAAATACACATATAAATTATTCTTAATGAAGCTCTTTTGACTTTATGGCACCTGCATCTCATGAAAAATGGGAAATATATAAACAAGAAACAATATGAGAATCAGTCTGAATAAAGACTAGTTAATATAAATCAGAGATAACTTCAAGCATTCTTGGCATTTCAGAAAAAATCAAGCTAACTTGTGATTTAGGAATTCCAAGAGACAATTGTCATTTTCTGAAAAAGTCTAATGATCAGACGGTTTCTTAACTGCTAAATATTAACTGCAGCTACAGTTCCTGAAAGGATGGATAAGTAAGCTTCTCCTCTGGGATTTAGGAAATCCAGGTACGAGTTAAGTTTCTCAACAGGTATGTGTCTATATCATCTGTATCACTTGATGCTACATTAAAAAACCAACAAAACAACCCCTCTCAAAACCCCAAAGAAACGAAACCCCAACCCACCAGAAAAGAAAAAGCAAAACACAGATTCCCCCCCAGCCCCCTAAAAACATATAAGCATTTAACATCAGTGGAAGTACTTCATCACTGTTCAATTAAAAACCAAAACTCTGCCATCTTTGAAAAAAAACTGGATCCAAGGAAATGCCACAGTGTGTAGGCTCATTCTTCCAGCAATTGCATCTCACCAAATGAACCTTACTTTCTTTTCAAACGATTAATTACATCACCTCTGCAGCCCTGGCTAAAAGATTCACCCCAGTGGTTTAGAAAACAAATTTGACCTCTTTCATGTTAAGGAAGGAACTGCAACTGTTTCCCTTGTTCAGCACGAGTGTCCTCCAGCCTCTGGGGTTATTAAAAAAAAAGGCGGAACTCTTCACCTCTTGGTGCTTTAAAAGAAAAAAAGAAACCTATCTGGTACCTTGAGTGTTCAAGCACTTACCATCGAGAAAAGGTTATGCCACCATCCTCAGCCTGCTTAAAATCCTCTGAAGCCTATCCCACACTAGGGGCAATAAGGACAATAACAGTTGCCTGCTTACCATGCTGGTTGTTTTGGACCTGGATAGAGTCCAGCAGCTTTTTCCATGCACTATGCATAGACACCAAGTTGTTTCACACAGCATGTTTTATTCAGCTGCAGAAGCCATGAGTTTGAAAGCTACAAGCTATAAAGTGAAGCTTCAGGCTTCTAAGTGATGTCCTTCAGCCATCAATTCAACCCATTTAACATTAGACAGCTAAGTTAGGTGCCTCTGTTAAAAACTGAACCTCCTCAGGTTTCCTGTGCTATGAATGGAGGAGAAGAAAAAAGTGACTTCCTGCTAACTAAGCTACCTGTCTAAACCACTGTCTGAAGGTGCCTCTCTCCTGCTTCATTATAATGATGCCTAATGTGAACATCATCCTAACCCAAATATCTTGGTTTAGGGGAGGAAAATACAGCAGCTCCTCTAGTCATTTAGGCAGGCCAAGGCTCTCCCAGTGCTTCTGGCTTCTCTTCACGTTTCTAGCACTGCTGTTCCTGTCTGGAGAATGGCGTTTGTGCCCTTTGCTCTCTGACACTGCCACGTAGAAGAAACACCACCCGTTTGTTTTCATTTCTGGAGAATGATCAGTAGAACTCAAGGAAGGTTACTCTGGCTGATCTTACTCTATTCACAAAGTACCTGTGCTTTTCTTTTGGGGAATTATTTTACCTTTCACTGATTTGCTTATGCTCTGCTTTTCCAATTGCTTACATTTATGAAGCACATACGAGATTCAGCAGCATTTACCTGAAACGAGATTGCTAGTCTGCTGCCTTGTCACTGTTAGATTTTTATTTCAGCTGGAACATGTTATGCAATGGCATCCTAACTCACCGTGGCAAAGGCAATACTAATTTCTTTCTGGAAATTTTCTGAGCCATCTCCTTTGCATTTAGTTCTCTGCAAAGTCACAGGCCTGTTTTGCTACAGCTCATTACTGCTCCTGATCAAAAAAGCATAACCAGATAGTACTGCTGTATACATTGCCCACTGCATCATTGATAATGACGTATCGCTGCAACTGAAGTGTAACAAATGTGCAACTACTCTATACCTGAACAAGCAACTGGTCAAACAAATACACACTTTCTGCATAGCATGGTTCTGCAAAACACTAACAATTAATGGCTTTCTAAATCTGAAAGGAAGCCTGGAGATATCCACAAGCGTTGTGACGATCCATACAAACCTTTTAATGTATAGAAACAGGGTTATAAGGAACGTTTTAGCACTCAAGGTATATCTTGCTCTGCTGGAAACTAACTAAATATGGAATTGGATGGAACCACACTTTTTTTTCAGTCTGCAAAGTGATCTCTGAGAGCTGCCACTTCCCTGTTGATAGGTTACCAGTGCAATTCCAAACCCAGTACATCAGGACTGCTATTACTTCAACATCCTTATGGCAGATACATCTGAGTGACATGCTCACAGTCTCACAACTCCAAACTGCATTCCTATCTACTCAATGCCATATATTTAACATCATCGGTGGGGAATCAACATATTGCAAAATAAAACCAGAATTACATTTCTAACAAATATAAGAACTCAGTGGGGAAAATAACCCCACACTGAGACTAATTTGGCCATAGTAATTCCTACACTTACATATGCCATCTTTAAAATGCTGTGTCTGCCCTAGCATTGTAAGAGTTGACACCAAGTATGACTTTGTTAACACAGAATCTAGGTGACCAGTGTCTTGAAAGCAGGATTGATGTCAGACAGAGAAACCCACGCAGACCCTCTCTCTGAAAGGAATGGACACTGCTGGCTCAGCAACTGCTCTTCTATAAAAGAGACCAACATTGCCGGTGCTCAGAATCAAACGCTGATCTCATCCACAAGAAATGCATAGTGTGAGCTAATAGGTTCTGCTAACTTCATAGTGATCTTTCTTCCAGAAACTGAACATTAGGCTCGTGAATGAATTTACCCAAACTCATTCTCCATACACAAAGTAACTAGCTGCTGGTCAGCTGAAAGACCAAAATTAACATTATTATTATTTGAATGCTCTGAGGTGTTCTGTATGTGTTCAGTAAATGAAGATGCACCAGTGCTGACAGTAGAATGAAGTCAGGGATGGCTCCTGGGGACCTAAGAATGGAATTGCTGGAATTGGAACAACCACCATACATTTTAAATTTTGAATCTTGTTTGTTTATCTAAGGCAAGACTGACATGTTATCCTGTCCCCATCCACATGAAGTATACCATCCCCTACAGTACTACACAAATCATTGTGGAAAGGCTGAAAGAGAGACAGACCCTTTGGAATCTCGCATCTTTTTGGGGCCTTTACGTTCTTCCAGTTACCACAAGGTGTGAACTGGATTGGAGATCACCATTTGTCTAAGCAAACTAAAGAGATCGGTTATCTTAGGTCACAGGGAGGATGCACTCTTCTCTGTCACTTTCAGAAAGAGGATCTGGCTGCTTATTTTGCCCCTAGGATTTCCTGTTCTTTACAAAGAATTTGAAACAGTTCATAATTGCTTATATTGTGCTAGTACTGTCTTACTGTTGTGCTACTTATAGATGTTTCATGAGCCTCATTGTTCTTACTCCTAACACGAGTTCCAATAAAGTCATAGACAATATCACTGTATTACAAATTAATCTACTTAGCACATGAAATACTGTAGAAATAATTCTGAAAACAGAGGGCATTAATCTTACACTCTACTCATACTTTTTCATAGATGTTTTTCATATTAACACGTATTAAAATTATATTGGAATGCAGCATGAACTGTACTCGGCCTTCCCACTGAAAGTATTGAAGTAATCTACTGCTGGTGGCATAGGAGCCTTCCCTCAGAACACAGAATCATAATTTTCAATTACTTAAGACATCTGTTTGTGTACATCTTTGAGGGACTGTAAAACATACATCAGGAGACACATTTTAATAAAACTCCACTTCAAAATCAAAAAATGAAAATGTAATGGCTTATTACAATACTTGCTATTATAGGTAACAGACTAGAAACTTTTACTAGTTTAAAGATTCCAGTGTGTCAAAGACTAACATGTTAAGACCCACAACATGCATATGCTTTAAATATTTAAGTTCCCATTTTCCACAGCTGAGAATTTAATGACAGCAACTCACCAGGTTACATTTGGGCACAGAAACCTTCCTCTATGCCTACTACTGAAGTATGCACGAGATTATTTTCATGTCTTAAGAAACAGAACACAAGTGAAATGAAACTCAATTACAGAGCATGTAGAAGAAATCGTGCGTTACCTGGACACGATGGACAACACTGCCCTGGATGTATGGTGGGGTTACCACAGTTGGGAACGGGGCAGGTGATCAAGGCACACATTTCCCGTCCATTGTGGCAGTAACATTCCCTGCAGCCATCGTGCCAGCTCTCCTCATTCTCGTGCCGGCGCCCGTCCATGGACAGGCAAGAGCCTGTTTTAACGGGAGGCATAAGAGAAGCCGTTGCCTCTGCAAAAAGTCACAGAAAAATGAGGTGTCCTGATAAGCATCTGTTGCTTAGGAAGAAACACCAACTTCGTGTCTGGGTTGCATTTATTTTTAAAGTACATATAAAATCAAGTGAATAATCGTTCTTCCATTTATGCTTAGAAATAAAGTAACAACACACAGGAAACAACTAAAAGGTACACTGAAGGGACAATAGGATGTAGTAGAATGTATTTCCTTGGAAAATACAATCACTTCCTTCTGTTGAACCTATACTTTTTTTAATCAGCCAGAAATGCAGTAGTGTCTAAATAATATAAGAAAAAAGGAGAAATGCAATGGAGGGAAATAGCAGAAAGCATGAAGCATATTTAAAATGAAATATTTAAATACCATAGCACATTAGATTATCTATAATGTATCTGATAACAAGTAGAATATAAAAACATTTAAATGAGCTATGGATGGCCTTATGAATGATAAAAAATTGCAATCAGGTGCTAACAGGGGAATGGTAGATACTGGAAATATTACATAAAGTACTTCCTGTGAGAAATTATTTGTTTATATTACTATGATAAATGAGATATTTGGAAGAGAATTATGAGAATTTCATCCCTCATTTCTTTTAGCTTTTACTGAGATGAGAATACAGTAGCTTAGACTGTGGCATTACTTGCACTCTGTCACAACACACAAGCAGTTGGTCTAGGGAGGATAAAGTTTCATTTGTATCTTAAGGGGTATTTAAATGCTGCAGGATTCAGCCTCAATATATTCTTCATTAATCAGCAGAGTGAATTTAGAGCCAAATACCCCCTCATCCACATCACTATTATGATGAAGGCTGTAGGATCAGTTTGTCAGTGAAGTGACTTGTTTTCAGTGGTATGTCAACCATATTCTGCTGACACACACACATATATATATATAAGGTTATTTGGACTAAGTTCTTAATTCCATCTTCTTTTGAAAAAGGATCATGTAAGCGAAGCAGCAATGTTTACATGTAATTTTAGTAAGTGTTCAGGTTTTTTTGATTGTTGGTTTTTTGGTTGGTTGGGGTGTGGGTTTGTTGTTGTTTTTTTTTTTTGCACACTAGGATGTAGGTCAGCACTTCTTCAGCTGTGGCAGATCTAGCAAAGATGCTCTCGCAAGCAGATGGTACAAAGTTAGTTTGAGGCACATTATCAGAATAGAAAGCCAATACACGGAAGTTACATTAGTATACCATTTTGTGAACTAAAGAGAAATGCTGCATAAGGATAGAATACTTCTTAGAACAGACTTCGTCCTATCGTATGAACACAAACACTATGAAAAAAACTTAAATTCAGTTACTACACTTTCATACTTTAGTATCAGAGTATTTAAATTATGACTTGGATTAATATCACTGGAATACTGCTCCATCTTAAAATGATTATTGACACTCAGAAATCCTAGATAGTAAGACTTCATTTATTTAGGAAGGGAAAAGGGTATCTGAAGCAATCAGACTTTTTTCCTGAAATATTCTAAAGTACACTCCAAAATTTGGAGAAACATACATAGGCAGCTATTCAAAATTAAGTTCACAAACTGAGATTGTAATTAAAAATTGAAAAGTGAAAACGATAAGTACAAAAGCTAATACTTGAAAAAATCTGATGTGTAAATACAAAATGGGAGTAACTGGCTAACTAGAGGTATGGCTGAAATGATCTGAGGTGCAGTAGTTCACAAGGAAAAGAAGTCTGTAATGTGATACCACAGCAGAAAAGGCAAGTTCAATATAAGATACAAGTACAGGAGCACTGTAAATGTAAATACGGCACTACTACCTCTGCTAGTCTGAAGATTTTACTATGGCTAAAATACAGTATCAAATTTTTGGACGGTGATAAGAAACCACAGTAACTGGGTTTGTTTGACTTAGAAACCCATTTCCCACCCAAAAAATGTTTATGAGTCTCCAGTTGCAACCTCTTAAATATTGTAAGAATTCTAAAGAGAATGGTGCTTAGCTGCTCCATATGTCTGCTAAGCTCAGGACAAGAAGTAACCAGTTCAATGTGTATAAAGGGAGACAGAAATTTTAGAAAATTCATTTTTAAATGTCATATGTTTCTAACCACAGGAAAACACTATTTTAGAAAGGTTTGGTTTTTTCTCTTTCTGTTTTGTTCTCATTTTTTATGTCTTTTGAAAGTGGAAATTCTTAATAAATTAAATCTTAGACAAACATCTGTCAAGGATTATCCAGATACACTCTATTTTATGCAAGGGCAAAGAAGTGGACTCTCAGTTTTTCAGAGTACTACTCCAGCCTGTACTTCTATGGTTCTACTTCTATTAATCCTAGCATAAGCTATTTCTGGCAGAAGCAATTTAGAAAGTGGAGCTAATTCACAGGCAGGGGATTTACCCATCCCTTCCTCTTACTTAGGGATTCTGGGTCAAAATTTTAACAAGGACTCACATTTTCCCCAGAACATACTGGCGATTGTTCTAATCATTCTTTGACAAGCTGCTAATGAAGTGATGTTGAAGTGATATGCTCATGGCTTGGTATCTTTATGATCATGACAACAATAAATACTACTTAGAGAGGGATCAAGTTAATTTCACTAAATAATTGTGCATGTTTTAAAATCCATACTTGTTAGGGAAAACACTTAAAAGTGGGCATACACATAATTAGTGACCAAAGTTTATAGTCTGGGAGGCAATTATGGTACATCTAAGGGAACACTTTGCCTATACTCAGTCACAGCATTATGACAATCAGGAAAAGTGTTCTGATTGTGATCATGGAGACAAATGACAAGCTGAGTGATAAGAATTATCTCAATGGGACACCCTTCAGCAGTTACCCTTTCTCACTTAATTTTTAGAATTTTAATTGCTAGTAGAAGTCATACATTGCAGCTTATGTCAATGAAACCCATGGAGATGAGCAATGAAGGAACTCTGATACCCAGACTAATACAAAACACAATCTGAAAATATCATAACAAAGAGACATGCTAAAAGAAGCACAAGTATAAGGCAAACAACAAATGAACATCTGATCTCAATATCCACCGTGAACTCGGTGATTACAGGTTTGGCATGTGGCATGTATGAAATTTTTAGCTTAAGAATACCAAGTCCTTTCTCCTGGGTAGCTGTTCTCTCTACTCATTGTTCATTAAGAGTGCCTGAAATGCATCCAAGAAACAGCATTCCAATTTTAGGTGATATACTGGACATCTATCAAATCCAACACTTGGTTGTAAAGAACAGACAATGGTGAAGAAGCCAAGATGAACATTACTGCTGAAAAAAATGTCCTCAACTAACTTATTATTAGTAGTTGCTTATTAAGAGCCTGATCCAATTTTTATTAATGATAACAAACTTTTTGTGGCTTTGTAGTGGGAGATGAAAGCAGAGCTGAAGCCTTCTGTTGAAGCCAAGATGAACAGATAATAACAAACACCAGCAAAACAATACATTCCTCTGAGCAATGTTGAACCGACTCCTCCCCAGTTACCGTATTTCAATTTGTAAATATTCTGTGCAGTGTTGCTTTTCTTTTACTCTGGTTTCACACCTGCTTTGAAAACAAGTTGTAGTTAGAGGTGGTAATGCACTGGCACATACCTCTGCACTTGCAGATAACACAGCCATGACTGTTCTGCTGGAAGCCCAATGGACAGATTTTACCACAAGGCAAGTTGGGGCACTTCTTACACCGACAGATTTCACAGCCATGCTTGTTCTTCCTAGATGACCAAAATAATTTGTAAAAGGTCAGCAAGTCACTTTAAATACCTACATCTTTAAAACAAGAGCATCTCTCCTAAGGAAGTGACTAATGAGTGAAGAAAATGATTGTTAAGTGTCACCCTTAGATTCAGTGGTTTTATGGGCTGTACAAGTCTCCATCCCTGGCATGTGCTCCCTCCATTCTGTGAATCCTATGCTGAATGTTTCCTTGTCTTTTTTCAGAAAGGCAGATAATGCTATTCAAACTTTATGCACAGATGTACTAAACAAAGAAAAGACATGGGAAGTTATAGAACATGACCTAGGAGGATAGAGGAGAAATAAATTATGTAAATCTCTAGAAAGCCCAGCTTCAAGTTGTAAAAAACTTTATTTAATTTTTAGTTAAAAGGCTGAGAATAACAAATTGTCATATAGTAGAGTAGAGAATGAAAGACTTTCTGTCTGCCTATCCCATCAAAAGGAATACTTCTTTCCATTAATATGTAGAGCTTTCAAACAGTGAGCTTTATTTAGCAGATTTTTTCAGACAATTATGAAAAGGTTCTGGTTTCTCTAAAGATACAAAACTCAGTATTTCCAATTACTAGCTTTTAACAATCTTAAAAAAAAAAAATCACAAATATGATGATTACTCCTTAACTGTTCACTCTCTAATATACTTTTAATATTTCCTTCTTTTTGTCCTATTTGTGACTAAGTGTTTACATTAAAATAGAGATTTGTCCTCCATCACATACCATGTTTTTAATGATCATAACATGCATGGTAGTCAAAAAAGTCATGCATGGTATTTAAAAAAAGAATTTGGCACAGTAGCAGTAAACTGAGCAAATATACTATACAACCACAACTCTAAATAATTTTCACACCAAGGTAAAACTCGAAGTGAAATGATCCTAAAGTAGTTCTTGCCACAACTTCAGCCCTTTATACTACAAACAGTTCCATACATAGTTATCTTTAAACATTGTTAATTTCATTCAGTGTAATTATTCATGTATTTTGTAGAGAATGACAGGATTAGAGTGCTCACTTCCAATTTCTAAAAAATTGAATTATCTGAAGCCTTTATTAAACATTCATCATTTTAAAATACCAGCCAAGCATTGTGCATAATAAAATTACATTCTACATGTAAACCCAGAATTTAAATTGAAAACTATTTTGCAAATAGCTTAAAAAGAATTAAAGTTCATATATTTTTCAGGTGCACAAAAATATATGGGAAAGATCATCCCAAAGACAGGGTTCCTGAAAACACTCAGCTTGAAATCAACTTGTTCTTAGAACAACTTAATCTTACAATTACCATGCTGTGCCCATTAAAATGTGCTGTCATTTTTAAAATGCTTTTGCTACTTAGTTCACATAGATTTTCTAATAAAACTGTTTTGCATACACTTTAGTAAAAAACAAAAAAAAAGGAAGAAGAGTGTGTTTCAGCTTATCTAAGGACAAAACCCACATACATAAATTCTAATTTTCCTTTGTAGGTCAATATATTAAACATGTGATACATACAGACTAAAACTTACTGCTCTTTACAAGATTCCTTTTCTCTGACTTCCCCCTGGTTCTACTTTCTCTCACTTGCAAAACTGAAAATAACTCAGCCACTCCTGAAGTCAACATGTCTGAAGATAATTTTATTAACTCCTGAATTTAAAATTCTTTGTTTTCCTCTCTCATTTACTACTCAGTGTACTAAGAGGACACACCACAGTAAAGATGGCTATTAAAAAACCTGCAACATTTATGAACAAGGGTCAAAGAGAACTCTAAAATGAACCAGAAATTTAAGGAGTATTACTATCAAACACTAGGAGTTGCAAATATAGTAAATTTCATTAAAAATAATTTTAAAAAAAAATTACATATGAATGTTATCTGAAGATCTGCTGTCATGAGGTAGAAATTAAACTGTTATGAAAAGCAGGCTGAAAAACATGGAATGAACCCATAAAAAATTAAATGTACTGGTAAAATATATATATAGATGCCACCAGAACAAATTACTAAGAAATTTCTGTGACAAAAGACCTGCTCGGTTTTCATCACCTGTTCCACAACTGAATAAATACCACAAATATGGAGAAAGAAGTCCACCACAAATACAGATTTTGAACGCATTTACAAAAACGTAGATAAGATACAGTACTGTTCTTCACAAATCCTGTAATTACCAGAAATGCCTCACTAAAACTAGTCTGCTGTCATATCAACATTAAAAGAAACTTGAAATATTAGACAATAATTTGAACAAAATAAATGGGCGATAAAATGAAAGGTTATCAAATCATGCCAACAGAATTTCAAAAAGCTACATGCAAGAGATATTACTTGTAAGTAGCTTTCTCATCTTGTTTGTCAAATTCTTCAAAAAAATTTAAGCACTGCTTTGCCTTTATAATCTGCTGGTTTTTGAGCTGCTGTTTCTAAATCTGTTGAACAAAATCCATTCTGAAGAATTCTGCACTCTCACACCCGTAACGCCATTTCTATCTCCTTACACTTCCCCCTGCTTTGCCACAAAGCAAACACAAGTACATATTCCTGGATTTCTGCATATTTTCAGTACACACAGGGATTGCATTAGGTGTGCTTTCAGGATGAGAATACGTACAAGTATCCAAAGGGACAGTACTTGTCACATACAATGGGTTTGCACTTCTTGGGCCGCGGCCGGCACTGACAGATCTCACAGTTGTGGGCGTCAGTCTGGAAGCCAAAGGAGCAGTCCAAGGAACAGCCCGAAATGAGGCCGGTGCACAGCTCCTCCCCTGCAAAGGACATACGCAGCTTATCACAACATGAAAACTGTTTATATCAAACACATCCTCAGTAGACCAAACCTTCTGCTCCCTTTACTTTGTAACTTTCTTAATACTGCTAGGCCTTACCTTCAGACTGTCCTATTTTAAAAATATTTGACAGAATTCTCCAGTAATGACCCAAACCGTATGAGCAGACAGTACAGGATTCTTCAGTTCCTGTCAGCAACTTGGGGAGTACCACCTGGTACCACAAACTAACATGATTTTATGAACAGATGCACAGCCAATGGAGTCCAACATCCATGACTCCACTGGCTTTTAATAACACGTCTAAAATAACACATACTTGCCACACATTATACGGGTTTAAAAGGCTTTTGTTCAATACAGATCATTTTTATTTCTCCTCTGCTTATTTTAAATAGAACTGAAAAGGTGGGATATATTAAAAACTTCTATTCTTTATGCTGTTTGCTGTCAACTTGATTGAGACCTGCTTTTAAAAAATATAACTGCGATACCCTAAGATGTGATCTAAGCTTAGAGATGCTAGACTAAAAGATCTGTCTCTTGAAGTCCAGTACCAAGTTTCATCTGCCTCTTGTGGCATAAGGAAGATGCTGAACTGTTGACATCTCAATTTTTCTGGTACAGTGATAAATAATGGCCATTATATTCACTCCTATTGCTATTTACTATTTTGAGATTGATCAGTTTCTTTTTGCTTTTCTTGAAAGAAGAAATGCCAGAAAGACTAATTTTAACATATTGTGGGATACAATGTTCTTTTACTGGCTGCAGAGGTGAGAGGAAACAGAAAATTATGGGTTTTTTTTACACTAGGGATGCAAAACACAAGGGAAAGAAATGCCCATTATTACAACAGCCAAAGTGAGATCACAACAGAAAAAGAAGGAAATATAATTAGCATTCTTCAATAGAAGAATATGATGGTTGATATCCAAAGGCCTGACTTTAAGAGTGCTATTTAAAGGATGGTTGATCTCTAGTTGAAACGTCCACGCCACTACAAAGTATTGGTTGTACAGAGGTCAGCTGAAGAGTATTCTTCCAGATGTGCTCCTCATTTGAGCTCTGAAGACCATTTTTCCTTCAGGGGGATGAACATTTAGGGACACAGTTTTTCCAAAGCTGAGATCAGTTATTAACATTGGCTTATTCTCTAACATGGTAATTTACTGAAGGAAAAACTACAGAAGGATCTTTGCTTTACTTAAATGCTTCCTCTTCTGTTTTTGTAATGTTGCATTTAAGATCGCAAAATATAGACTTGACCAGATGTGGCTAAGCTAAGTGTTTCCTTATCTATTCTACCAAGTTAATGCTTATCTGGTAAAGAAAGCATGTTCCTTACTGTCTCAGAATGAGACCAAAACCTCAGAGGAAACTGGCAAATTCGCTGCCTGCTTCTGTGGTGGAATTTGGGCATGCAAATGCCCGAATACAACATAAGAGTCTCATTATCCCAAACAACAGTGCTCAATTTAAATAGGATGAACATAATCAGGGTCATGGCTCTCACCTCTCCACTTTTATGCAAATTTGGTGTCTGAAGCAAAAAGGGTGCAAGTTTGGGGGTTTTTTTGCCATTCAGAATACAGAAAAAAAAAAGCCAGATCCTTTCATAACCTCTAGAGATTGTGTCTGGAAGCAGAGTATCAATACCACATGATTTAAGCATTTACTCTCAGTCAGATCTAACCTTTGCACGGCAATGTTAACCCTTGTCTCAGGTTCTTGCTTTAGAGAGAAACACACATACAAAGATCTTCATGAAGTTTTACACATTTTTGGAGGATTAAGTCAGGCCGAACTACCAAGAATACTAATCTTTTTAATATGTAGCCACTAATGCTGATTTTAAAACATTATAATGCAGAGGAAACTTTGATATATTTCTCTGGTAAAGAGTGACTTATGCTTAATACAAAGACTTTTCTTGAAGCAAGTTAAAATAATGAGAATTTGTCTTTCATTTATGAGCTTTTATACTAGGATGTTTGTACAGAATTATTCCCTAGCAACACACAGGGATAATAAAATTAACTGAACTTTTCATTATGCTAGACTTTATAAGGCAGTCATAATTTTTAAAGCTAGGCTTGAACTTTATAAAGAATGTACGGAGAAGTACACTAGGATATCTCCAAAAATAATTAAGTCCAGTTATGACCTTTGATATAATGTAAGTTATGATATCTCCTGCAGATGCTCAGAACTGATCAGTGAATAAACCTGGAATTGCACTGGTTGAACTAAGCAGAGCCATTCATTTTCTGAAGCATACTTGGTCAGGGAGATGAAATGTTTATGTAGCTGTTTATAAACAGTAGTATCATGAAGACAGGTGAAGAAAAAAGAGGGTACATATGCAAGGGCATGGGAGAAATAAACAGGTATCTTAAAAAAGTAAAAGGAAGAGCTGGAAATAACAATTAAAAAAAAAAAATCTAAAAAACCAGGAAAAATAACAGCTTATTTTTAGTCGCCATATTTCTTTATCTTACTTCTTGTCCTGGGTTGCAGTGTATTCTGCTACTATCTTCATGAGCTGTTGAAACCAGGTGGGGTGGTGTTCCTTGCCTCCTCCCTCTGGACTATCTCCAGTTCATGGCCCAGCTGTTGAAACCAGGTGGGGCAGGGTTCTTTATCTCTCCCATGACCCCTCCTCCCTTTAGGGGATATCTCNACCATCACTCCAGGAGGACTGCAGCCACCATTTTATTGGACTGCTGCCAACACCCTGACTGACAGGGTGTCAGGTTGTATTCTGACTCTGTCAGTGGTTTCTTTTTTGTACTATTTCATTTATTTATTTATTTTTCCTATTAAATTGTATTTCTGACTTGGAGTCTCTCAGTGGTTTGTTTTCAAACCAGCACACTTGTCTCCAGATTATCTGCTAAGGAGAGCTATCAAAGCGCAAAACCCAGGTTTGACTACGAAGTTATAGAAGATGGCAAAATAGGTATGCCTCAGAATCCCACAGCCAAATACTTTGTTTTCAGTCTTCTGCTCTGATTTGGTCAGTGAAACTGCTTTTCAGAGATGCAAAACACGTTTGTTACATGTAAGGTTAATATACTTTATTAAAAGGCCCAGGGTGTCTAGGGCAGTGCTACACAAGCAGGAAGACATCCCAAGTGCCTCATCCCAAGTAGCTTATGATGTTAAATATACTTAAAACTCAAATAGTCAGCTGACATACTAACCAGGAGATCCAGTCTCGAAGCAATATCCTCCTTGCTTAATCCTTTACATAGTGAGTTATCCTCAAAAGAATTTTCACTTTGTAAGTGGCCAAGAAAGAAAAGCTCTTCAGAGCCTTGAGGTGGATGACTAATAATCACCATTGCCTCTCAGGAACAGACAGTGAAGAGCACATGAAAAATCATCAAAATTCTGGCTATGTCAAACATAAAGGGAAAGTTTGCTGAAGTCAGTGCAGACAACTGTTAATGTATGGACTTTCTAGTGTTACGTCACTATTATGTCTGAGGTAATCAGAATAATCTCCTCAGACCTCCACTCACAGTCTTTCTAATAAGATGCTGAAAAATATATTTCTGATAAGACACTTTTTACTGAAATTAACATGTTATTGCCTTTAATTTCTGATAGTATGACAGTACAAACTGTAGAAACAGATTTTAAACAGTTTTTGAAAAAATTATCTATGAAGAAGTGTAGTGTTATGAAACTAAGAATGTGAATTCTGGTCTGCTTTCTGACTTTACATCTAATCATCTAAACTTCTCCTATTAAAACATTATTAAAAACATGACAACTGCAGGCAGTCTCTAAATGAAGTACCATCTGGTACACGGAGTTTATGTCTGCCGCACAGGCCTGTTGAAAAGCATAGTCCAGCATTTTAAGCCAGGTATTTTTCTCAGAAAATTAAGTGAATCACCAATGTCACAAAGCAAAGCGTAGCTATCGGAGAAAGAAAGAAGAGAAAGAGAAAAAGATTGAAAAGATTGCAAACCTAAACATTCAAATGTGGACCAAATTCAGTGTATACGATTGTCATCCTGACAACTTTTCTATAGCCTTAGCTATTGCTTTAAATGAAGCATTACTAAAGTAATCACTAATTCATTATGAAAAGATAAGTAAAACCAGATTTTTTCCTAAGTTTGTGCATTTCAAGTGACACATACTGAGGAACAAGGTGAACTAGTTCATGAAAGTCAACTGCAGTGAACTGAGGAAATTTATTATGACAAAATGTTTGGAGGGTATTTGAGGGTGTTTTCCATCTCTGCTTAGATAAATTTCACGAAGAAACTGAATCCCAAATCATGGAAAGTATTTTCAGAGAAGAGAACCAGCCCTAACTGGTCTAGTAACTGCTTCAAAAGTGTTTCAGGGCAACCAAAGAGGCTGAAATGAGGGTATAGCAAACATTTTAAAAGCTAATGGAGAAGAAAACTACCATTCGGAGTTTGACAGAACTGCATTATGCACTTGGACATCTCTGCAACTCTAACAGAATGGGATCAAGCGTCTAATCCCATAGGATAAGCTATTTTTTTGGTTTTTTTGTGACTGATTAGTTATAGTGACATCACATACAGGGAACTAAACTGATGGTTTGATAGGAGGTAGAAGAGTAAAACAAACAAAATGATGAACAGGAAATCAATTAAAGGGAAGACATCTCTCATTGGTGCTGCTAAGGGAAATATCTGGATGGAGAGTAGAGTTCTACATGGTTAGTAGAAACATGTTCATTAATTTTTCTTATAAAACATGAAATGTTAATAAGGTCATGCCAATACAGAAAACAATTTGCATGACAAGCTCAGAGTTTAGATGCAGGATACTGATTGATCCCAGAATGATACTGACAAGATATGACTTTAGGAAAAGTTGAATGTGTTCCTGAACGTCTCAGGCTCATAGAACTGTATTTTTACTACAAACACTTCTTTTTAATGTGACGACATTAGCTGAAATACCACATAAAATGCTGAAAGAATTAAGTACAGTAGAAGGCTAGGACACTAAACACGTCCTGAACCAACGATGTTATTAAATAGTCTCCTCCTTAGAACTAATACTCACTTGAGGACTAACAGGCACCGAGTACTTATAGCAGTGAATCCCACCCACACAACGAGACCATGCAGTTTTCTCTGCCATGTGCAACCACGACTGCAAAAGCAGCAGCAAAGTCAGTTACCAACAGGCCCAGTTGGTAGTTCATAGTCTTCACTAGTCCTCATCATACTGGCAAAAGCTATTGCTTACAGACTTTGAGTCCTCTAAAGACTGCAGTACTAGCCAGTACTTTGTTCTGTAGTTTGCTACAACTTAACACATTATATGCTGACCTAAATATGGGAACTTGAAATTATTTGATTCATTTGGATCAATTTAACGTGATGCTGTTGGAAAAATACAAGCAGAAAGAAGAGATGAAATGGTCTTCCAAAAAACCCCATTTGTGAATTATTAACAACAAATAGATAGTGGTGAGGTTTTTAAGCCTGGTCACCATTGTACATAAACTCCTTTAAAATATAATAATTTCTTTCCCCCACTTTCTCCACACACTTACAAACCCTTTCACACATGCAGACTATAATAAAACAAATATTGAGCGTTTCGGAAGAGCATGACAGTGTTAAAGAGGAATCTCTTTGGGATATGGAAGATGGGACAACACTTTGTAGAATAAAGTCTTGATAACTGATGATTACCAAAATATGATGAGGCTCTACACAGCATGCCACATAAAAACTATGTGGTGTTTTAAAACTCTTTTCCACTAAGTATCTTACTCTCAACACTAACATCAACCCTAGTTCTAAAAGGTTGTCTGATCTGTAAAACTGAGTCACTGGCTGCTGAAGGAAAGAAAAACATGTTCAAAAATCAGCATGTAACAGCAGCTGACATACTGATGTGACCCTACCACAGTGGAGATCCCACCTCGCAAACAAGACAACAACATTCTGTCCCATGGTCCGTTAGCACCGTCCGCATTTGGCAAAATTAACTCAATGGAATATCTCAGATACAACGCAACCTCTCCTTCTCCGGTACAGCATCTCAGGGGCAACGCATCTCAAAAGGAATCACAGGTCTTTGTCCTAAATTCAAACCATCGTATGCATGATTTATTCCTGATTTCAGAGTGCTCACATCCCTACCTCACATGAACTTATGAATATTTGGAGTGTTATTAAATATTGCCCAAAAAACAAACTGAAAAGTAAACAAAATTCAATTCCATGAATTGCATGTTTGCTCTAAAAAGGATCTTCTGCTTGAAATTCTAATAGTTTGATTGTAATTCCAGCTCTTTTTTAGAAAAAAAATACTTTCTTTTTTCTATCATATATATGGTACTTAAAAAACTCTAGGTTCTTAAACTGGGATATTTATGTTTTTCCAATATATTATTTTACGTATGGACACACTGATAATTGTACTGTAAGGACTGAAAATCTTCTTACTCTAAAAAGTTTTGAAAATGCATTCTCTGTTGAAATACTTTTAGTTTTCAGTCCTCTAATTCACAGATGAAAAAAATAACTGCCAGAGAATATTAATAGATACATGAAAAGGATTAAGTCAGTCTTTCAACTTGGCTTAGGCTGGTGTCCATTCTTGAAAATTTGTAGCATGGCTACACAAAGCTAGCTACATACCTTTACCAGCATTATTTTCTTGACGCTGAGGACAGATCATATCAGGAGAACTGTTTCACAGTACCTTTATAATTAAGCACTCCTCAGCCGTCCTCTCGGTGTGGATTGCTACTGCTGGTTAATCTTCGGGGGTGGGGATCTGGGGAGGCAAATTTATGAAGGAGAAAACTAGGTTACTTAACAGTAACTGGAATTCTCTGAATATATTGCCTCCACAGATCCACACTAACCCTCCCTCCTTTTGTTAGACTTAAATCATGATTCACAAAAGCTGGATAAAAATGAAGGGACTGGGCACTGTGATGCTAGAAAACCCTGTTTAAAAAAATCATCTTGTGAGTCCGTTGAGGCAAATGAACCACTTGGATATTTGCTCTAAACAAATCTAGGATTCACATACAACACATGAATTCATTAAAATGAAATTGGAGCAGTGACATCTCAAGGGTGGAATTACTGTAGAATGATCAAGCTTCAAGCGCATTGGTTTTGGTTTGGTTTTTTTTCCACAAGTCAAGCCAAGTGAGGTTCTAATCTGCTTCTATTGCACTAGGTATATTGTAAGCACTAACTCCAATACACTGTAATCTTCAGAGATCCTGCTGAAGACTTTCACTCTAGAGAGAAGACAGACAATATTTATTTGGCACGAGTTGTTCATCATAACTCCATCCTCTTCAGGGAGCACTTCCACTATCTTGCGCGTGTGTGCTTAGTGTTAGTGTTTTTGTTCTACTTAGAATATGTACATTTTTTCTGATCTGAGCCTTAAATTTTTAGGAAATGTGCTTAATCTTAAATTTTCCATGGTTGTATTTTATTAACTGAGGTCTTATATGGAATAGCTATTCCCTTTTACATCACTGCAGAAGGATAAGAAGACATCCTTTTTCTGTCTTACAGAATTATTCTAAAATCTAATATGTGCTCTCCTTTGCACTAAGAAAGATTACCTGGACTTTTATTTTATAACTTTTATTTTCCATAGAATTTGTTGTGAAATCAAAGTAACACTGGAAGATAATTGCTACTAAAACAGAAAAGTGTTAACTAATTTATATTTTACTTTACTATTTCCAGGAATTTTGCATTGCCTGAAGTACATTTTGTGTGATTAGTGTGCAATTACTGTCTGACCTCAGTTTGACATAGAAATAAACACAAAATAAGTTTATTTAAATGGGAAAAATTAACACTGAGAGAGTTTAAGTGTTGAGAACACACATCCCTGAGTATGGACTACTTACAGAAATACAAGAATGAAATATTCAAATTTTGGCTACAAAATTGAAAGGTTAGGACTCTAAGTATTGAAGAACTAACACACAAAAACAAGGAGTTGAGATGTGTTCTCTTGCTGCAGTGCCCACAAAGTTTTCTTAGGCTTTCTCCCATCATCAGTCCCTACACTTTTTCAGAGCTTTAACTGTTGCCATTTATAGCCAGCCTGTAGATGAACCCACCTGCCTTCCCTCAAACCTACCAATCCTGCCTTTGGATGCCTACGCAACTAAATGAAGACCCACACTGTCAAACCCAAAGTCCAGGCTGGAATTTCACTCTGCTTTATCAGCTATACATGGAGATGGTGTGACTTGCCAGAACGTTGAGGACTGTGCTCCCGGTGTGTGCTAGTATAGACTGAATGACAGTGCCTCCTTTTAACTCCATGGTAGAAAACGTGTTCTTTTCTTTAAAGGAAAAGGTATCAACACTTCCAAAATTATTTCTGTGTGCATCCACAGAATGTGTTTTGGGGAGAAGGTGGTTTCATGTTGAGAGAACTGTGCAAACACATAATATACCAAAATTTCTTATTTTTGAGTAGCGATTGCATGACTTGCTTTGACAGACAAAAGAGACTACGACATGAAGTGGAAGGTGATGAATTATAATGTGCAGGGGAAACGACTCATCTCAGTCTTCTACAACTGCATGTCACCATAAGGAGTCTGAAATCAATGAAATTGGATGACAATTGCATCTTGGAACCGCAAAGGTAAGCTTTCTAAATGACGCAAGCGATTTTGAAAATTGACAGCAACACTCTAATTTAATTCCATTTTAGTAAGATTTGAAAGGTTAAAAAGATATTAAAGTCATACATGCTCACAGTTATATCCTGAAGAGTACTACATGTTCAATTCATTTGGGGTAAAACACTAGTCTCAGTCACAGGAGAGATTTTAAAGGGTTTTTCTTTTCCATGAAACTAATCCAGGGAACAGACAAGGCCTGCACTGCAGACGCTTGCTGAAGAATGATTTCGTGTGCAGCAGCAGCTACCAAACAAATTTTAAATCCTATTTTACTGCAATCAGCAGGCATTATTTAATATGCCCATTAGTCTTCCTTGGGGCAACAGGAGTCCTCCCTCACAAACAGTGGATCACTGGGTCTTCCACAAGGACTCCTCTGAATGTATTTGTCTTCCTAAAGACTTCATTCCACTCCAGTTCTCTCTATGAAAGTAAAGGCCCAGACACTCCAAACACAAGAGCAATCACTGCACGCTACAATTTTTTTCTTATTTACTTTTTTCTGTTTGCGTTTTGCTCTTGTATCATCTTATACTATCCTTAGTTTTTTTGGTTGGTTTGTTTGTTCAGGTTTTTTTGGGTAATGCCTTTCATGTTTTTCCTACTCGTTTTATTCTTGGTATTCTGCAGTGGTTCTTCCTAGGTTCTGGATTATACTTTTTGTCTTTTATTGTCATGTAGTGCTGCTTTGGCTTCTGGATGCTTCTGGTCAGTATGAGTATTCTTTCTCCCTCATCATTTGTGGTTCCATGTGTACTTACTGAACTTTCTTCCCCTATCTGTCTATGCTCACTCTTTGCTCAGTGTGGTTTTTTTCCTCCCTTCTCTTACAACTATGGTCTGGCTCTGCTACTTAAAAAAAATATTTTATTTTACTTTACAGCACGCGTGTTTTCACTGCATGTTGCTACAGCACGTTTTTGCGTTCACTGCAGAAATGGAAAGAAGGATAAAAGACAAAATAAACTACTTCTATTAAAATCATATTCTAGAAATGTTTTGATTTGCTTCTTTCTTCCTTCTCATTCTGTAGTTGGCTTGAACCAGGCTGGATCGACTTGAAACTAAATTACAATAAAGCACCAAACAAGTTTCATTATACTGTACTTACATAATCATTCCAAATAAACCTGTTGTACTTATTTCTGGCTACACGAATGTCAATGAAGACAATAATGAAGAACAAATTACACCTTCACTCTATGTTCTTCTACTTTGCCATTTTGCTTTTATTTTGGCTGAAATAACTGAAGTGTAACAAACCTTCAGCAGAGATATCTAAAGAGAAATTAACAAAAAAGGAAACTTTATTGGAAATAGATGAGTAGAATTAGGATAAGATGACTTCAAATGGTAGCGTGGGCACTGGGGAACTTAAATTTGACTCTGTCAAGCAGCTTAGACCAGCAAAAAACAAGTGGATGCAGTACAAAGACAGTGATGGTCCCAAAAGTCCACATGAGTTTATATGAGCTAAAGATAATACACGTTCTGACGTCCTTAAGAGAACCAAGATGACACTGAACTGGTTTGGACATTAAAGTACACAGGATCTCAAAACACAGAGAGCTAGCACAGTACATTTTCAGCATATTTGACCTACGACTCCTCTCTTCTCTTTTCTCACACACTCGTTTGTCCAGAGCAGAGCCTTGCAAGTGAGAGACATTACTTGACAGAAAAATTCAATTTCTGTCATTTTGATTGATAACCACCAAATGATGATTTCCAAGCTGTTATTTTTCTTCACCTCCTTAGGAAATAAAGGTCTCCTCTTTCTAAATGACTGAGATTTTTAAGCAATCTACTAGTCACATTATTTAACTGAAAAAACAAAAGATGACAAATGATACTATTAAGTTTGCTCCAGACAGTTTGCTACTGTAAAATGAAGATAATGTCAAGCAAATCTGGCAAGAAAAAAATTCCCCTGAATGGGTTCTTATGCACTATTTAATCAGAAATACTCTAAGCAAGAACATCCTGAGATGTGGTTTGTGTCCATATGCAATCTGGTAACCTAGGACAAGAGAAATCATCCTTTGGAGTGGTGTGTCTCCAGTGCACCAGACTGGAGGGAAGGACTTGCATGCACAGGCACGGATGATGAAATTTGCCAAGTATGTCCATCTTCTTGTTTGTGTCAAACTCCCCAATCAATTTAAAAATAACAGAAAGAGAAGGAAAATCAAATTACAATGCTAGAAGCAGACCTTAACATTTCTAACACTTTCCTTAGGAAGAACAAAGGCAAGTGTGCAATAGCTTGGATGTAACCTAAGGAAAACCTAAACTAATCCTTCCACGAGTAATCAAAGGTATTATTTCTGTATTGCCATGATAACGTTATGGTTTGCCATATATTTACTTTTGTTAAGATGTCCTCTCCAACACCAATCCATTCCTAAAACTCTTTAGTTTATACTAATTAAGAATTTTATTTTGACCATTTCTACTTGGGACCCCTACAATAGTCATATTGGTTTAGAAAGTGGCTGAGAATGCGTGGACTGAAACCAAAAGAGGAGGAATGGAGTGATACTTTAGTTGTGAAAGCCTTAGAGGCTTCAAGAAAGCTGAAAATCTACAATAACATTACAAAGAGAGTTTAAACCCACTCCCAGGTTGGGTTGGCAGCCACAGAGATGCATCCTGCAGCTGAGACTAGCACTCCACAGGTGTCCTTTGTTGGCCAGTTCCAAAAACCAACCTGATATTGCTTTATATTTCATCTGTAAACACTGAAGTCTTAAGGAAACACATACAGAAAATACGTTTTTCTTGATACACACAAAGTTCTCACAAGGCACAGTGATTTTCCTTTGGGAAGAAATAGATGTTAAAGCCTGCATAAATGCTAATTAAAATATTATATATGTATATAAAAGAAATATAAGAATATGCTATAGAAATAAATATAAATATGGATATACTTGCATATATACAAACACCCACTCCCAAGCATATAATTTTCAAACATTTATCCTCAAAATCTAAATTTTGATGAAAAAAGCTAAGTTGAAAATAGGCTGTTCAGCAACAGGAGTTTTTGAAGTGCAGAAACCTAGATGCTCTTAAAATTCTTTAAACAGAGGAAAGTGAAATGTGGAATTCTGATAAGACTTCTCAAAGTCTACACGAATATTAGGTCTCAAATTATTACCTTGTCTAGTCAGCTGTTAAATTTTTACCTCAAGTCAAACACTCTACATTTTCCTCCAAACACATTTTAAGCAAGCAAGCAGAGTCAGAAATCAGGAACCAGTTCTTTAAAGATGAACAACTATAAACACACACATACTAACACAACATATAATCGACATTATGAATGGAAAAAACCAGCATACTACCATTTTCACATACAGCTTGATATAAAAGGTAGAAGCCACTGTATTTTTGCATACTCACTAGTTTTGCACTGACAAATGCGACAACCATTTTGGTCCAGTTTGAAGCTATAGATACAGTCTTTTTCGGTCAAAGTGCAGTTCACCAAAACCTCACAGGTGGGTGGACCTATTGTGATATATGTTGGTTCTGGGGGTGAGAAAAAAGAATATAAATAAATTTGAGATTCTTGATTATTTTATGTAAATTCACAAAAATCCATTTGCAATATAATAGTAAAGAGAGTAATTTCAATTACTTCTGTTTCTGATGAATATTCTTGGTACTTTAGAAACAATTCGAAAAACAGACTTTGTTTCAAAGTGATGTACACTCAACAAAAACAGTATGAAGCTGCAGAAATTCTTTGAAGTATTGAAACAGAAAAAGATACTACTTTTTTTCTTGTTCACTATGAAATCAGCTTTCCTGCACATGCAGTTTGAAACTGAGTGCAAAATATTTATTTTGCCCACTTTTCTCCAAAAGTATTTCATCAAAACTTCATGAAGATATTTTTGCTTTAGAAACCGAACAGAGTTTCTCTAAAGCTGAATTGATTGATACTACCAAGCTGCACATCAAACATGTAACTCAGCAGTCAAAGCTTTCTCTGTGTGAATAACATCACCTCTACTGAAATTTATAGCAGAAGAGACTCTGAATACCAAACGGGAATGTAGGATGCAGTGCATGCGAAAGATCTCTGGAAAGCATTTAACATGTCTGTTCATCGAAAATATCATTTCTTAGAGTATACTGTGCAGGCCCAGATTATGTTTTCTGAAGTTGAGGACATTATTGCCAATTATAAGTTGTTTATCAACAGTATAATACTTACTTTTGGACACCATTTAAATATGTTGGAGTATGAAAATTGTTTTGATACATAGGGTGGACAGAAATATTAATGTGCTCTAGTATAGAAAGTTGTTAGACTAAAACAAAATCCAGAAACTTATGGAAATAACAAGAAACCTCAAAATGACCATCATAAAACAGGATACAGAAGGAAAGCAATACCTATCTTTTCCTGAATAACTTTTTTCTCTCTGAGACTAATTTTGTCTATCTCGTGCTCTTCATAGAACTCAGGCATGGAAGAACCAATGAATTCATAGTTATGAGCATTACTAACATTATACAAAATATTCAGGACACAAAAATTGCATGACTCAAAGAACTGAGAGCTTTCATTTCAGTGCTTCAACTGTTTAAGTGTACTCTGTTTCTTCATCTCAAGAAATCAAGATTTATAGGAAATTAAATTTAAAAAGCCTTCCATACTTTAATTGATAAATTGCGAAATTATGGAGAAATTACATGGACTGGAGGTGCCCACATCTTGTAATCTTTCACCCTCAGACCACAGATTTTGCCATTATTACCTATAGGCAGCTAGTCTTTACTTTCAGAGTAAGGGTAAAATATTATTCGATGTAGATTAAATTGTTAGAAGTATACACTGCTAAACTAAATTTCTCTGCCTATTGGCTCCATTCCAGCAGGCAGCTTTTGCACTCATGCCTTCCAGTCAACTGAAAATTATCCTATTACAAGAATGAACTTTTCTGCTTTCATTGTCTTTCACAATTTTCAGCTTTTATAGCTTCTCTCCAGCCCTGCTCTTCCCAGCACAACAGTTTATACAGCTGATGAACATTTTTAATCCTTTTAAAATTAGGTCAGCTAACTAGAGTTTGGAATGAAAAAACTGCATTAAAGACACGACAATGAAATTAGATAACTTCAAATTTATCTCAGAGGTCATTGTTCAGATTATGCACTTGCCGAGTACCATTGAAATTCTGTTGCTTGTATAATTTCTAGTAGGAAAGTAGCAATACATTTTAAGAATATATAGAACAGCACCAACAGCTTTTTTCACACACAAACTGGAAATCTGTATAATGGCATCATGTCTCTCTAGATCCCTCAAATATCTTCTTATTTAAATTAAAATTTTTCCTTTGGTAGGGATTTAATATAAATTACTAGGTTGGAGGTCAAAGGATGGGTTTCCATCAATTCTTCATCTCACAGCTCTGATTTCGGACGTGTAGTGTAGAAGAATAGCCATAATGAGCAAAATATTTTAAAATCCGTGGATTTCCAAACTAGACTTCTTTTAGTCTAAAGGAATTCTTTGTAGTTGTTTTCGAATTCATTCAGTGAAGTATCTGACTAAATCACATTCATGTCTAATACTTACCATTTGCAACTTCACCAAACCATTAGTTTAGGAATCATGAACATGTTGCTATATACCAATATATGCCAATAACACGATACATTCCATTAATTAATCCTGTCTGTTTAGGCCTCTGAGTATACAAACTAGTTTTGCAACCAAACTGATTTTTAGCATCGCTCCATTCTCTAACCAAAATATCCTAACCACGCAAAAGACCAGAATGCAAGAGCTACCCTGAAGCTCCATTCAGGTTACTGGCCAGCCACCACAAACCCTACGCTTCAAACGACAAAAAGGCCACAGCAATGCTTGTACTCACAGGTAGTTAAAACCACTACAAATCATATGAATCATTACTGCTGCCCAGAGCAAAGTTCACTGACAGTAACGCAAGCCAGAGAACTGAAGGAGACTGCAGCTTTACCATCTGACTGCAGCACGTGAGGTAAAACATGTCGATGAAAAAAGCCTACAAAACCTTATTGAAAGTTGAGATGCAGGCTAGTTAGTATTCACTGATCCACCAGGGTGTAAGCTAAACCTAGAGAGAAAGGGGATTGTGTTTTACTCCCCATCACTAAAGTCCACCCCTCAAGAAAACTTCCCTTTAATTGGAGGCATAACTTAATATCTAGGAAAACAAGCATAAATATTCGTAATTTTATAAACGTATGTATTTGTTATATAATTTTTTGGTGACTTTCCAAAACTAAACCTCTGTGTTTTGATGCTCCCTTGCCTTGGACACATTGATTGTGCCTTTGATATATGCAATAACACAGTATTTCTTATAAGGGATGAAATTAAACTGTTGTTATATTAATTTGAAAAGTTTTTGTTTGTCCTCTATTCATTGTGTTTTATTATTCTGTTATCTTCCACTTTTGGGCCTGCTTTCAGCATCTTCAGTGATTCCAGTCAAGCTTACAAATCTGTTTCTTTCTCCCTCCTCTCCCTAAAGGTAAGCCCCGAGATACAGTAATTTTATATGCATGCCTGCTTCTCAATGAGCTGCAAGCAGAGGACAAAAGAAATAATTTCATTCCCTACCCCCACATGCACAAAAATGCAGCCAGGAAAAAAAAAATAAATTCAGGCCTTTTCACTTCACTAGACAAGACTCAACAAATAAAGCCAGATCTGCTCTGCCAGACTTCTGGCTATTTGAATAGGCAGGCGGTAGCTAAGCCTGAACAAGCATGTACCACCACACGATCTGAACTGGGCTTTCACTGCTGCTCTTGGTCGAAACGGCTGAAGAAAGATCCAGTGCACAAATGCACAGACAATGGGTGGGAAAAACGGGTGCTGTTTCTGCCTGTGTGCTTTACCAACAATACAGCTATACCGTAGAAAGAAAGAGAGAAGAAAATAAAGAGGAGGGGATTGAAGAGAGTCTGGATGAAAACAATGGATTATTTAATGGAGCACAGATTTTGCTGATGTCAAGTGCTTTATATATAAAGTTAAATGCAGATTCCTATTAGAACACCATGCTTTCATATATTCTCTCTGATCCTGATACTTTCTCTGCTGAATTTTAGTGCAGGTTATTAATTTGCCTGCTGTGAGGTTGATAAAAATATTTGAATTAATTTTTTACAACGCTACTTACTTAAAAACAACTTCAGTGATTTTAAAATCCACAGCAGCTATTTCAGCTGCTGGTGGACCTTTAGTCTGCCTAGTTCACTGAAAACTACTACAGTATGAGATCAAACCCTGAATCTCATTCATTCCAGCTTGAAATCAAACTGCATTTATGGTGAAAGAAGGGAAGATGGTGACATTCAAGTAATGCCTGGAGCTGGCTTAGTCCTTAAGGACCTACATAAGGAACAACACCAACACAAAAACTGGTTGCCAAAAAAAAAAGGAAAATAAGTTATCCAGGTGGAACAGTATTTTCATTGATTTTTTTCAATCTAGAAGACTTTTGTAATGTGAGCAAAATCAATCCCTACGCTCCTCTTTTTTGATTTCTGAGACCTCCTACTTCTCCTGAGTGATGTGACACAGCTTGTAGTACGAAGAGCAGATATTTTCTTCTGTTAACAATGTGAACTACTATAAATACACACACAAGAACACAGGATGGTCAATCTGGTCTAGTACTGTGTCTTATATTTGTTATACTTTGATGAGTATTGAGGTCCTAAGATGCTGCTCAAGTATTCAGATACGGAGAGAAATTGATGCACCCATGCTTCAGTGAGATCAGGGAAAATTTGTTTCTCAGGATTAGAATTTTATTACATACACAATTTGATCAATTATTAAAATAAAAAATAGACAAGAGAAAGAAAACTGAAATATACCACTGACTGCTGAAGCCTTGGAAAACAAATAAAAACAAAGAAAAAAAAATCAGGGACAATTTATTGCAATCTTGTTGACTTCTACTGTTTATCTGCATGTTAAAAACAAACCATTCATTGAAGATGTCACCATAATTATATAAATTATATAAAAGACAACTAACTAAATAAAATCCTTCTTAAGTGTGGAACCAGAATGAAAAATTGTACCCACCTTCATATCGTATTCTTATTGTTCAAAATCTGAACTCTGGCCCTAGAGTTTGTATCAGAAAACAAAGTGGGATTACACTTAACTGCTCTACTGTAAAGCCAAATACATTACGAGAAAACCAAGAGTTCAGTTTTGGTTTGTGTGAAGGACAAGAGGGGCCTGCACCAGCAGAAGCAGAGCCTGCAGGTACAAGGAAGCGATGGTTCCCCTCCATTTAGCACTTGGAAGGCTACAGCTGGAGCAGCGCCTAGCTTTGGGCTCCCCAGGAGAAGAGAAACACAGCCACACCTCAGCAACCATGTCACAAGGCCACTGAGCTGGCCAGGGGCTGGAGAGGTGGCATATGAGGACAGGCTGAGAGACAAAGCAGGGCTTGCTCAGCATGGGGAAGGAGGGTCAGGGGGCATCCTACTGCTGTCTGCCGCTCCTTAACCGGAGGGTACAAAGATGACAAGGCCTGGCTACTCTCGGAGATAGCTACAGGATGAGAGACAACAAACAAGCATGAAACGGGAAACCACAACTTGATAAAAGCTGTTTTGACCTTTCTTTTAAATCATGTGGGTCATCAAACTATGACATGGTCACAGAGACTTGCATGATCTCTATCCTTCAAAATACTCAAAATTCAACTGGGACAATGCCCGGACATCCTTCGGCCACTGGACCTGCTTTGAGCAGGAGATAGGACTAGAAAAATCTCTGGTGGTCCTTTCCAACTTGCATGAATCCATTAATTTTACTTTCATATAAACTCAGAACATTTCCAGGGAAAGCAGCAATATCCTTGATGAATCCTAATCAAGGAACTGAAATAAAAAAACAAACATTTCAATTTCTGATGATTTCTGTATGCTTTTGCCAAATACTGATTACCTTCCTTTTGCAAAATAAGTACATGTTTGTCTAACGCTATCTCTCTGAATCTACTTCATGACTTAAAACCTAGCTTTTTTATTCAGGAAGCAAAATTTCTTCCAGGTGCTTGTAAGAGCAATTCTCTGTTAAGAGTTATTTAGTAACAGCCACAACCAGCTTTAATCAGTCTCATTTTTTTGTTTTCCTTTAAGTTAATACCTTGTGCATGCTTCGCCTCTTGGCAAGGTATTTTTATTATTATTATTACTACATGAAAAGCAATCTCTTTGCTTTGTTTCACTTGGAATGCAATATTTTAACTCCAAAGAGGTTTTTGTTTCATACTTTTGGTAATACCGTGTGAGGGAAATACCTACTCCATGGTTTTACAAAATTGGTTGTAAATAGGGAAGTAACTATTGTAATCTAAGCTTTTTCCTCTGCACATATTTCTTCTGAATAAGCTCAACAGAATAGGATTCTAAGATGTCCAACATCTCATTTGTTTTCATAAAATGAAATCCTCTTCTGGGGGAAAAAAAGAAAAAAATGAATAAAAATCATATTATAAACAAGGAGAAATAAATCCAGCATGAATAATAAGGAACATGCCCGTGTATGGGGAAAGTGAAATAGCTCCCTCTTCTGTAGTATTTCATAACACAGACTACGCCTTTAAAAGAAGTTGTTTTTGATCCTATGAAACCAGCATCAACTGACTGAAAAGAAATTCAGAATCAGAGCATTCAAGCATTTACCATAAAAAAATACACAGAAAAAAAATCCCTGCAACCGCACAGTAGTCTAACTTTTTACCTAATGCTTTAAGTGATAACTGGCTCAAAACTGGGCCTGAAGGGTGTGCTGCTCAACAGCCTTTCATTCGAGTCTGCATACTTGTTTAAATTTTGTCTCCTGTCCAAAAAAGTTAACTGCAGCCTACTAAGCAGCAGCATGTGTGTTTACTTAAGCTTCCTGTAAAAACATTCATATCATTCCAAGAGTGACTAAATGTTTTCCATCCTCATAGTTCGCATTCCAGCCTTCCCCGCCCCTCCAATTCATTACATGAAAAATATCAGTCCTGAGTCCTGGGCTAAAGAATTTCCTTCCTGGGTTTGAAATACCTAATGTCTCGCAGGAAATTTTTTCCCAGAACTTAGCTATCTATGTCAGCTATCAGGGTTCAACAATTCAGCATCACATAACAATTTATAAAAAGTATGCAAGGACTTAGATGATATAATTTTCTAATGTCACAAATAACTCTGAAAATATATTCATGAATACCTCCAAACACATAGTTCAGTTTGGCAACCTTTTGTCTCAAATTTTATTCATGCTGCCAACCTGAAACATACAACTATATGTATTTTTTCTTTGAAAGTAACTATTACAATCAAAGACTATTTATTGCTGCAGAGTCAAGAAGCCTTCTATGTACCAAAGGTGCATGCACGGGGGTATGTCTTTTTTGCAGTGATGCAATCAAAATACATACTTTCTACTCCCAAAATGTGAAGTTAAAACCTTTTGTCTGTCATAATCAATTCTAATTTTTGGTTTAAAAACCAAAAGGCATGTATACTCTTCAAATGAATTTCAATGCTGATAAGAACTTTTTTTGACAATTTTAGGTGGAATGGCACTAAGAAACGACCACCTTGTTAAAGCAGAATCATTTGAGTCAATCAAGAAATGTCCAAATACATTAAGAAGGCCATTCACTTATTTTTACTAAGTGAAGATAAACACTAAATTAGTGTACATCTGGGGAAAATCTATGAAAGCCACAGTTGCTGAAAAACGTTAGGAGGATCCATGAGGTTCTTTGTAAGTGAGACATCCTCTGACATGTATTCACTAGGATTCTTTGATTATTTATCCTTTCAGCAGTCTTCCACTGAATTCAATGATGCTTCATTGAAAACCATGAAAACGTTATTTCATACTCGTAGAGTCTTCCTGAATTGCACTGGCTTGCACTGGCAGCAGGTTTCATCATACAGTGGTTCAACAGGCTCAGCTGCCTTCTCTGGAACCAGCATTCTAAATCATGATCTGGCAAACACAAGCCCAATTCTCTGCAGCGTGGCGTTTGCATCCCTTAATTGACTTTGATGAAAGGGCTGGTTGGGAGCTCCAGCGCTGCTGCCGAACAATAACTTACACTTCATGCTCTAAGGAGGACTCCGGGCCCACACCCCGTGTCAGTGAACGCTGCTTGCTACCACTGACTTCATCCTGAATGAATCAAATTTCTTTTCACTGGACTCTGCTGCCTGTTTTTACTTAATGAAGTGCTAGACACGCTAAAGGAACTGAACTGAATTACATCTCAGCTAGAGTTTGGATTCCTTTATTGATGAAAATGTTAATTTCTTTTTGTGAAGATAAAGTGTCAGCCATAATGACAGCAAAGTACTGTGGGTCTTATTCATGAAAATCCTCTGAAGGGATTTTGTTTAACACTTAATTTCTCATTCACAGCTTATGCTGGCACCCTGCCACCTGTACCTGAGGGCTCTCTTGCAGAAGGACATGCTGTGAGATAACCAATTACTGTGTATCAGCTTTCCCTATGAATAGCCTGAGCCTCTGAGAGATGCGAGGGAATAGAAGCAATCACAGACTTTCCTGAGGGACATTTTTGGCACCGATGCCAGAGCTGAACACTTGTATTTATTACCTTGTTAAAAAAAAAAAAAAAGGTATTTTTATACTATCCTAATCAATATTTACTTCCTGTGAACACAGCTATTATTCCAATTTGCAGATGGCTGTCCACAGATGCAGATGGCCCGAGGGAAACTTGTTTAGTATTATTCACATTGTAGCTTGTTTAGTATTATTCACATGCTATTATATATTCATATGCTATATTCTCTCATTTTTGGTAAAATTCATTAAAAACGGAATTGCTATTTAAACCACAGTAATGTTACTTAGAAAGCAAAGTTGCCAGCCCAGCAAGAAGCAGGCAGCTCTGTAAGCAGCAGTACTAACTGCAGCCGATTGCCAATGGATCTGGTTGGCTCCAATGGAACAAGAACCCAGACCAGCCCCCATGAAGAGCTGGTCTGAGCCAAAAGAAGTGTAAGCACATATCAAAATTTTGCAGTCCCTTATGGCACTTGAAAAACCAATTTCTCCCCTCTACCTAGCTGTCTGTTTCCATCTGAAGAAATGTGATCCCTTTGAGACTTCCTTGTGCTGCAAAAATAAGCCATTGGCTCTAAAACCATGGGGAAAGCACGGAAGGCCAGTGTGATTGCCTGCAACTTGGCTCTTAATGAAGAGAAGTCTAGAAAACAAATGAAATAGATAAATAGATAATAGATTAAATAAACAAAGTCAAATCCCACAGGGCCAATATCATTGCAGGAGATAGAGAAGCTATGTAGAAGCATCCATCAGAAGCTTAAAATTAATTCTTTATGCTGGATCCACAGAAGGGAATGGGCCTGCTTTTCCCAGCTCTCACCAGAGAAAGGAGGTCCATGCCTTGAAAAGCTGTGTCAGCTGAAGAGCTTGAGTTTAGGGACAGGACAAGGATGAAGGAAGGTCTTCCCCTCCACACTGTTCTGTCTCAGTATGCCTCTGTATACCTATTCTGTGGAAAGGCTTTCTGCCTCTCTCCCCGTGGAAACAGCTGCCTCAGAACAGCCAGTCCCCTGCCTCATACATTGGGTTTTTATTGATAAGCCTCATGCACAGCCCATGGGCTTTTGTGTATCAGGTAACTGGCAAGAAGTGACTCAGATATATTGTATCACAATGTCCTGCCAAAAGGGTTCTGATCACTTTGATGTTTAGGTAAAAAAACCCCAAACACCCTCCCCCACAAGCCCCCAGCTATATATTGGGCTCTATATGGGTAAGCTACAGCCATCACTTGCATAAACACTGAAAGCTACATGTGAATTACCATTACTGCTTTCAGTTATGTAAGCAATTTCCTGAGCAAATCTCTTTTCACCGAGGCTGAAAATACAACTGCCGTGCCCTGAACACATCAAAAAGACAATCTTAGTCACAACATGCCATAGAAGGAATTTTGTTTTCCTCAACAACTTTCTGCCTTCCTCTAAATCCCATCTTTCTCTTTTGTAATCCAATTCCATTTCTTTGTCTTATCTTTTTCTTTGCAACAACCTTTTAGGCACTTCAGGACTGCTATGTTCACATTCTGACTTCATAATTTTATTTTAAGGTGAACCAATCCAATTTATTCAGTCTGCCTTCCTAGGATGTGTTTTGCAAATTCTGGACTGTGCTTATAGCTCTCCAACACTTTCCATCTTTATCAGAGGAGCAATGTACAGAAAAGAACCAAGTACCTACTATGTCATCCAGGGACATACCCACCCACAGGAAAGAGAGCAAAAAAGATTACTTCAAGTCTTGTGAATTCTCCTCTTGATCTTAATTTCAGCATGGTGTTTGCCTTCTCGAGGCCCTGTTAATCCATAGTCAACATGTTCTTTCCCCTTAATCACCAAACTTCTCCTGGAAAGCTGCTATTAACAATCACTCTGGTTCAGGACTCAGAAGGATCTCCTCCAAGCCACATGTCGTGTTCCACTAAGGGGCAACTGTCGGGGTTCTTTTCAAACAGACGATCTAGGACAGAATTAAGCCAAACGAGGCAAATATTGTATCTGACAACCGTTTATTGGTAACAAAAAGGGCGTTGCCCTACTAAGGAAGAACAGGAAAGACAGAAAGGGAGGAAGGAAAAAGAATGAGGGAGGGAGGCAGAGAGAGAGGGGAGACAGAGAGAAAAAGCAGGCGTTACCACCAGAACTTTGGAGTGTGCCACTGATGTCCAAGAGGCAGGGGATGTGTGCACACTGCCTGCCCAGGAGCCTGCACAGCTCTCAGAGACAGGCAGCTCCACAGGCACAGCTCCCGTGGCAACAGGCAGCCGGACACGAGGTGAGTGGGGATGGGGCAGGAGGTCCAGAACCCTGGACAGGGTCCTGGCGGGGATCGCGGCGATGGGCTGGATCGGTGACACAGGGTTGGAAGCAGGTGGCTCAGGCAGGAACCCGGGCAGGAATGCAGGGAGGCAGGACAGGAGATGGCTGGAGTGGGTGAGGAAGACGGAAGTGGTAGGACAGGACACAGGAGGTGATCAACAAGCAAGCAAGAAGGAGAGCAAGTGAGCGAGAACTAGCAAAAAGAGCAAGGGCAAAAAGCGAGGGCAAAAAAGAGCCCAGCAGCTCGTGATGCGGCTACTTTTATAATCCCCAGCTCCTCCCAAGGTCTGCTCGCTCACAGGAGACCACTGGCCCAGTTGAACATTCAACTGCAGTCCATTGGTGGAGACTTTCTGCCACCGGATCGGAAAACCTCTCTGGAGGACACAGTGTCCTTGGTGGTCTCCTACTGACTGCTTATTCCATGTGAGATGGAAATGGCTGTCAGGCAAAGCCTCTCTAGAAACGGGGCTTTCCTCCGTCTTCTCCTAGTGCCTCCTGCAAGCGGCACATGTGCAGCCCCTCCCCCACATACCTCTGGTCAAACAATGTTGAGACAAAAATCAAACCAATCTGGGCATCCAATCAACATGGGAACGTGTATTGCATAGCACACACACAGGATATACACTATGGATACACATACAGCAGCATGTCAGGAGGAATTAAAAAGGATTTACTGCAGAGAACAGATACAAGTCAACTCTGTATGGTAATGGAAATATCACATCTGCTGCTTCTTGGTCTCTAAGTTAGAAATGTGTGAACAGCTACTGTTATGTAACTTCAGTATCTACAATCCTCACACCCTGGTTTCCTCACTGCGGTAGTAAGAACATCAGGATTTTCTTCATGAGGGAATGGGAATGTCCTAGTTTGCTCTAAATTTACCATATTCAAAGGCTGAATAAATTTGTGTGCTGACATACAGTGCTCATATTTCGAGAACCTTTGCACACAAAATTTCTAGTATGTTATACGTGATCTCTGGCAGCAAAATTTTTTTGCCAGTGCAATCCAAGAAAAAATTTATCCTTATAAAGCTGCTGGAATGTAAACTTATCTCAGGGAACAAATATGTCCTGTATTGCAACTGATTATAAACCAGCCAACAAATAACTGAATTGGCAGAAGTGCAGGTACAGCAGCATTTAGATCAAAGGCAGAGGGTAAGAGTCAGAAGTGACTGATACTAATAACCTTTTACTCTGGATGAGCCACAGCCAGGCCAGATCCACAAGCAGCTTTGATTAGAATTTTCTCATCAGTTTCATGCCCCACAAATCCCTGTATCCCTCAACACTCAAACCAAAATATGCTATAGAAATATCTTTGACTAAATGTTTTGGTTTGCATATTAAAGAGCCTATATCTGACGTGCTTAAAGTAAGCTCACACAATTGAAGCTGGCTGCTGGCAAGTGGGTTCTCTTTCAAATGTAAATAGAAGTCCGATGAGAAATAAATGCATGCTTAAAAATAGTGATAAGCATATTAAGTATCTTCCTTATTATTCTTTATCTAATACTTATTTCTAAATAGAAATATGGGCATGAATTGGTCCATCAACAACTAAACTGACTAAGATAGTAGAGGGTTTTCAGCAGGAATTCTTCTTGCTCCCTTGGATCTGACACATAGTTAAGGTTCTAGAATACAAATAATTATTTCCTACATTCTGCATTATCTCCACAAAAAAAGTGAAAAAGTTAGTGCAAAAAGAGCTACAGCTGAATTAAGAAATGTAGTATACAAGTAAGAGCAAAAAAGCAAAGTATATTCATGGTGCAATTATATAATACAACTTTTGAAACAAAGTAATTTTAAACTAACCTGCAAAAAGTATGTTATCTCTCTATGGTATATACTCTATGTTGAGATGCGAACGAGAACTGGAAGTCATTCAAAAGAGAAGTGCAAAATGAGGAATGCTTATCCCTACAATCACTAGTAAACTACTACTTCAAAATCAGCTGCAAAGTTTGCATTAGTTTTGCCCATTTATTGAACATATCACTAAAGTATGCTGCTTCTTCTCCTTTAATAACTTGCATAGTTGAAAATATGACACTGTATAATATCATGGACGCCAGACCTTTGCCCACACTTTAGAATTTTGCTTCCCTTTCCTGAACAGCAGGAAAGAAGAGAAGCAAAAGGATGGAGAAATCAAACTGAAGAGCACATGACAGTCAACACTTCTGCTCATACAGTGCACTGCAAAATCCAAGTTAAGCTGTGGATACGGAAGCGCAATGAGGCGGTTTGCAGAAAAGCATCAAATGGCTGACAAGGATGCATTTTAATTCCTCTTCAGGAAAAAATGTGCCTGGAATTTACTTCACTGCCTGTAGCTCCATTAAGTGTACTGCACATCTTTTTCATTAGAATCATTCAAACCAAGGGATTGATTTGTCAGCCAGCTTCCCAGCCAGGGCCTTATTCTCCCCTGTTCCCACCACCCCTGCAGGTCACGGACGACACAGTGAGCATCAGCAGCAAAACTTCATCAACAGAAACAATGCTCAGGAAAAAGAGTGAGAAGCTGATTTAAAATGGGAAGGAACACTGATCCATGCAGCTTACCTGATTAAGAGAATAGAGATGTCAGGTGGCTGGATGATGGCGGAAACAAAATAGCGTTTTAGATGGGACTAGGTTGTCATTAAAACGATCTAACTAAAATTCGGGAAAAATCAGTTGTGCGAAGGAAGTAAAAGTTTTTAACTGTCTACCCGTGGCATACTTACTTCTCCAGTTCAGCCTTACAACAAGGAGAAAACCAGAGACCAGCAATCTAAAGAAGCCCCTTGCCTACTGGGTTAGCAAGCGACAGCTGTGTTGTAACGAAAGCAGCCCGTACTTGTTTCCCACCCCACGCATTAAACTCCAAGCAGAAACACCACTAATCTCAGATTCAGGGCTTAAGACACATGAAGCTATCTGACCTTGGAAGTGGGCCAGAAGTCTACGGCCAACGCACAAGTCCCTGCTGCCATCAGTTCAAACGTTACCTTTTTGAAAAAATAATTTTTAAATACACTTTCTTAATGTTAAATGCAGACAGCCAACATCTAACATTGTTATTTTTTCCTAGTGTTCTGGGATTTTCTTAATGTGTGCTTTCAAAGAAAAATGTCAACAGATTCAGAAAGACACACAGGTCTTACACTTCCAATCAGGTAACACCTTGCTCTCTTGTATCTAAATATTTTTATTCAGGCTGCTAATCACAAGGCCTAACAGCCTTGAACTCATTTGATGCCCCAAAACATAACTTCAAGAGATTTGCTGGTACCCTTTACGGTTCATTTCTCAGGGATTTTTTCATTTGCTATTATTGCAAGACAAGTTGTTAAGTCTCAGATGCTGAATAATTTCTTATCAAATCGTCCAAAGCTGCTTCTTGCAAACTCAATTTTTTAAATCTTGGGTGCTCGCATCTGAACTCACTGCTGTGTTTTAACAGTCCAGGTTTTTGATCCTTGAAATAATCCCGTATCTGGATTCCTGGGATTAAATAATTTGCAATAATGGATCACAATAATCTGTTTTGGTAATATTTTTTTGCTGTGGGAGAGGGAAGGGAAAAAAGAGGAGAGGATTCAAGTGTTTTCAAATGTTCTCTGACCACTGGTACCCAAGTATGCTGAAGCCTCCTCCTAGCATGAACGAGAAGCACTTCCACTAATTGTTGGTTCCACCACTTACATAATTTCATTAACCGTTGGGAAAAAAAAAACCCACCAAGGCAAATGTGATGCTTTTAAGCTTAAAATTTAGGAAGTTCCTCAAATTACCATTCAGTGTCACTGTCTTCCAGATGACACCCTCAAAGCTAGATGACTACAATTAAGCATACACCATTCAACAGCTAACATGACAAACAAATAAGAAGTCAGATTATTTTTTAAAAAAACATAATTCAGATGACATAAGGACCTCATTTAAATACTGATTCCACAGTTCTGTTGTGTCAGTTTTCATCTATTGGTATGATAAGTATGATTGCGCTCCACACGCCACTCACCCAGCAACTACAAAACAACTTTTATGGACTTAAACAGTTGCTTGCTACATCTTCTTTTAAAAGTAAAAACATGTTAGTGCATAGAATTGCCTAACCTAGTCCAGAGGACCTTATTTGTGTCCTGAGAGCACTGCAGGGGCATTAGTGCGGTGTGTTAACGAAGCACCAGCTTGTTTATGTTGCAGCCTTTAGCAACGAAGGATGGAAGCCTACGCTTGACCCTGTGTTTGCTTCCCACGGTTCTTCATAATTAGCTCAGTCCAATATATATATATATATCTCCATATGCATTTAGTTCAATTATCTCTCATCCATTTTCTCCAGTCTGGAAGAGGGAAATAGAGACATTTGCCTCTCCTTCCCTCATTAGAGGAAAAGAATCCTCTCAGTGCATTAACATGTTGAAAATACTTCCATCAGCCTCTCTCTCTCTCTCTGTACTGCCTTCCCAAGCTGGCTCACAGACACCTAAATAATGAGGGGTGACAGCACAGGCTCTGTGATACCCATAGTGAGGTGATCCCTGGGGATTAACAGCAGTTAACCTGCTTCCTCACTGTGTAATTAATGCAGTACAAGCAGTCCAATTCTGTACAATCCATCGGCAGCTTTTACACATCGTATCAAACACCTTCTTCATACCTAGTGATGTGAATTCTGGAATTAAAGAGAAATCCTTATGCTTCTCAGATTTATCCTAAAAAGTAAATATCCCAGTGAGCTTTCTTGGATGGAGACTGCAAACCAAGAAGGGCCCTGAGACACATGCAGATATACAAAAATATTTTTTTTTTAAATCAGAGACGGAATGAGAAAAACTTAAGTGGCAACTCACTGAGCACCAGCAAGTGTTTGTGCACTGTGAAAATGTCTGGCTCTAGGTCTAGATGAACCATTTTTAAATTTATCTGGTGTTTTTCCTGACAAACAGCTACTTCAGAAAATGCAGCTCTAAATGTACATTTACACATGCAATTCGAAATATTTTTTTTAACGTCTCGGTTTGCAAGTCTTCATATTTCCATTGTCAGGCTGGGAAAGCATTTTACCTCACAGTTAAGTTAAATCTCAGTCACTTATACCATATACATGTATTTCCAAAACAAATGAAAAATAATTGTAAACTTGAAAAATGAGTCTATCTCCCAGGTAATATCCCTTTTTACAAGTTTCACTGAAATAATTATGTCCAATATCAAACTATGTTGTACAAAGAGATTTTTAGTTGCAACTAAATGACAGTGATGGAAGAAGAAAACAGGAATAAGTCAATTAACAGTAATTCCAAGCGAAAAACATTTTGACCTTCTAACTTCTCTTGTACTTATTAATAAGGTTTAAGCAAAGATAGGGGAAAAATTAGTAAATAATGCTGATCTTAACCATCTCATACTATACTCTTTGTGCCAAAAGAGTACCAAGGATTGCCAACATACAGGTGTGGTTAAACCATGCTGATGTTTCCTGCCCTCAGTAACTTAGTCACCAGCCAACGCTGTACCAGCTCCTTCAATCCTCCAAAATTTTTAAGTAAACCGAGAATTGCCAGGTAAGCAGCCACGACAGACCAAAGGCAAGTGAAGGGCAATACCACGCTCACCTTCACACACAGGGCAGCACTCCCCGGGGACCTTGACGGGGTTCAGGCAGCTCTGTCCGCAGGCCGTCGCCACGCAGTGCGGGTCCCCGTTGATGCACTGGCAGAACGTGCAGTCGTCCTCTCGCCAGCGGTCCCCGTGAGCTTGGATCTGACCATTGGCATAGCAGCCAGCAGGGTTATTGACCGGATAAAGTGGGTCTGAAATGACAGCAATTGCAAGAGAATGTGTGTTTTAATTAATGTTTTAATTTTTTGATTTTTTTCTTCAAACAAAATGGTTCTTGGATCTATTGATTCTTTTTTTTTGTACCAGCTTTCTGAAGGAAATTGAAAACATCTAAATGGCCCATTGGAATGACTCGTGTCAGCACTGCATCACTATTTTACACTGTGAGCAAAGATGAGGCCTCTGGCACATTTGTTGCTGGAACAGGAAGAGTGCCTTAAGCTACACCTCATCACAGTTTTGGAGATATATTAGCTTTTTGAACAGGTTCAGCTTTCAATTTCATTTCAGCTGAAGTTTTTTCCCCTTGAAAGCCACAAGTCCCACTTACCTGCTAGCAAACAAATTAAGATCTGAGTATTTAAATAACAGAATTTTAGGGAGCATACTTTATGTAAGATTTCTCCTCAAGTTCCATGCAAGTCTGTATATGCTAACCCATTACTTGAAATAAAAGCAGCTTTTACTCTTCAGAAATAACAGTACTCCAGAGATGTGGTAAGTTGCACTGATATTTATAGTTAAAAAGATATCTACATTATGTGAATGTATACAACTTCTCATGGTGGCTAATAAAAGGTAACTGTCAGGCTCAAAAATTAAGCATCTGAGAATGTACAGTAAGTGGGTCAGGTTTGCAAAGCAAGCATACTACAAATTACATATTAAAGCAAATTTAATATATTAAAAGCAATAAATACAACCGAAAACATCTTTTTTATAGCAGACATCAAATAAGCACAAGTGACTTATTATAAGTTAACTTCCCAGGAGTGTTAAGTTGGAAGGACTTGGGAGAAATAAGATGTCCTGTCTGAAGGAAAAAAAAGGATTGAATGAAACTTGGATTATTTCTTTGAAGTTTCATCACTCCACTTTGGAAGGAAGGCAATGCATTTTGAGTGCAGATAAAACCTGTAGCAGTGCCAGTAGCTGTTGTCTTATTCTAAGCCACTTTACGACACTCCAGACATTTGGAGTGAAACTGCACACAACGCCATCCCCATCCTGAGCTGTACTGATATTCAGAATTTTGGTAAAATTCTGATTAAGCTCAAAACCAGATGTTTGTGAAAATAAGGCATTTAAAAATTAAAATGCTGCCTCGATTCTTAACTTTGCACCTTTCCTGTTTTAGGATGACCTCAAATAACAAGTAACTATTTTGACCTAGCCAAAAATCAAATCATACACAAACAAATGAAGTGAATTTTATCATTCAACTTATGTATAGGATTCTGATTGACAGAGAAATACAGAAAAAGCACAGAAAAGGCGTACGGGACTTGTGCTATTTGCAATAGTCTTCTATGCAACTCAAAGCACAAAGTTCCTGGTACCCCTAAAAGGTCAGTAGTGTTTAAAGCTATAAACTGAGTCCAGCAAATTACATCTCCTAATGCTGATATAGCCTACAGAACTTTGAGAAAGAACTCTTCCTGGAGTTAAGTCAAGAAGGGCTTGTGCCTGTACTACACAACTCACACCAAATTTACTACTTGCCATTTTAGAATTCTTGGAGAAGAAAAAGCTTTATATTTCTTGATATTTCTGTAATCAAGTAAATATTAGTAGGAAGCAACTTATCACCTTGAAAAGCAGTCACGAAATACTCAACAGAAGAAGAGCAGGTAGAAAAAATGCCACTTCTTAAACAACTAGAAAAGCATGAATGGGTGGGCTGATATGTTCTGCCCATTTAAAATACTTACCTTGTCAATTTAGGTGTCAGCTTTACCCAAGTTATTAAAAAGGCATCAGAGCCACCTTTTTTTTTTTTTTTAAAAAGCGTATAAAGGAACCAGGACAATTACAATATGTTAATGGAGCCAGCTGTCTAGGCTCACTTCAAAGAATGCCACTAAATCAAGAGGGATTTCTAGTAAAAACCACCATATACCTTAGTATCCCATCATTCAGATGTCAGACTTCCTTCACTTAGTGCCATAACTCCTATCAGAAGAACACACAATAGAAACAAAGAAGCCAAATAGCACCAGGTGATTTGACAAAGGACTCTGTAACTTGGCATTAAGCCACAGTCATTACTAGAAAACAAAGACTGGACTCAATAATTATAAATCATTATCCATTTTGTTCTATCTTGCTAAGGACCTGTCTTGAAGAAGAAATTTCCACTGCAGACTAATACACACTAACTCATCAAACCTGAAATGAAATGTTATCAGGTTTTCTTGCTACTCTGATTCAAAGGTTGCAAAAATGGAGAAATCAAATTTTAACCTGGTATGATGATATGACAGAACAATTTATTCATAAAGAATAAGGTAGCTGAATATTTAAATCATCAAAGAGGATAAAGGACATATCTAGAACTGCAAGTCCAATGTGGAAAATCAGCACCCATATCTGAATATGACAGAGAGGACAGATAGAGCAGATAAACAGATATATTATTTATATATCTATATATCTTGTCATAATGATTTCATAATGCCAAATCTTGGAATATTCACATATGTGAAAAAAATAGTAATTATAGGAAAAGAACCCAAGAGATTTTATGTATTTTATAAAGTCAGCAGGTCACACAGCAATTTCTTCAGGAGTGGATCTGCACTTACTTGGGGAGGGGGGTTTACCACATCAGACATTCCTTCTCTAGAGTTTTTCAATCTGGCATCAAATGACAGTATAGCACAGATTAATTTATTTTTTTCTTACAGCATGAGGGCTCTTGTAAGTGTAGGTGCAACTGTACCAGGAAAGACCAAAAATCTGGATCCTGCCTTCAACTATAGCCAACAACGAATATCTAGGCCGGGTCTTAAACACAGGGCAAGCGTGGATTGGTATCTCTCTAGAATACTTAAGCCTACAGCATTTGCACTTCAATTTCTCTACATGTGAACACCATGTATCAACCTGATATGAACCTACACTAAAATATGTAAAATACACACCAAAATATAAAAAAATTACAGATACTCTTTTAAAAATTACTTCCTAACTTACCCACCTGATATTTCATTATCCAGATTTTGGGTTCAAATCTCTGAAGCTTTCAGTAGCTTGGAACAAAACAAGCCATTTTTCACCAGATCCTGTGGTGAGTGAGAAGGTTCAGCTCTTACAGCTGCCTCTTTTAGATGTATTTTTATGAGATACCTTACTTTCTAATCCTCTGCTTGGAACAAAACATGACTATGATGGATCTTCTGGCTTATTTGGTCCTGCAAGGAACTACAGGAATACTGATATTAAGGAGACTGCCAAGTGTTTGAAATTCACATTAATTACTAGATTCCTCTCCTCTGAGGAAGAGATTTCAGATTTCCAGGTGATTTCAGTTAGTGAGAAGATATTCCTATGTTCACATTTAAACAAAGGGACTAAAAGTGCTTCACGGGCCTTTTGACTACCTGGTGGCCATAACCTGACCCCCACTGAGGCAAGATCCAAGTGCACAGCAGCACCTCCATCTTCCTCTGCTGAATTCTGGTTGTGTTCTGGCAGAAGATGCCTCCAACACTTTGTAATATAAGTGAGAGGGTCAACGTGAAATTTCTCACAGAGCCCTTTTTAGGAGGACTGCATTGCTAGCAAGGCCTAGCAAGGCTGTCAGCAGGGCAAAGGAGGAAGAGAAGAACATTGACGTTGGATTGCTGCCCCATTGCTTTGCTGTAATTGTAGAGGAAAGAAGTTCTGTGCATTACTCTAGCTGAACAGAATAAGAAGCAGGTTGCAAAGCAATTGAAATTTGTCTCAGGGCCACAACTGCAGCTCTAGAGATGCCTGTCTAAATGTCTGAGCAGAAATTAGAAACAGCTTTTTATGTCCTTTGTCAAGAAGGCCTCCCAAAATGCACCGCACACTTGACCGTGTCTAAGAAGTAGTGTCAAGGTCAGACGAGCACTGCAAAGAACATGACAGCGCACTCAGGCACAGCAAAAGTGTAGAAATAAACCGAATTACGGAGGAATCTGCAAACTTCAGAAGAACAAAAGCTCTTGTTTGCTCACTTCCATTGAACAGGCAAATAAAAAAAAAGCAGCAGAATTAGAAGCAGACAGGATTACAAAGAGACTGTACCTTCACACACTGGGCAGCACTCTCCTTCCGGCACATAGTACCTGTCGCAGTGCAGCTCACCACACTGGGCAGAGAAACAAATGGAGACTCCCCCTTGGCACCGACAAAACCGACAAGCATCCATCCGAAACATGTCTCCGTCATAATATTCCATGCTGTTAAATATGCAAGTTGGCTTCACTTCTGAAAGAAGAAAGAGAAAAAAAAGTATTTCACAGATATTGTTAAACAGAAGATAGTTAAGCTTATGCTGCTACTGACAAAAACAGATATAAAATAGAGAGTTGATTTTTCTTTCATTTTTTAAACTCAAATACAATTTCATTTTAAGAACATGGTATATTTTATTGTCTGCTTCAACAATGGAAGAAAATAAAATGCTGTTTTCAAAATGACCTTCAGAGCAATTGTCTACAAGTAAAAGTCTCAACTAAAAAAAATTAAAATCCTGGACAAAGGCTACAGCACTGATATTTCTTCGTACATGTTAAATATTTCTCATTCTCGATGAGCCTGAAGCCACTTCAAATTTCAGCACATGAAACAATATGTTTTTCCGTTTTAAGAAGACAGTTTCTGATGTCTGATTACACTTAAGAAAGTGTAATCTTCCTCTCTGTAGGACTTGGTACCCAGGTGGACAAATTGCACTAAAGCTGTCCAATCGAAAACCAAACATTTTGTGACTGCACGATCTGTTACGCAGAACCGAACAGTTCTTTTTTCAAGCAACCTGGAGCTGTAATAGCCAGCTCACAACTATACTTCCCACAAAAAAATAAACTCAATTGTAATAATAGTTACATGAACACTTTAGTGTTTCAAAAACATAAGATGGGTCTTTCCTGTATGCCTCCATCTACAGCAGAGCCTTGACTTATAATTAAAGCCAAACTTTGTGGGAAACTAAGAGCCTCCCAAAATTTTGTAGTATTTTGGGAAGAACATTGCCCATTTATTTTGTTAACATTCAAAAAAAAGAAAAGGAAAAAAAGGTGCTAATTAAACCAGTGAAACTGTTTGCAGATTTAATCAGCTTTTCCTCATTATTATTATATACCAAAGAGATTTGGTTCCAGATTATGAAGAAAATCTACACATCATGTATATATCAAAAGGTCTTCATAGAGGATGTGACCTTGCAGTTCCCCCACATATATGAACCCACCTCCACCACCTACTGCCAGCCAAGCCCACTCAGTTCAACCACTCCAACTGATCCCCCCTCCTCCATGACACTGTGGAGCTCCGTGGCTCAGGGCTGAATCATCGTGACTCAAGACACTACAAGAAAAACACTCCGAATTTATGTTCAACTATACTACTCTGTATTAGTCATTAGGAAATCCTGACTTCACAGTATCATCACTATATTACCCACTGACATAAGCCCCCTCCCTCTTCCCCACTTCAGAATAAAATTTTGGCCTCCTATGACACTAGCCCAAAATATGTGAAAGCAGCCACTTGAAATACAGCAGTATCTAGTTCACCAGTCTGGTTTTTTTTCAGAAGCTGTAAATCTAGCAGTCTGAAAAAACAAAGGTTCTGCAAACAGGAAGCTACTTATTTCAGCAACAACATTATCAAATACAGAAGATAAACTAGTAATGTTTCATTGCATTTGAAGCAAACAGCAAAGAAAAGAAGGGACAATTGTCCACGTTTCTGAATTCTGTAGAACAGATGGTAAAGACTATTTACTTTCCTATGTAATGCCTAGCCACACAGAGTTGAAAACTGTGCCCACTTTATGGTCAGGTGATTTTTCTCTTGGTTAGCAATCAATCTCACACGAGAGATGGAACATATTTAAATGAAAATCAGCATTTGCAGATTCCTTTCAACTCACCCCAATTCTCTTAATTTTTTGGAGCTAAAAACTTTACATCTGAGTTACTCTTGACAACGATACAGGATTTCTTTAAAACTCTAAAGCATTTCTTTCCACATATGCTTATAGTGAGCTCCAGCCTTGAGTCACTTGATATGATTGTAAAGCATTAGAGTTGAAACTTGGAAGTATCCTGAGCGATGTTTGATTTTTATACGCCTGTTCTGTCTTCAAGGCATAATGTAGAAAGCAGCATAAAAAATAAGAGCAAGAGGAGGAAATACCACTGCGTCCGGGAAAACAGCTATGACCTCATTAGAAAGCAATTCACATAAACAAACACTTGAGAAATATTTCAAGTTTATGCAGCTCAAGATGTTAGTTTAAAAACCTTCTCAAAAAGGAAAAGTGCCAACACAACTCAAAAGGCCTTTAATCCATTTGCTTCTGTCTTCACTGTTTTGATTGCAGCTTTCCAGATTTTACTGATTCCCCTATCCCCAAAGAGTAGATATGAATTCCTGCCTCATTAGAAGTAGAAACATCATCTCCCATTAATTATTGTTATTTTTAAATGTCCAAACAAGACTATGCAAGTAAGTGCAAATCCTGTAAGGAAAGAGCGTGTACAATGAAAACCACTGTAGAATTTCACTACGTGTGTATTTTTACCATGCAGGCTTATGGTAAGTGTATACACTCAGACTAAACTATAGACCTAAGCCTCCACATCCAGCTACAAGACAAGGATTACTTTTGTTAGAACCACATGCAAGACTCCAGTCTTGAGACTGAGTCAAGCCAAAACAAGCACTAAACAACTCTAGCTTTAGATACTCCAGGTGGAAGCCTGATGAAAGAGTGAGCAACACACAGTGAAATTATAATGATGCCTTTCTTCTACCACAATATGCTGAAACATCTTTCAGCTCCCTGTTTTGGGTTGTTGGTTTGGGTTTTTTTGGTATTTTTTTTTTAAAGTGCCAATTTTATTGCCTTATTGATCTAAGTATGGCAGTCTCAAACGAATGAAAGACCATAAAGCTAACATTAAATAAATGCATCTTTTCCTAAATTCATGAATTCATTGTTCTGCCAATAAAGAGAAAACTACAGGTAGGATTCTTCAAGCTTCACTGTGTCACAAAGTAATTCAAATTCCCAAAACATCATAGCACAAAGCAGTTAAACACATCTGAGACTCCAAATCCCGTTTGTGATGATGACTACCACAACAAAGCAACGGGCATGAGACACAGGCCACGGCTTTGTGAACATAAATTCCATGTCTGCTAGCTCTCAGATAACTCAGTAATACAAGATCCATCCAGCCCAAGCACTGACACACAACTGCCCATCTGTGAAAGAAGCCAGGGCAGAGGGGACGGTCCCCAGAAAGATACAGTGTTTTTTCTGGCAGTGGAAGAACAAATGACATCTCTGCTCCTATATAACGTCAAGCATGACTAAGATTGACTTGATTTGGCATTAAAGTTCCTGCCACAGAGTTAAAAGAAAAATAATACTGACACAAATTTAGCTCTACAGATCCCACGGCCACAGCCTGTTTGTTCTGGGGGTGAGAGCCCAAAAAGTAAGTGTTGCACTAAACCCCACAGCCTCACACTACACAAACAATGATCATTTCTCAAAACCTTTACCACCAATCTGAACTGCAAAAGGACACAATCTGTTTTATCCAATTAGTTTTCAAAGGTATTTTACCTTCTACACGTACATCTAATGAAATACATATTAGTTCTATGGGCTGAACTAGTCCAAAGTAAAACTTCTGTCACTGGTATTTCTGTAGTTTCCTAATAGTTATGGTTTTCTTTGATTAGAGTCACAGAACAGCTCAGAAACACAGGCAAGTTTGGCAAGCCATCCCTTGCGAGGCAGCCAGTCTGCACACAGTTACACCAAGCACATGAGAAGCTTCAGGCATCAGCTGCCTGTAGGCAAGTTTGGGCATTTTCTTTTGTAGTATCAGAAATTCCAGCTCTCCCAAAGTGGAAGCAAGACTCAAACCAATTTTCTGTTATTTAAATGATTAAAAGGATCATGATTCCAGCACTTCAGATGTTCCTTCAGCATAAGAAGTATTTGTACCAGAGCCTTGGAAGGAACTAGGGTAAGTGCTGTGAACTTTTGATTAAATGAAAGGGAAGGAAACCGATAAATTTGAATCCTGTGTCCGTATAAACAAAATACAGAAAAGCTTTCCATTTTTCAAAAGCTGAGCTAATAGAGAGGTTTAAAAAGAGAAGGTTACGCGTCATTGGAGTTGGCCCATAACAATGTCGTAGGACAACTGTATGCTCTTGCTTCCTTGCAAGCATATAAAAATAAGCTAGATAGAAAAAAACGATTTGGATTCTTACTCTTCAGGTTGCACTGCTTAGTTTCCCTAAGCAGCATATTCCCTATTATTGCAGCATATTATACTGCAGCATAGTCTCTATTAACACAATTACAGGACTGTTCTGAAAGTCCCTTGGTCCTGCGTATTCTAAAAAGGTCATCCAGAAACAGAGAAATCAGAATTAAAACAAAACTGTAACTGTTATTTGTAAATCAATGCATTTATTTACACAATTATTTAAAAAATACTTTCACTTAAAGGAATTAAAGGAATGAAATACTATTTTGTGGCAACTGCAGTCTGTAAAAGATATTAAAAGATACTTGGGATGCTGAGAAAACCCAAATTCAGCTCTACCTGATACATCTCTGTCTTCATCTTTTCTTTAAAACCACCAGTAATGGAGAAAATGCAACCTACCTATTAAAAAATTCCAGAGTTTTATTTACTGCAACTGAGCAAAAATCATGGAAGGGGTAATTCAGGTCAGACAGAAACAGCAAACAAACAGAAAGGAAGCTTCCTCTAAGCTTTATTACATTTCTCATCTTCGAAGTCTCATGTTATACTGTTTTTTTCTATCCTCCAGTGTGCGAATTTCTTGCTAAAAGGACTCATCCTCAGGGTGTCCCTGCCTACATCCTCTCTTACAAATAAAATTTACTCCTTTCTTTCAATTTATTTTTCTCCACCAGGTCATGTCTTTTTAGTGTTTGATTGTTTCTGTGGCTTTCCACAAGGCTATTATCCCCCTTCTGTCTCCTAACTCCTTCTAGAAATTAAGCAGTGCTACTTTTTAACATCCTGCAGTCCTACTACAGGAAAATACCAGGACAACAAAGGAGGAGCTGGGGTCACAGAGGGTGGTGGCTATGCTCTAAAACTCCCAAACGGTGACAGATTTTCTTGATGAAATTGCCAAACAATTCTTGGAAGCAAGACATGCTCTTCCTAATGGAGGAATGTGTTTAAATCCCAGTGGTCTCTGTCAGTCCATCACAGGGGAAAACACATGTTGTGCTCAGTTCAGCCATAGGCACGTTAATAGGGCACAGACATCTGAAACAGTCTCGGTACTGCTCATAGGTTCTAGCACAGTCCACCACACACTGCCAGTACATCTGTGAGAAGCCTCCAGTGCATGAGAGAAGTTAAAGATTGCAGGGCAAAAAAAAATATATATCTCTAAACCTGTAACACAAGGCTGTGGTTTGGCGTTGTAACAGGTCTAACCATTTCTTCCATGCTTTGAGAAAAATACTGAATTCTAACCTTGTCCTCTGAACTTTGTCCAAGTTAAAAAATCTAGCAATATCTGAGTCAGAAAATTACTGAAGATATTAGTTTACCAAGACAATTCACTTTGGCAAAAACCATTATTATTTCACCAAAGTAAATACTAGAAGTATTTACTCAATTTTTTTTTAAAACTTTTAAACCCAGGCAGAACTGCATCATTTGACATCTAATATTCTTTGTATATGATGTATCACTTCATAGAATCTATCTAGCATCTTGTTTTTCATTAAACAACATGAAATAAGTGAATTAGATTTTGTCCTTTTTTATTTAAAAATTAACTTTTTAATTTAAAACTCAGTCTCTACTTCCCATTGAACAACCCTCCTACCCTAGTGAACCACTGTAGAGTTTTGAGTCTGGTTGCACATCTAGCTGTGGTCCTGACAACTCCTACCCCAGACTGAATATTTTTTACCAGGAATTTTGGGTTGACTGGCCTTCAATTTTCTGTTTTGAATGTAACTGGTAATGACTTGCACTGTTTCCCACACTTTTCCCAATTTGACTAGGGCAAGTATAATACAGGTTCAGAGGATCTGAAACATTTGACTTAGTTTGGCAGTCTGACCAGCTTTTTCACTATACTAGACCAAATTCTCATACAGCTGTGACTGGTGGTGACTTAGCCATGACTTTCAAACACCTTTCAGATGTTCTGACTGAATTAAAACCACTAAACCCTAAAACCAAACCTCAGCCCACAACAACTAAATCCCTCTACCTTTTTGGCATCAGATTACCTTCCTTTTATGTTAATCTTATTACGTACCAAACAATTTGTTATCTTTTGCATCTCACAAGCTGCATTTTACATCTTATTTTTTTAAGCAGCTGCCTATTTGAAGTCCACCACAAAAATCTGTGGTTTTGGATGGCCAAAGAGAAATAGGCAGTACTGTTTAATCAGCATTAGGACTATTTAGTTCTCTTCTCTGATACAGACTGTTACCTTGGTCAAATCCTTATTTCTTTAGAGCACATATAAAGTAAGTTTAACGAAAGTGCAATAAGGAGTGCCAAGATTAATGCAATAAATAATGGGAACTCCACGACAGATGGTGTCTGTGAGGTGCTTCACTTGGACTTCATCCCTCCTTCTAAGGTGAATATTTTCCTTGCTGACCCTATATTCCCCATCAAATCCCTTCAATACTCATTGATGCTCCCTTTAGAAACAAGCCATTCTTATTTCCTTTTAGAAACAGTGGAATGACCTTTATCCTTTTCTGCACCATGAGATTAATAATGGACCTGCAACTGCTGTGAGGAGCAAGTACACCAACAGGTGACAAGAAGTGTGATTACAGAGGGTTTTTAATCTCTCTTCGAATGCAGTACCACTGTATAGAGACGCAAGTGTGAAAATAGCCAGAAGGCACAGAGAAAAAAGAAACGCCTCCTTTATGTCAGGTTATTTTCTCAAATGAGGAAAAACAAATCACAGAAGCAGTTATAAAATACAGATTATGAGTCACATCAAGTCGTCTTACTGATGTAGGAGATCACTTCTGTGCTACCATGCAATTATCAGTACAGCCTAAACCAGCAGTATAGAAAGGGTCAAAGTCTTTAAGTTCTGGGGAAGGTGAGATTTGATCTTCCCAGGATCAATGCCAGTTATTTTCATGCATCCATCAGGTAGTCCCATTTTCAATGGATAGGGCAACAAAAGTCCATACCTCATCCCTCAGGGAAAATAGATTGGGACTCCACAGCCACCCTTGGCAGATCTGGACTCTAAAACCACAGCTCATACATGGCCATGGCAGAAATCCCCCTTGACCTTGAACCATGCTGACACATCGATGAGGACCACTCACACACGTAATATATCATATTTCATACACCAATCAACAATATTTTTGAAGTAGCAGTTGTTTTCAAGGAAACTTACTGAGAAGTGAAAGCCCTGACTGACAGAAGGCAGCAGCTGCAGGATGCTTGGTAATTGCTCTCTCAAATTTCTAAGGCACAGCTCACAGCCAGTACGTGCTTTAAGTGCAACTTACATTCAAGAGATCCATGCATCAATACCTAATTAGAGAACAGGCAAGTTTGGATACTCTCTTTTGTTTCCAAGCACTGGTACTCTTGCTGCACATGCAGCTTTTAATCTCTTTAGATTCACTTGTTGATGCTTGTAATTTAATGCTGAATCAATTTTTTTTCCTTACAAGCTCCCCCATGAGTAAAAGCAGCACACCAGGATTAGCAGACAAAAGTCTCGGTGAGTAATGTATTTTGTATGGATCAGAAGAAACTAGCTTCTGTAAAATGCAGGATTTTGTGGAAGAGTACGTATCTTGGGAATCTCTCACTCAATTTTCCCCTAGTATGTATCACATACTATCCGGCATTCTCTAGAGGAAAAGCAGTTTTCAGGTAAGTGCAAGTGGGGAAACTTCACGGCAGTTGGCATAACTTGCCTTTAAACAAAGCAATGCTGACTCCCACTTTCCCTGGAACAGGGCAGCAGAACCACGCAACAGACAAAACCTCTCTGTTCAGTTTCATACAGTAAGATGAAATTATTTGCTATAGATTTCCCATGTTGCCTTATTTCCTTTATATCGACTTCACACTTCTCAGAAATGAGTGCATTTGACTATGGATGCAGCTCTTCCCTGAAAACTTCACTACTGAGCACCACTGTGCAAATCTGATTCCCATATGCAACAAGCAGCGATGTATTTAGTTGCATCAGTTATACCTCTAGTGAGATACTGTTTTGGCAGCCAGATGATTTAAATTTAGCAATTCATACTTCTGTCTCCTTCAGGCTAAAATTGTGTTACACGCACGAACGAGGGCTTGCTCTGATGGTCATCAAGAACGTAATATTAGGAGAAACAGCCAGCCAGCCGTCTAAGCACAGATGACTGACAAAATCACATCACTGTTGCATTTCAAATCACTGTTACGCAAACAGTTCCATAGAGTTGCAAGGTTTAGGTTACAAATTAAACAGTAAAGACCTTTCTCCTGACAAGGAAAAAGGAGCAAAAAGAAAGAACGTTGTAGCCATCATTGTTGTCTGAGCTCCCATTTTGACATCCAAAGACCAGGCAGGGAATTCTCAAGGATGGCTCAAATACTCGCCCTAGATAAATCATGACAAGGAACTTGATCATGTCAAAAGAGGACTTTGGATTGATTCCTACCACCATTTAACAACACAGAATGATTTTACTTACAAAGATGCTTCCCTTCAAAATGAAGGAATCAATGCATGCCGTAAAATTGACCTTTTTAATTGACTGACCTTTGGAACAAGAATCACATTCCAATGACAGTAGCATTAGCTGTAATAGTAAAATCTTTTAAACGCAGTAGTGCTTTAAAAAGCACAACTTTATGTCTCTATTTAGTGTAACAGTTTTACGTAAAATACTCTGATATCTGCATACATTCATGATGTTTAAAATATCACACAGAACTATTTTAATCTATCTGCAACGTAGTTTTTTTCTTCTCACCAATAAGAAAGTTGTTCTCAGCACTTTCTAAATTATTTTTTTGTATAAAAAAATCCCCAAAGAAGTTTGACCTATGCAAAGATTGGACAGTTACAGACAACTTGTTACTTAACAACAAGCTCCAATTAAACGAAAATACCATGACCATTTTCCAAGCAGGAAGAAATGTTATTTTGGTGATTTATAATGTCTATATAATTATGGAATAAACTATGAGAAGCAGCAGATTGCACACGATGTGAAGCATAAGGACACACCCAATATAAATCTGAAGCAGGAAAATAAAGATTAGCGTATTGACTTAATGCTGTATTTATAATCAAACAGCAACACCACCACCACAATCTGCAAAAGAAGTAATTACTGCAGAAGTTTCTTTTGTCACAAATTAAAATGCTTTTCTTAGACAGACTAACCAAAGGCTAGTTTGACACTTGAGACAGTGTGTATCGGTAACAAAGATAACCACACAGAATCTACACATATATCGTAGACCTTCTAAATCAGTTTTACATTAAATCCAGGAAAAACATGTGCAAAAGAATGCCCAATCTGTCCCAAAACTGTTGACAAACAACAAAGAGAACATACTGCAGAGTCTCTCCATGACATGTATTTTGCTGCCATTATTAACTATCCCCTCAATATTGGCCACTGTTATTCTACAACTACAGCAGAGCTCTTTCCTACACAGTAAAGCCAACCTAACCATACTCTGAACATATAATTCTGTATCTATCACATTAGCACAAAATTGCAATAAGTATTGCAGAAGTCTGGCCTGCTTTAACACTCTGACCATCACTAGGGTCATATATATATATACACCTAAATATACAAATTGGATTTTTTGCAGCCTACATACACTAATTTGTAATGATACCCTTATTTTAAGGTAATGATGATCAGTATTCTTCCTGACTGCTCCCTCCACTGCCAAAGGAATGATTTAATTCTTTAATTATTTAATTCAACAGAGGTTATAATAGCAGGAAAACTATACTAATGTGAGTATGCACATTCCTTTTTTATTCCATCCTCTTGCTTGTTTGCAGAGGTTTTCAAACACAGAAGTAACTAAGGAAACTTGTTGGTAATGCTGATTATACAACTTCCCCACTTACCGCCTATAAACTCATTAAATTACATTTGATTAAAACACATGCTTTAAAAAGGCATCTAATCCTAATTGGAAAGGATGAAGATAAGGAATTCAGCATCCTCTTGGCAGTTTGTGCCAACAGCTAGCCACCCTCACTGCTGGGAACAGCTTGTCCTAGATCTTACAGATTTGACTCTTCTTATTTCAAAGGCAATTTTTTTTAATGAAGCAAAGAAATTGATCTAAGCCTATCACTGTAAGATATTTTCTCCATCTGTTACTGATATCAATTGTATCTCCTCTGCATTTGTTAGTATTTCAAAATACTTTAAAAAACCAGAACTGGATATTAAATTCAACTATCAGTTTCACTAAGAACATTACCCCCTCCTCTTCATTTTAAACTGACAAAAGTAATGGTAGGGATTTATTACACACACACACACACACGTATCAGTTTGTCATTGCATTAAACATTTATCTAGAAGTTCTTGTCAGAATAAATGTAGAGGTTTTAGAGTTTTTGTTTGTAGTAGTTCCCCCTGAAATAAAAACCCCCTAAACACGCTAAAATGCATTTGAAAAAACCCAAATTTTAAAGCAATGCAGATCATGTTCTATTCTGTCTTCTATACCAATGACATGCCACACAATCCAGATGTCACACACTCATGAGCAGTTTCACAATTGCTCTCAGATTGTTATTAAAAATATTTATCATCTTCAGGTTTATTACTATTTCCTCTTTCCAAAATGAAGCATCATTAATAACTGCACCTGGAAGTTTGCTTGAAGCACTTTAAAGTCATGTCACACAGCACTATTTTTTAAAATTTGATTGTAGCATTAAGAAACATATGCTAAAAAATGTGTTTTTCTAAAAAAAGTATTTAACTTTTCTGACCAGTTTTCTCAGAATTATTTTCTTTTTTTAAAGAGGAGCTTATTAAAGATAATTTTGACACTGGCCTGGAATATATTAAAACTGATTTTTAAGGACATATACAAGACAAACCTATTTTTCTCCAATCTGGCCTTTCTGCTTCCCTCCGTGGCATCATCTTCCCTTCAAAAACTCCTATTTTTTCTTCCAGTTTACTCTGTATTCATAGGCTACTAAGGTAAAAAGGAATCTTGATCCAAAAGTAGCTTGGATCTTTGGAGCGAGCTACAGTGCACAGTAAGGCAGTGATGCCCAGGGCAACAGTGCTAAAGACAGTCCAAATTCACTGCTACCAATGAAAAATGAATCCAACTTCTACTTGGAAATAGGACATGAAGAAGCCACAAAAAAAGTGGGCAATTTAAGCAGCTCCATCTCACACCTGCTACAATATATATCCTGCAACAGTTTTGTCAGCACAAATAACAAGCAGACTGAAGAGAAGCAATTAGCGCGGTGGATTGTACCTTTGAGACACCGCATTGCAAATTGGCTTTGTGTTTCTTGCTCAAACTACTGAAGTAAATCCTGAATTAAACACTGCATTGAAGTGCCTCACACAGCTAAATCAGATTCAGAAATGATATTTCAACAGAATGAAACAATATGAAACAAAGATGAGTATTACTTTAGTGTACATAAACAAAAAGTAGGTAAGTTGCATTTATACAATCTTACTCAAATAGTGAAAGAATTACTCTGAAAGCTAAAGAATCTGTGACTCTCCCTGACATAAATTCCTTTATTCGTATGGGGAAACTTAATTTTTATATATAATATCCCATTATATGTACTATTATTTTTCAATCAGCATTTGTGTATTTAAAATATTGCTATGTGTAAGTAACACAAACCTTCTCCTGGGGAAATCTCTCCCTCTCCCCATTTGCAATGACAATTGTAAAATAAAAGCTGTTTCAAACATATAAAACACCTAACACTAAACAAGATCAAATATTGCTGAATAAATATTAATTAATAAACACTGCAACAGTTTGTCATTTTTTGGGTTCAGAAATTATTATGCAATGCCTCAAGAGTGTTTTTCCCCTTACCAATAATCAAATATTGTTTCTTCACAACTCACCACATACAGCACATATATACAGCTCTATACATAGAACAGTCCTGAGATAGAGTCACTTGCATGACAAATTCAAGGTTTTCAAGTATTTTCTAAGCATTTAGACTGGGAAGCAAAGAACGAGAATAAATATATTCCTACACTGTCTCATAATTTCTAAAGGTTGTACACTGGTGTTAAAAATTACTCTGCAATTGATTCTTAAAGCAAACCCCATAGTCTAAACAGCATGCTTTCACTTGCAGCGCTGCCACAAGCAGTTGTGATGATGAACAAAATTTCACTTCTAGAAGGCCTCTAGTGTTTGTTACTGGCAAAAGACTACCTGAAAAACATACAGTGAGGGAGTCTTGCTAAAACTGTAATTCCCTGAGTCACAGAGAAAAGTGCTTCAGAAACTAGAGCAGCACGACAACTTCAAAATGACAGTTTCCCATGTCGGTATCTTCACCTAAACTTCCAGTTCCTTCTGACTGAATGAACTTCAAGGAAATTAATTCTCTTAGACCTTGACAACATAATAACAATAACCAAATGCCCAGCATCCCCCCAGAGACACATAAACCCCTCCTCTTCAGGTGCGAGAGAAAGTTTCACGTACCATTGACACATTCAAAGACATCACAGCACTTGCCAGGTGTTCCATCTCCACGCGAGACTATCTGGGGAACGGAGCCTGCCTCGCACATGGGGAAACCACACAAACCAGTGAGACACTCGCATCTGAAACCAAAGAACAGCAAGGAAAACCCCATAAATAAATGAAGCCGCATACAAGGTGAAAGAATAAGCAAAAGAAAAACAGCGAGTCAGAGCACAAGTTACAGCTTTGGCGTATTCACGTCTTAGAATCATCTTTTATTAACAACCAAGATGGTTTATCAACCTGAAGGGGTTTTTTAACCATCCAAACTCTGTTGGCTGTCAAGGAAACAAAAAGGTGCTAGTGTGCAACACCAATGGCGCTCTTCTGCTCCGTGTAAAAATCTGAAAACTGTAATGACTGTGTTCTCCAGACTTGCAAAGTAAGGCTTCTCCTCCAATTCTGTCTTGAATAATGAAAACCGGCGAAAAACTAATAGCAGAAATTGCATCCATTCAGCAGAAGGGTGTTCTCTCATTAGGAAACCACATTATATCCAGCGCAATGCTGGGAAAAATTAAAGAGAAAGGAAGACCGGATTCATTAAATCTAAGCCAAATGAAAATAATTGCAAGTTCTCTTTTGGTGCTCTCTTTTGCTGCAGTTTGCAGAAGGGGAAACCAAATACATGTGACGCCAAATAATGTGAGAGGCCAGGTATATTACATACTGTGGTTAGTTTTGGATCATTCTAAAAGGACTACTTTCTCCATGTAAGTAGTTTTTATTTACTTATTTAAGAAAACAACCTAACAAAACTGGGAGATATAAAATGTGGATAAACAATAGTCATGGTTTGCTTCCAGATTCTTTGCTTTATGATTAACGTAACAGTTTAAAAGTCAAAACACTTAATACTCTTGATAAGTTTGCATTTAACAGAGTTCTTGCCCTGAACAATGGGCGCATTACACGGATAAGCAGCAATGATTCTATAATAGAAGATCCTGTAATTATGACTTAAAGAAATAAGAACTCTACTTGTTAATAACTATTCCAAATATTTTAAGTATCCCAAGATAATCCCCACATTAAACCACCCGTTAGTAAGAAGCAGCATCAGCTCTTAATGCGTTTGCTTATTCTTTATGCTCAAAAAGCCAGAAGTTTGGTTCTCCTCTGCCATGCATGTCTCCTTAATTGCCCAACAGCCATTTCGTCTCCGATCAGCATCCAATGAATGAGGAGGAACCACCTCTCAACAGACAGGTTTTTAATATCTCTCCCTTTAACCTCATCAGTGTTAGATAAAATTGTTATGTTCTCCAGTGTAAGGTATTACTCAAAAGGAAGTTTGCAAGAAATACAAGTAAAGTCAAGGAATCTCACAGAACCTCTATTAAACTATTTGAAAAGTATTCTTAAAATACTGCATTACAGAAGCATGTTACTGTGAAGAGATAAAGAAGTCCGTTTCACGAATAATGTTAAATACATCAAGATAAAGTGAAGCAATTTAACTCCATGTGCAGATACATGCTACAGAATAGTAACAGCTTTAAAGCAGGCACTTCAAGGTTTGGGTTTTCTTGTTTGTTTGTTTTTTAATAATACTATGCTTCCCGTAACAGTAAAGGATAATGGACTAAACAAAAAAGTAAGAGTACAGAAACCAAAGTTTTATTTATCACACATTTGCTTGTGACATTTTCTTCTCAACTCATTTGTAAATACAAAGAGGGAATCCAATTATTTTCTTTATTGTATGTTGTTTGCCTTCAGAGATGTAGAAGGAAGAAAAGGCCCTCTGGCTTCTACCACATGTGATCAAAAAATCCAAAAGATTTGTGACAGCAGTTTCCTTTTAAGATGACTCTGTAAATAATTTTACAGAATTACTAACATCTCTCACTTTTGCTGTCCCAATAGTGCAGGAAGATGGTGGGAGAGAAGAAAAAAGATGACCTCTAGTAATCAATGAAAAAGAAAAATTAGCACTGTCAGGTTCATGGAATTTGTACCTTAACCCATGTAGCAGACTGCTTTGAAAGATGCTTTTCCTTTCTGAGAAGAATGAAACCCAGAAGCACCTACATATTACTAATGAAAAAGAACAAAAATCTTTTAAAACACATATAACAAAAAAAAAGTGCAGACACAATCTGAAAGTGGTATTAAAAGCCTAAATACAAGTTGAAGTTTCACTTCAATAGCCCTATATTCAACATCCAGATGACCTCTGGGAAAACAGGTAGATCAAACTTCCTGAAAATTCAAAGAAAATGGCACACATTATGAAAATAGTTGTAGATCTTGATTTTCCAAGTCTCATGAGCTGAAATTACCACTTTTAGTTCTACTGCCTTCACAATAAGCTTTCTCAGAAGTATCTTCTTTCTTTTTGTCTCACATTCCTTGCAACTGATAAGAATTGCAATATTAAATGATTAGATTAAAAACTTGTACTTTTCCCCTCTCTTTTTTTTCCCCAAAGTTTAAAAAAAACCCCACCACAACAACCCAAAACACAAAACTGAACAACAAGAAACTATGAATCACCACTTTAAATAACTTAAGATAGGACAATCTTCCATAAATAGGGATGAAAGAGATATTTAAAAGATGGGTGGGAGCCAATGTTCTTTTCTGCAGAAAAGACTCCCTCCTATTCAGAGTAATGAAAGTTTCGAATACTCACAGAGTAAGCAAACAAAACCTCAACACTCCAAAATTTTATAAATTGACTTCCCATTTGGTTAAAAAATAATCCATGCGTAGGAGAATGTCAAAGTGGCAAATTATCTCAGATGGACTTTTAAATAGTCTGCATTCTTTTCAGCCAGCTCTGCTAGGAAAACCTTTGACCATTGTCCAGGTTATTAGCATGGAAAACATTGTTTTGGAGACAGAAGTCTGTCAGAAAGAAACCCAAGGAATTCTGGTAGCTGAGCATGGCTGTCATGCTGCCAAAACAACATCTGGAAATTTGGAATAAGTGATCCCATTCTCAGCAAGAGAGCAAGATGAGCTTTATAGAACTGGATTTTTCTGAAGTGCTTTTTGGAGCAGAGGGACAGACGGAAGAGAAGTTGCAGTCCGGGTCTGTGCTCTGCCACAGGGAGCTATCCACCTGTGTATATCTTACCCCTGGTAATGGAGCATTAGGTCTGAAGTTCAGCAGGTCAGTTTGAGTTAAGCCTGTTGACAGTGGCCATGGTCCCTCTCAGACTAATTTCTATGAAACTGAGCTGTCCAGGCTGCTGTTCAGTGAGGCCCCAGGCTGGTTCTGAGCTGCTCCCCCCGTAACTGCAGCGTGCCTAAGGAAAACAGGCACAGCAGAAGTTTCTACAAGGAAACCTTCCCAGAGAGAAGACTGCACCCTAGGGCACCTTCTCCCTTCACACAGCCTGCAGTGACACCACTGCAACACCAAATGGCATCGTGGCACCCACAAGTTCTGGCATTAAAGGGAAGGCAGTACGTGAGGTACCAGGAAGTTGGCACTCAGTATCTGCTCCCGACACGCCTTATTAGCAAAGGCTGTAAGGAAACAAGCCTCTTGGCATGTTATTACCACAACACCACTCAAGTCAAGCCAAGAACATGTCCTTTTAACAAGGAAGAACGGTCCTGTAGGAGAGTGCAATATTACCTTACAAGAAGGCCCGGAAGGAAAAAAAAGATCAAACAGTTATGCAAGAGCTTTTATGGCACCTGAAAAGGTGGTGGCATGGCCTAGAAGGAACCAGGAATCCCAAAGAAGAGGTTCTCTGCACTAAAATTTTGCAAATATAGAATCAACCTGACTGATAAAAGGAATTGTTTCCAGTTCTTCAGGTTAAAAAAACAAATGAAACAAACAAAAAATCCCAACCAAACCCAACCACCACCACCCCCCCAAGAAAAACCCACTCAACAACAGTAATCCTAGAAATCTCAACAACTGAGCAAGGCAAACTTCAGTATACAAAGAACCAGAAACGAGACGATGTACATTAACTAATGCTTTATAGAGTGAGGAAGGTGACTCCTTCAGTAATACAAGCGGCCTGATTTTTAAATTCAGTTTTTAAGTTCTTCAGAAGATAAGTAAGTTCATTACCAGTTTAGTTTATGTTTGAGGGGTGTCGTTGGTGGGGTTGTTTTGTTCTGGTTTTTGTGGTTTGGGTTTTTTTTAATAGAATCACTTCGCTTTTTTCTTTATGTCCCCAAAAGTGCAAAAAGGAAAAGGAAGAAGATAAAAAAAATCAAATGGAATACTTGTAAATGACAACTTTTACTTCAAATCCAATTATCTTGGTTCATTTACTTCTGTTATTAAACAGATTTAAAGAGAGAAGGGCTTGCTTAGCCTCAGAAAAGCTCTGTTGATGGTAGGATCAAAAGAGTTCTCCAGGCACAAGGCATAATGGCTATGAAAATAAGAACAGGCACCCTGGAAAAAAAGATTTAGTACCAGTGAATGGGAGGGTTGAGGCAGGGGTGTATTGATGAGAGGGATATTTATTTTGAGGATCAAAACAAAATTAAAGTCTAAAGCACTGAGACTAGAGAAAAGCATTCCTGAAACATACATCGCATTCCTGTGGAGATTTTATCACGGTCCTTTTTTTTTCCCCTTGCAGCAATCTAGTACAATTTGCTTTAACATTATTAACACTTACATGACTCAAATGTAGTAGATAAAAGTTCCACAGATGTGTTAATAATATAAGCACTTAAGGATACTGTGAAATAAGGAATTTCCAGAAGAGAACGCCCAGCATTATCAAAGCTTGACAGTGGCAAAGAGTTTAACTGCAAGACCCCGGCTACCATTAAGCACATGGTATAAGTGATGATGAGACAGCAAAATTAAATATTGACATAGCAATCTCATGAAATTATTGAAGAATTACTTCCATGTTATTCACACTTGAATCCACAATGTGAGTTAAGCAGACAGGATGATGAGCTTTAACTGGTCAAGCTAAGGAATCAAAAAAGTGCTAGTCTTGGAAAACAAACTCCAGTCCTACACAGAACGTGACACTGCAGGCAAAGCCAAAGCCATTGGGACACCATCATATAGGAATTTCAACCTGAATTTTCCTAAATCTTCCACCACACAGACTGAAGAGTTTTTGTTCACAAACTCAGTATCACTATTTCATGCATTTTTGGTTTTAAAGATATTATTCAGAAAGTCAGTAATGAAAATACTAATTTTTTCATGGAAATCTTTCAGTATTTTATTTCAAAGATCATTAATAAACCTCTAGAGAGAGATGACAGAAAAACTGTGGAAGCTCCATATAACATTTGTTACGAGACTGTTTGCAAACGCTCAAATGTTTTACATCACTGCTGTGTAAACTGACTCACATGGAAGTTCTTCTTATTTTAATTTTCCAGGGGGTTTACTTATCGAGAACTCAAAGCTAGTGTGCTCCCAAGTAAGAATTCCTTTTTAAATCTGGATATTGTTAGAGACACCCAACATGCTAGTGAATTTTTCCATTATTCTTCATATACACAGGACTTTTAAATACTACAAAAGGCAACTATCAAGCTTTTAATTAAAGATACCGTGAAAGGGAACTTTTTTTGTGCATCTTTTGCATATTGTTAGGAAAGAGTATCAGGAAGGAGCAAACAGATGCTAAGCAAGGGAAGATGTCATAAAAATCAGCATTCACATCAAGTAGATTACCATCTTTCCAAGGCTGATTAGGATCTAAAGAGTTCTTCTGACTAAAAAACTTCATTTCACCCTTTGACTAATATTAAATCAATTTGCCTGTTTCCCTGAGGGCCAAGACAGAAGAAGAGGATAGTCACAAAAGAGTGATGCCGTAGATGCAGTATGCATATAACCAGTGGCCAAATGCACTGACTTTTCAAGTGCACTGTTTTTTTTTCAAGTACACAGATATATGTATAGACCCTTTTGAATTCATCAGTATAGGAAATAAAATACAATATAAACTAGCTCAATCCTGTATTTTTCTCATATTTTGCCATACCAGCTAGTGTTTTTTTTTTCTGTTGAAGGTCTGTATGGTTTTTACCACTGTGTACCTCAGTTATTATTTTTTTAGGTTTATCAGCTTGACCGTTCATAACATAACAAACATTTCAAAACTAAAAATAAGGTACTAGTTAAGATGTTATACAAATGTCAGTTTTCTGATATTACGAAAAGCTATTTCTTTTCTTATTCCACCATTGTTTAATGAGGAATTATAAATATCTGATCTTCTTACAAATAAAACACAGATCCTAAGGACTTCAGGTCAAAAACCACTTAGAGATAGAAGTTTTGTAGGTAATTCATTAACTTCCATATTCCTGTAACTCCAAACTTTCTTACTCCTGAATGACATCTCCCTACAACTAAGCCATCAGAGATGGCTTTGCCATAAGCAAACAAAGAAGCCTTGAGAAACAACGAAAAAGCGAAAACTCCCACAACCCCCCCTCCCAAATTCCTTATTGCTTAATTTAGTTGACTAATTTCAAGTCCACTTTCTCCTCCTTGCAAGAAAAAAAAAACCACCCTAATAATTATTTCATGTTTAGTTTTTCCATGCCATTCATGCTATTAAACACCTTTCTCAAATCCCTGAAGGCAATTCTGTTCAAGTTTAGGAAAGATAATTACAGAATGGTTTGGGTTGGAAAGGAACCTTTAAAAGTCATCCAGTCCATTCTCACCGTGGCAGTGATCAGGGACATCTTCAATGAGACCAGGTTGCTCTGAGTCTCATTCAACCTGAACAAAAATGAAGTCCAAATACAAATGACCTTGAATAAAAATGAAGTCCAAAGTTTGCTCCAAAATCTAAGTGTTTTTGAGACCAAACAACTCAATTAATAAGACCCTTTCCATGTGGTACAAACCATGCATGCAAGAATTGTAACGCTTTTGTAGAAACCAGACTGAAATTCACCAATGGCATTTCAAAGAACAGCAGTGAGAAACTACTTTTTATTTTAAAATGGTCCACAACCTTCAGTTCTACTTCTTAATTATTCAATAATTTGAGAAGGAAGAAAGAAGCAGAATTTGTGGCTGCTGAATTCTGACATGATGTTTCCTGTTACTTTCTAGAGGAAACACAACTTCACACTCTTCATGTAACCTCAGTAATGTTGATATTATCATCTGCCTCAAGTACCACTGGAAGCTGCTGGGAAATTCTCATATCTATTTCCCTTTTAAAATGCAAGCATCCAAATTATAATTCTATTGCTTTATTATGTATATGGGCCTCCCTAGACATCTGTGCAGTTGCAAGTCTCTAGACAACAGTCAGACATTATTGATCTCTGTGACACAAACAGAAATTTGCCTGTTCAAGTCAGAAATTATTCTCAACTAAATCACTTATTCAATTTCCAAACAAGGTAATAGCTGATTAGGTAGAATAAATGAAACAAAACGCAGTGGGAAGTCTCAGGAGAAAGAGGAAAAGCAATACTCAGTGTGATCAAGGTACACACTGTTAGACCAACAAGTGAAAACAAAAATTGAAACAGAAAGACATATCTACCAGCTTATTATAAGAAGAAAGAGTTCAAACACCAGCTTGCTCATAATGAATGGAAACAAACCCAAATTCTATAGACACTACCACCTCATTCTAATTTCAAGCATAAAAGACCACATCTGAAAGTAGATACAATTAGGAGCCACTTCAATTTATCTGGCTTAAAATTTCTTTACAAGTTTCACGGTGGAGGAGTAAATATACCATTAACTCAGCACATGGTCATATTAAAGTACTACAAATACTTTTCCATAGAAAGGAAACTGCTTGCATAGCTATCATCGATACTTCCCCCCCCAGTGGAAATGGGGTTTTTTGTTTTGCTCTTGGGAAATGTGCTTCTTCCTTTCAGGTTTTCCAATTCATTATTTCCTAGAAGTTGGTGGAAGACCACAGATGTGTGTTTTTAACCCATCATACAGACACAAAAAGCTGGTCTTATGGAAGATGCAAGCAGGGACCTCTGTATTTACAATGTCTTACAACATCTTCTGCAAAAGATTTACATGCTATTTCTTTTGCAAACATTCTCATGTTTCCTCTCCTTGTCTGAGGTCTCTGACACTCAGAAGTCAGCCATCAGGCTCCAGAAATGCCTCATGTTTCAAGAGCTTCTGTTCAATTTTTATTGAGATGGCTTTAAAGAAACAACCAAACAACCAACATATCATCTTTTCCTCATTTGTGTACTTCAGGAAAATATGGTTGCTGGCCAAAACAACCCACGGGGTGAGGCTGAACGCCAGGGCAGCAATAACTACCATCACATTGAGAACACACGGGAATTTCTGAGGCAGCTGTAGTAGGGAAGAAAGGGAATGCTTGAACTCTGAGTTCAGCAATTCATTACATCAGGAGAAGACAGACATGAAGCACGGGTCACTTTATAAAGATTACACACATGCCCTGTTATCCTCGTTTTTTGTGGATATTCGGTACAGTGCAGTCTGTAAGCAGGACTGACTATCTCAGCAGACCGGAATGAAGCAAAATAGTTTTCCGGGGAAAAATATTCGCCATTTCCTAACTTCTGAGGATTTAAAGACCAAATGAAAATGCCTAAACACTTACTTCCAGATATTATGAAACTTCAAAAAATTGCAGTGTTCTATTCATCAACCATTAGACAAAAGCCTGCTACAAACCTGGACATGGGATGGGCTCAGCTGTCATCAGTGTAGAGCTTTCCTTCAATATAAACCTGCCTCTTCGATCAGGAACAGACTCTCCAATTCAACATCAAGTGTTACACCACCATGGTACTGATGCACTTGAGATGGCAAAGAGGTCTGCCAGAGTTGAGGGGCAGGAGGAACAACCTGAGCAAGCTGGCCAGCATGGTTAGAAACCAGAGTTTCTAAGAAGCTGATGACAGAACTGAAGGCATAACAAAGCTTCTGCAGAGTCCTTAACATGTTTTTGTTGGACCTTTGATCCAGCTACCCAGGCTACTCAGGAGTCAATCCCTGAATAGGAGTCTCAGGAAGACATAGGTCTTGGATCCATGATTGGTCTCACCAGTTCCAGCTGAACCTTCCTTTAACAAAAACTGGGATCCACAACCACTTTCTCTTGGATACCAATTCTTGAGGATGAGATGGGTGGAGGAGAAGGATCTAAAATTCTAGAACAAATACAAGGGAGACCTCTGTATCAGCAAAAGTTGCTTAGGACAGGTGACTGGTACAGGGGAAAATGAGGAAAAAGTTACTCTTGCTGGAAAATCATGACTGTCGTCTAAAGAAGGTTGAAGAAACCAAAGTGGTGAATGCTGTACGGAACACCAAAACAACTTATCATAAAATTAAGGTCTTCCAAAGACAGGAAGACCTAAGAAAATCTAGACAAAGAGAATCACAAGGAATGATGTAGAGAAGATCTGAAACAGCCAAAAAGCAAAGAAGAATGAACAGAAGGGGTGCACAATATCCTTCCCACTAAATGGGATAGGGAAAGTTAGTCAGTGACTCAGAGGCCACCTCTACAGATGCTGTCAGAATAAAAACATTATCCAACTAGCTGTGTATGGGTGCTCTCAAATACAATGCAAATATATTTGATAATAGCTTAAAAGGGAACTTACAACCATAGATTTCCCAGTTATGATTCTGGTGGCTGCCACAGAATGAGAAGAAAAGAACTGTGCTGATTTTTGTGTTGCTGGCACTGGATTGCCTAGACACGGGTGTAACATGAAATACACAATACCAGATGGTAGGTCTAATGCTGTGACAGGTTGTGGACACAATATAAGATACAATAACAACATGTCCAAGTGCCATAAAAGCAGACAAAGTACATTAAAAGCAATTGCTTACTGGACAAAGTCATCTAGGGGGATAAAAAAATAATGGAATCACAGAACAGCTGCCATGTGTATGGACATCTTCCACTAGACCAGGCTGATCAAAGCCCCATCCAAACTGGCCTCGAACACTTCCAGGGATGGGGCATCTACTTGTTCTCTGGGAAACTTGTTCCAGTGTTTCACCACCCTGACGGTGAAAAATTTCTTCCTAATATCTAATCTAAATCTACCCTCTTTCAGTTTAAAATCCCTTGCCCTATCACTACACTAATTCTACATAAATTTAAATGATCTCTAAAGAGGTGTGATTTTTGCATAATCGTCTGCCACAGGACCTCTGTTTTAATTCACTTACGTGAAAAGACAGCATGGTTGACATACCTACATAACGTATCTACAGGTTTTCTGAAAAATACAAATGAAACCGCTGATGGTGAATTTCTCAAGTGGCATCTATATTGTGCCTAAGACAACACAAGGTTTTATTAGAAATAAAAGATTAAAAGTAACAAAATAGGTAATTTCTTCCTTTGGAGTCAAAACCCATTCAGCAATGGTACATCCAAATTTTAGATCTAGATCTCTACTTAGCCTTAACGCCTTTAGAACTGCTAAATAAAGCACACTCATGTTAAAAATACAGACGTACAGGACGGATAAAAAAGAGCATTCTCTTAAGAAGATTCTTAAAGTGAAGTACATTTTTGTAGATTTACTATTCTTCCTACTATTTCATACATTGAAAGGTAATTAAATATGATAGAAAAATCTAGTCTAGTTCTGTTCTAAGTTATATCCAATTTCTATCCAGATATAGCTTAAATTAAGCCTTATCTAAAAAACTATTTCCTACTACATCATTTTCATGAGCTGTATAAAAGTCAAAGTATTTAAAAATTTGAGGTGGGGGGAAGAACTGGGCTGTTTTCTAAGTAAAGTTTTAATGCAGATATTAATTGTCCCTCTGACCCTCCAAGGGGGCTGAGTAGGTAATTAAAATGTAAACCAATATTTTATCATCCAGAGACTGAACACTTGGATTTGCTGACCAAGGACATTTCACTCCTTTACCATACTGCAGACCAAACGGCGGCGTTGCCATTCACAGCAGCCCCAGATTGAGACATTTTAGCCACAGACAAGGAAAAAAAATGACAGGGAAAAGACTATTAAACAAGGAAAAAGCAATTCTATGACTAATTCATTTATGAAATTTTTTCAGAGGTTTTCTTCTAAACAATACAACTCTAATCCTACTCCTTCATGCTACTTGAGCCAACCGAGAGGTTTGCATTTGTAATGCCACTCAGCTATCTGTAACTAAGTGATAGTGAAATAGTCCAATTCAAAGCGTCTTCATTCACTCATCCATCAAGCCCAAGCCTTTTGGGCTCCAATCTTGCAAGACTGCATCTGTAAAAAGCTTTTAATCCCTTTTTTGGCATATGAAATTTATCTGCTCCTGTTATACTTAATTTACAATTGCTTTTTCTTTTCCTCATCCCACCACATCATCCTTGAAACTGTTTTTTTTTAAAGCTAGGACTCAGGTACAAATTAAAGTACTGGAAATGTTGATAGACAAACATGTATCAATTATTTCTGAACTTTTTCAAATCTAGAACATTTTCAGGATTATGGCGTGAGCTTTTTAAAAAAGTATGTCAAGCAAACTTATTACTGGGATTTAGTGAACATACTCCTGGATGCTTCTCTCCTCTCAGAAGAATACTACTATATCCTGTATTATCAGCAAGATAGTCAAGCCAGCATGCATTTGCTGCAAGAGTTCCTCTCAGGAGCTAAAGGACAATGATGCTGACTCATTGAGACTGAGTCACTCCCAGAATCTGAGGGAGGTGTGGGAAATGTCCTTCAATGTTAAGTAGTTTGGGGAAAGGGATACCTTTCCGCTTTATCAAGTAAACTTTGTGACACAATGTTAATTAAAAAGTCCTAGTTATTTTTCATTTGTTTGTTTGTTTTGTTTAAAGCTAGAATCCAATACAAAAAAAAAGGACTAGTGACGATGGAAGACAGAAATTGAAAAGGAAGGCACTCTGATGGTCCAGTTTTTAAGGCGAACTTAGTATCTCCAGAAGACAAAATCAGATTTCAGCAACACTGGTTGCTTGCAGCTATAATTACATCCTTTAATCCTTAATTCAATCCTCTATCAGTTTTCCCACTATTTTTCTCAGAACTGATAACAAGACAACCAGATTTAATTACTTAGTTTTTGTTCTTTTTAATATTGGCACGGTACTAACATCTTGCTGTTCTCTATGGAGTTTTCTTGGTTATCTGGTTTTATTAAAAGACTGACCAAGAATAGCTGGGGGTGGGGAGAGGAGTGTGTGCGTGAAATATCCCTGGGAACAGAGCACTGAATGAATCTTGAAAATACTTAATCTGTAACAGATAACAGCAGAGAAGCAGGGGTATAAAACTACAGCAAGAAGCAGAGACCTAATAAAGACTAAAATTCCAAATTATTGTGACAACAGTCACAAAGAAAAAAAGAGAACTCAAAAATATTTGGTGCAAAGCTATCCAAACAGGCCATTTACTTTGTTGTAAAAATCTTATTAAATATGTACAAAACTGTGTGAGCAATAAAAATATAAGCCACGGATAATCACTGTCCTGTTCCATTTCTCACAGATAAAAGAATTAAACAGATTTTGATAAAGATTTTTACACTTAAAAATAAATTCCCAAAGGAATCTGAAAATTTGAAGAAACTTCATTCGCAACAGAAAACCTGGGAACATCTGAAGATAACAGATTCTGTAAACTCGATATTGATCATCTCTTCGTTCAACTTCATAATAGAAGACAACAAATTTACATTAAAAAAATTGTGTTTTCTGTAAGAGCTCTAATACATTTTTTGTTCAACAACCTCCTTGGAGAAGGGAGCATCTCTACCAAGAGCAGAGACAGACTGTTCTAAGCTTTCATAACATAATAGCTGTTTTACTGTTTTCCAAACATTTAGCTTTCCTAACATAATAGCTGGAAATTTAAGGTAAGTGTCTCATGACAGTCTGATGAAAGCTGAAGCAACTGGTATTTTGATGTTGATGCCAAATCAGTATGTTCTGTTCTGTTCTGTTTGAACCGCTGCATTAGACATCGGTGTGACACTAAATGTAATCTCTGAGCGCAAGAACAAGAATTTATGGTATCAGTTGTTTATTATTCCCACTTTTCCCCTGGCATTGCTCAAGGAGTTTTCATTGTTATGAATATGCATTCAAGAGTTTGCTCACAAACAAATGCCAATTTAACATCAGATTTAAGGGTCTCCATTTTCCTAGTATATTACATACGAGAAACAAGCCAAGAACAAGATGTGAGACAGAAGTCAATCTGCTCCTACTCCACGTAAAATTATCAACTACATGTCAACCAGCTGAGCGACACATCATCTGTCCTTAACCATGGTACTCTCCTTTAACTGCTTTCTGGTTCTGCTGGTATTAGGCTTTTATTTTAGTGGCAATAAGTGAAACAGATGATCATAATTTCTTCAAAGAGTTCACAGTCTTAAAAACATAATTTCATGAAGTCTAAATGATGGTCTAAAGTCTAAAGTCCATGACCTTATGGAGCAATATCTCTGCTTTTAATAAATTATTCTCAAATGTACAGTAAAAAAATACAGTGCCACTTCTTTTGAACTTAATTCTAACAATTAAAAAGAGATATGATATGCAATTAGGTGGTTCTAAACTGAATCTCAGACAAGGCAATGCTGATATTTCATCATTGTTAACATTTTATGAAGAAATTTTGAAATTAAGAAAAAACCATCCTGTTTTCCATTAATCTGTAAATCTGCACTTTTTTTCTATAATTTTGACATGCAAGTCTCACAGAGACCCTTCAAATATAAAGCTCCAACTTCTCCTCAAATCTGAGGAAACACTGAACCTGAATTCAAATGGCTCGATTTTCAAGTTCCAAGTAATTGCACTTTGTTTCTCTTTCTGCTCTCTTTTCATACACGCACTTCTCTTCCCTCTAACCCTTTTTAAAGCTTTCTTTTCTATTATCCCCATGTCTATGTTCCTTTATTCCCCTCTTCAAGTAAAATCTTCACTTACAGCACATGAATGATGACTATGGCACTGTCTTCCTTAAGAAGCACAGTAGTATATTAAACTCAAAATAACTAAATATATTTCTAGCAGGCACACAACATGTAAAGCATCTATACGACCATATTGCTGCCAGATTCAGTTTTCCTTCTTTCCTTCTCACCTACTCCATTAAAATGTGTATTATTGTTTTGGCTGATTTAAGGCGACCCAAATAGCAACCCACATAATAACAACATACAGCAACGTAGACTGAGCCACGGAATTAAAAAATAATGGAGGAGTCCAAGACACCTACAATTGTTTCTACCTGCCTGCAGACACACTAGGTTCTGCTAATTGTGGAGGTATTTTGCAGTTTTGTACATCAAGGAGGGCAGAGGTATTAAAAGAAAACCCCCTCCAATCATAAGATCAGATCCTAAGACTCCAGGAGCTAAGTACTCATCTATCCCAGCTCTGATCTCTTGTTAAACTCTGATCCCAGGAATGCGCAACAACTGATTTCAAAGAGGTTTCAGGAATTCACAATTACCTAGTAATTCACACGCTGCAAGCCTGCTTGTACAATTGGGATCTTTGTGCACAGGAGAAGAGAATACTGGCTTCATCACTGACTTCCCACACGCATGGACAAGGACCCTTCAGACATCAGTTAACACACAGCAAACCAACTGACTTTATTTTTAAACATTCTCAACGAAATAAAAAGATTCTTTCAAAAACATGTTTGCTGCTCTAGATGTTTTATTTAAGGTCAGTTCCCACATGTATACTAGAAATAGAAGATATTTTGAACTGGTAATTTTTCTGAAGTAAATGAAGATTTATCTTCTCGGTACTGTATACTTCCTGACAGAAGGAACACCGAAGTTATCACTAACAAAGAATAAAGTGGCTATTTTTCATTCCCTGCACCTAAGCACTAGAAAAATCAAACCACATATTAGACTGCATAAAAATAGAACATAATTTTACTTTTGTGAAACAAAAATAATTTGGCTTCTGTATCACTTTTTAATCCAACAAGCTGAAACAAATTTGGGAGTAAAAATGTACCACTAATCTTTCTATCGTTTCAAGGTTACTAAGTGTTAATCTGAATTCTAAATTTGTGAAATATTAATCTGAGACTGCTTCTTTGCCTTTATAATCTATCTTTATGAATACAGTCCTTAGCAGCATTTTATTCCAGCTGTCTTGAACATGCTGAGCTATATTTGCAACAATGGCAGTATGATGACTATATAAAATCCTCAAACTCCTGCACAGTCCCAGCTAGCCAGGTCATCTCTGAACTAATATATCCTTGCAATTCCTAGGAAGTTTACAGAACATATGTCAAAGAATAAAGGGAGGATACTGAGAATCCATACCATGTTCTGGTATACAAAATTCAGAAAACAGGAAAATAAAAGAAAACAACTCTGAACTAAATAACATTTGTAGCATTCACTGAGTAAGGATAACAAGAATCAGACTACTCTCAGTATTCTACAATTACAAATAAAACCTGCCAAGTTTAGAAATATAATTTCAAATTTTAAGAGCCAGGATTAGTGCATTAAACGATATTTTCCATATCTCTTTTTCTGCCTTAGTTTTATTAAATAAATATGGTTTTGATTCTTCATGCAATGAGAGACCTTCATTCATCATGGGAACAACAGTTTTAAAGAAGATGCCACAGTAAATGTGCACCCAAAGGGTACCCAACACAGAACAACCTTGATTATACAACCTTTGCCATCTTCTACTTTCTGAATTCTTTGCAAGTTTTTTACTACTTTACACAAGGGGCTGAGAATATGACAATATTCTATGGGTGCAAAGACCTTCCACTAAGTAAGCCAACTAGTTACATTTACAAGAAAAATTTTATTTTTGGTGTAAAATGTTTTCATTTATGTTATTTTTTTGCTTGAATATGTATTTATCTGGCATATTCATGAATCAGGTTTTGGGAAATTTGTTGTAAAAACACAAACTCACATAGTGGTGCATAATTGTAGAACAAAACCAACTCTAAAACTATCTTATTTTTTTAAATCACAGTAAGTTATACCTACTTGAACAACAACAGAAGTAAAATGAAAGCAAGTACTTGAAATTTCCGTTCCCCTACAGTTCCAGAGAGTTCCATCTTTTAACTTTTTACACTGGTCTTCCACATACAAAAAATTAGATTTTTTTCCTCCTTTAACTAGATGAGATTTTCTCTAGTATGTCTTCTGTAATCTCCATCACTTAACTCCTTACTATCAAACACCTTCAAATATTAACTTTTACAAAATTAAGTGAATTAAATGAAAGTCAATCTAGAGACATGAACTCCTCAAATAATTTTAGCAAAAACCAACTTCATGCATTTGCACCGTGAAATTCTTTTTCCGCTTTAAAAAACGCAAGATTCTATATTTCCATCAGACTGACATAACCTACTTCATGCAGCTTTTATTCCGTATCAGCATTTACTGTCACAGAAGTACACATTATTATCCTGTATTTACAACATTTGAACTGTTGAGAACGAGTTAAAAATACTGAGCCATGAGACACCAACCTTGTGGGCAGGGTGCAGCAGCCATCAGCCGTCAGCCTGACTTGGGTTTCATAGCTATCCAGGGGGCAAACGACTTGCTGGACAGGAGGACATTCGACTGTGCTGCAATCCACACTGAACACTACGGAGGAAGGGGAGAAGAACATGTCTTTTACTCATGTTTTAGAAGCTGTTTGCAAATTACTTCCTCATAAGTAACCACTTAAGCATCAGCCTTATAAGTCACAAAAATTATCCAATGAATGCATGCTTGCTAGGTAACACTACAGAAAGCCCGCCTTTCTCTTTAAGATTCACTTTTTAGAATTATTGACTCAGGAAGCAACTGAACCGATATTAGTTAATAAAAAAATTTATGGAAGTTAGACAGGTAACCTTTAGCAATCATTACAACTGTGAATATTAGTTAATAGAAGTATCCTAGTTATGAAGAATATATATTCCCCACAGTTTTTAAAACAGTAAAAAATCCATTGTTTAATTTTTAACTAATTAAAGTCTGTTTAAACAGCAAAATACTTGGGTTATAGGAAATTTAAAAAAAAAAAAGAGATACACTATAGATTTATGTGTGCATGTGTAAGGTACATTTTTAAAGACTATTCTATTAGGTTGTCTTGTTTGTATATTTATATAGGGCAAAAATGAAATGCAAATTAACAAAGCTTTCTGCATTAGTGAGATGAAGAATTCTACTTAACAAAAAAGACTGACCGACAGTTTTTAGAAAGCAACAAATGTCTAGAAATGCAGAAGAAAAAAACCAAAACCAGGCTGAATATATATTTAATTTTATAAGTCATACTCAGGAAAGCTGAAACACATCTTTCTTATTTGGTACTAAATCTTCCATGTAACAAACAGTACCAGCTCAGGTGTAGTGTATCTGCTATGCTTTTTCATAATTACACTAAGAAAGTGCAGAATAAAACACAGCTCCCTCTTTAAGAAATGAGCTACTTTCTGACTGAGCAAGCAGGATGAACAGAATGTTATCAGGCTGAAAATTATGCAGTATGATACCCCTGATTACTGATTAAACTTCACTGCAATATCGACACTGTCACAGCTGCTTACTGAACTGCTAAAGCAGCTTGGCAATGCTACCCACATTTCTTGCAAGAGCTCACAACCTTCCAAGGCCCGCTTTTTCTCTTCTGGTCCTACATTTCCCAAGCTTGATCCTCAGTGGTTCATAGCAATAACTGACTCAGTCATAATGAGACATCAGTCTCAGAATTACATCTGCTCTGCCTATCTCCACTGCAGTGGTTACAGTGTGATAGTACATGGCTCACTAATACTGAAAAGCAGCCCAGTCTGTCTTTTTTAATCAACAAACCCCAAGTTAAGACTACTCAAATAGAATTTTTTTCTCTTTATTATTACATTATTAGATTAATCACAAAACAACTGAGGTAGGACAGGACCTCTTGGAGGTTCCCAAGTCAGGCCATGTAGATCTGGCTGCCCAGGACTATGCCCAGGTGGCTTTTCAATATCTCCATGGATGGAGACTCCACTACCTCTCTGGGAAAACCAGAGTGCTCAGTCTGGCGAGCTCAGCCAGTGCTCAGTCACCCTCATTGTGAAAAAGTGCTTCCTGATGTTCAGAGGGAACCTCCTGTGTTTCTATTTGTGCCTCTTGCCGCTCCTGTCCTGTCACTGGGCACCACTGAAAAGAACCTGGCCCTGCTTTAACATCCCCTTCAGGTACTCATATGTACTGATGAGATCTTCCCTGAGCCTTCTCTTCTTCAGGTGGAAGAGTCCCATCTCTCCCATAGCTTCCTCGCAGGAGAGAGATGAAGACAGATAAGAAATGAAAAATATTTGAAAAAGGAAAAAAAGTTCCTGCTTTCTTTCAGATTTAAACAGGTTTCTCAAATTGGAAAAAGTATTGAGACAAACTTACAGATAAACTGAAAATATTCTGAGGTTACAGAATAGCCTGTAATTGGATTCTTCATTTCTTTAAAAGATATCTCTCAGATTAGCTGCACTACTGTCCTAAAAAAGAAAGACTGCAAACATTTGCCACTGAACTTCTAGGGTTTTTTTTACATCCTACTGTGATTCCAATAATTAACAAGTGTACATTTCATGAACAGTTTATTATAAGCTTTTATTCTAAACTCTTTTTTTTTTGTCTATCATAGAAGCTTTAAGCTTTAAATACAGTTTGACAAATCTGTGTCTTCAAGAACTCATAAATATGTTCCAATTTCCCATCAGCAAAATTTCACCCAATCAACCTTTGCTTACAAGTCTTCAAGAATTTTCTCCTGCACTGAATATGTATATAGAAGCATCTGAGAGTTACCACTTTTCTACAAGAATGTAGCAGAAACCCTGCCATGGTTGCAGACCCGGACATATCTGTAATAATGTGCTACCGCCTTTGTAGACCACAAAACCTAAGGTTTTGAAACTGCTAATGAAACTAGGTGAATACAACTTTCTAGTAGAGTAAGTTAACAAAGTATATTAAGCGTGTTAAGTTTCACCCTGACATATTTCAATGAATAAAATGGCTGGCTTTTCAACTAATACAATGTACACTTTAGGGCAAGATCTAAACAAATACTTATGCATCCAATGGTGCAGGAGCAAGTCAGTATTTGCATTTCTGATGAAACGCAGTGGCTCAGTGCAGGCTAAGGCTTCAGAAGTCACAGATTTCTGAGGGTTCAGTACAAGGATACACAGTCTGCTTTTACAGCATAGAAGCATGAAGTGACATCCTTTGCCTTCAGTTCAGATGCATTTCAACTGGTTCCTCATGAATAATGCAACGCAACACAACTACACATGATAATGGTAGTCACACTGTCTGCCATGGGAGATGTGGAAAGGAAGTATCTCTCCATGACAAGGTATTACCCCTTTCACATTCCATGACACTTCAGAACATATTACATACAATCACATCATTCCTGGAGCTTCAATGCCGCTGTATCACTGCCTGAATCACTTTCTTAGCTGCCCTATCCCTTAACTGCCCTACCTCAGGTATTTCCCAACATGGATCTCTACATTTGCTGATTTTTTCCCCTCCCTCACCTTCATTGTCAACTTAAAAGCCATTTCTCCAGCTCCATTAGAAATGTATCTGTAATTCTTCCTCACTCTTTTTCTCCAGTCCTTTCCCACTCTTATCTCAAGTTCTGTCAACATAAGCTTCTGACAAATCATCCAATAAAACAATGTAAGTACTATTTCTGTAACAGAGGGTAAAAGAAAAACATTCTAGAATTCTATTTCTCTGAGCTGTGTATAAAAACTTGATTTTTCTGACCCTTGTCCTTAGTGCCAAACTGTAAAAGCTCCAGACCTGATTTTCAATGCTGAAACTGTATCAGGGTGGAGCACAAACTACTTCCCTGTGCGTCATTACACACTACCTACTAAATTTTGCTGCTGATCTCGGACTTTCCATCAAGCCCTGACTGCAGAGAATTCCCCCAAGAAGTAAGACAAACAATAACATTTTCTTTACAATTGTGTTTAAACCAATATTTGGTGCCAGAAAAAAAAGAGTAATTTTCAGGCCATGCTGGAGATGAGTGAATGAAAGCTCTGCCAAAAAGACTTCTGAAAGAATGACAAATGAGTGGTCTTTTCAACACAGGTTATGTCTATCATGACAGACATTTCCCAATGCTTTCCCAAGGACGTCAGAAACTGAAAGACGACACTCCCCACTGCACCATATACAACAACAAAAGTTATCAAAAAAGGTACAACAAACATCTGTTGGACAATTGCCAAAGTAAACTATTTAGCTTGCTTTATTCAGAAGTGACAGCCAGAGTTCCTATCAACACTTCAGAATAATACATTTTAAATTAGATTTTAACTCACTCTTTAAATAAACAAACATGATTTAAAAAATGTCCTTGTTCATAGTGGTTTAGCACATACACTCCCACAAATCTTGTTTCGGGTTATTTTTATTTTTGCTGTTAACACATTATGCAGTTCCATTTGAGATTGCTCATTCAAACTATCTTTAAGAAGAAAAATTTTTTTGAAAATACATTTTGAGAAATGTAATCCCCAGCTTGAAACTAAATTCAATGCACATTGACTAAATTCACTACTCATGAATGGGCAGTTACACCCATCTTGTAGGAACAAAAGAGGTTGCTTATGGAACCAGACTAGGGTTATCTCATTGCTGAGCTTTACGACCACAGTAAAACAATGAGCATGACACACTTGCTCTCAGTAGGTACCACAACTGTGATGAGATGCTTGGTGGAGCAACAGGTAAGAACATTTAAAACAAATTAATCTGGAGGTTAATAGATGTGTGATTAAGATACTAAGTTTCTTCACTATTCATTTTAACTGAGTACCAATGCCTTCCATTGTATTCCTAAAGTAAAAGGGACAGAAGAGGAAGTGGATCTCAAAATGAAATATTTTATTTTTATTCTAGCATTTAGTGTTGAGGAAACACTTTCTATTTTCCTTTCACTAACTCCGTTGCCAATCACAGCACTTGAACGCACGCAGTTCTCAGCAGAAGGCGCCCAACTCAAATGCCAGAGTAAACTAGAGAGCACTGATATCTTTTTTAAGGAACAGACATAGACACAATTTATGCTTTAATTGCGCAAGCACTTTATCTTGGCATAAAGCAGCACTGCTGTCATAGGAAGTAGTCCTCCCAGCTTTGTTTCCACCAGAAAGCCCTTGCTGGTGCAAAACCCCTATGAGGCTGGTTAAGCAGACATGGAGGTGCAGGAAGAGTGTTCTGGAAGCATTACTCACAGAACTAAAGTTTTTAGGTCTGTGGCATAAAATTGAAATGTATTTTTCCCTGTTCAACATGTTAACTCCATAGACTTGCTGACATATTCAGTAAAACTGGTGACATCAGCCCCACAAGAGTCTCTGCATGAACACCTACCTCCCAGGCCTTACTCTGTCCTTTATCCCATAATTTTATAGCAACGTGGCATTTCAGTTTTAATTCGTGCAGGTCAGTTCCTCTCTAACTCTTCTTTCCTACAATTCTTCAGGATACCAAGTCAGACTCTGAAGATGCAAGGTTTATTACCAGGTCTCTTATTTTCTAACCCCCATTTGCAAAGCTCTATGCTTCCCTTAAATCCCGTTGGTTTCTCTCCTTCCCCAATCTCTTCAAAGCCTCTGCTCTTCTACCCTCCTAACACACACCTTCATTTTTCCAGTCCCATGTACCTTCACCTCTTTAAAACTCCCTACAGCAAAAAATACAAACTGCTTCCGAACACAATACACACAGAGATACATAAATTCACTAACGTGATAGAGAATCATAGTCAATTTGAAGATCCTGTAAAACTAGCAAGCTGAAAACAGCCTTCAAGAAGTAATTTCCAAGGGGAAGTCTGGATGGACTTATTTGCCGACTACAAGATGGGAATTCAAATAATATTTGGGAGGACGTGATCAGAGCTAAAATTTCTTTTGAAAATGATAAATAATCCAAAGTCAGCAAGACGAAATTCAATAAAGGCATAATTGAAGTATTTAGGGGGAATTAAAATGTAGAAATGTAATGGTTCAGTAGCAGTCATGCTACAGAAAGATTCTGGGATCACAGCAGTTCACCAACTAGAGATACCTCTTGCAAAACAGTTAAAATCTTATTTAAGGTTTTGCATGAGAAACAGAAGGCAATTATTCTACAGTATTTAGTGCTGATGAAGACTCCCAAAATGTTAGTTTGCTTTTGGATACCACATGCTAAAGACATGTGGATTAACTGAAAAAACTTACAGAAGGGAAACATAACCAGGGAGGAGTCCAAAAAGACCATGTCACAAGACATTACAGCTAATTCTAGATGAAAGAAGCCCACGGTTGACAAAATGTTCCAGAGCAAAAAATTATAGTAAAGACTTGTTCACCAACTACTCAGGACAGGGTACACAAAAGTTTGCTTAAATTTCCACACAGTCAGATTCGCACTGGATATTCGGGAAAAAACCACAAAGAGAAGCACTAGAAGATACAAAGACTGTACAATCTTCTTCTGTGGAAGATTTAAGAAAATGTTAAACAAGCATAAGAAAGGCACAGTTAAAGCATACTTGAACCTGATTGCATATAACGTTTTGGATTATACCATTTTTTATGCTTGCTTTCAGTCCTGTTTTGACTATTTATCTTACCAAAGCCTGGATCAAAGAGTGAATTACATCTTCCACTTCACTTGGAATAATAAATCACAAGAAAGGGTGATTTGTGTTCTCATGAAATAGAAGATGAGTAAATACTGAAAATGTTGTAAAGTTTTTTAGCAGGCTCCTCCATAATTCTTTTGCTCTGCAGTTTTTAAGGGTCAACACTTGATAATCTAGAGAGATCTTAAAACAGAAATCCTAATTCCCTGTCCATGCACAATGTATTCCTACTATGAAAAACCTCTGTATAATCTAATCAGTATATAAAGTATGTCACTTGCACTAGTAGCATTCACAGAAATGCAATACTCTCACTAGGTTACTTTTCCCTTGCTACTCAGTTTAAATTAATGCCTAAAGAAAAAAGAAAGTAAAATGTACCATAATATTTTTATCTTTTTTTAAAAAGGGTATTGCCTACATATAATAATTAATTTTCAAGAAGAATCAGAAGAATTTAGAGGCTATTTAGGCTTTATAGGATGCAATTATACAGATTATTTTGCTTGTCAGACAGAAAAAATTGAAAAATGAGAAAATAAATTGTGTCTTCTTTTACCTGGCTTGCATTCATAGAGATCACAGCATTCCCCTGGCTTTCCTGATGCCTTAGAAACCAATATATTCAAATAGCCAGGTTGGCAAACCTTCCTCAAGCAGCCTGCAGGATTACACACACAACGGCTTGGGAGCGGACAGCATTCACCAGGAGGAGCATAGCCTTCAATCAAGATGGAATCTTCTGGACATCGAGGAGAAAACTGCACCTCACAGCGGGCCTTGGAGCAATCAGGTTTCTCTTCTGAAAGGGAGAGAAGAATCATCATGCCATATGTGTCAGTAAAACACTGAACCTGTAAAGATAAACTCAGATAAAAGCTTCCTCTCTTCTCCCTCCCACCAACACAATAAAAAAGGAAACAGCAGCTTCTGAACTGACTAGCGAAAATTACCAAATATCCTTTAAAAACTATAGGTATTTGCAAGATGGCAGCTGCCTTATGAAATATTTTTTAAAATTTGTAATTTGTGTGATGTGCATGAGGGTTGAACCCACACAGCCTCAAGGAGAGCTGTGAAGTTACACATTTGGCCAAGATGTTAAGAAACAACTTGTCATATCACCTCAGCTCTGATGTTCACACCTATACCTCCAGTTTCCCAAGACTTTTCATTAGGGACTGATTTAAATTGATCGATTTATTAACCTGAACTGAGCTCTCACATATTCAAAAAGCAAGTTAAAAGTTCAACAGCTAACATATTTGAAGAGTCCATACATTAGCAGAAGAGGATTTTTCCTGTACACAATCCCAATGTTCACATCAGAAGTGTGGTTCCTACGTACTTCAGCAGCTTGAATACTAAGAGATAAGAGGATTGACTATGACGATGTTGAGGTTTGTTGATGACCCTTATGGGTCCCTTCCAACTCAGGATATTCTATGATTCCTTTATGCACAAGTACTTTTATATTTTTTCTTACAACCATCAAAGGTTACTAACCTAAATGTGATACTAGATAGCATTATAGATTTTTTCTTACAGTTAAAAATCCTACTATTTCCATCTATCTTTAAAACAGCCTTGACTAGATATGTATTTTGCTTAGAACTTTAAATAACATTTTTAAGACCAATTGTTTTTTTTAAACCTACCCTTACGTTTAGGTTCTTATCTGCTTTATTAAACACATTGTTCAGACTGAACATTACTGGTTACAGCGGTTCACTGCAGAGAGTTGTATAAATAATAGATAACATACTAGTTTCAGTATTTTATTGATAGCCTTTAGTTTATGGATATAATAAAAGGCTTGACATTCTAGCTTTTAAAATTATTTTCATTTTCCACTTCATGTTTGCTCAACATGCAGAGAGAAGTGACAGAACTGCTGCAGTAGCAGCCCTTAAAGTACATACTCATGACAGACTCTGGATAGAGCACTTGTACTCATGATGGCCCTGAAATTCCCACTGTTCATTACTTTCTGTGCCCTAGCATTATGCATCCACTGATCTTCTGATTTCCATGACTAACAGATAATCCCATCCTCATGCAATCTCTCTCGTGAAAATACTTTGTATTATAAGTATTCTAAAAAGTTGACTTGCTGTTTTTTACTTGACTGCATTTACACACATACATGTACCTATAAGAAGATAAGCATTTCCTTAAGGACTGCTTAGATAATTCAATACAAATAAAATTTGACCAATGCAATTGGTCAAATATGATAAAAACTATTTTTGACCAATTTGGCTAACTTTCCAAAAGGCAAGGTTTGTCAGAAATGCACATCAAACTGTTCGAATTTAGACTATTCAGAACTCTAGATATGTCTTTTTTGAAGACCAATGCAAAGTCTACTGCCGGAGTTGGTAAGATCACCTAGCAAAGACAGGAAAACAAGGATATGTCACTGTCTACATGTAAGAAGCATCACGAGCAATAGAAGAGAGAAATTTAAAATATGGAACCGTGACAATGAAATATTCACTTAGTGCTTTGCAGTTACTATCTTTGATAGTCTTTTCCACGTTAGAGCATTGTGCTCAATGTAGCTAAAGTTAACAGACTGCAACAGGAGTCCTACCTAAAACCAGCACCGTTTTCAGAGGAAATGGTTTAAACATAACCACCACCTTGCAAAATACATTTTTATGTTTTAATACCAGGTAACATAACACCAGTAGGTATTTATAAACCTTTTTCTTCTTAATCCAGTGTCACTATTACTTTTGTACTTCACAGTCCCGAAAAAAACCCAAACAAAACTCTACTAATAACTATTAATATACTCATGTAAATATTGTGCTTCCAAATTACATCTCAAACTATGTACATGTTGAAATATTCCCTTCCCAATAAACAAATGCAACTGAGCAACAGGAAAGTCAAATATATTCACCCACGCTGAACCAACCAACAGACAATTGTCTTTCAGCTTCCCAAACTCCAGCCCACAGCAGAGTCAAAAGAAGGTTAAGAAACTTTTTTTACCAGACTATGTCATGCCTTTTTTCCTGATTTAGATGCCATTTTCGTTTATAGAAAGCAACTACTGACCAAAATGGTATGTGGTCAGGAGTAGATGAAGTGTTTCCTTGAGCATAATCTTTATCTAAAACATGAAAATCCAGCAGCTCCAGGTGTAGCACTACTACGTCAGTTAAAACTTTAATCAGCTGGCATCACAGTACTGTAACTGCATTCCAAGTCCAGAACTCACTGTAATGAAAGAAGGTGGGAGTTCAGTTTTACTGCATTTCAGTAAAAGCTGATGAGGGCTCCTCACTTTGATACCAATTTTGGATAAAAACCACTACTTTTAAGCAACCAATTCAGAAAAGTTTCAAGGTTTTTCTTCTTGTTATCTCAGCAAATGACAAGAACTTCTCTATCCACAAGGATTCATTACACTGAACTAGTTCTACCTTTTCATTACTTCATCGAAGAAGGCACCAAAATTTAATCTGTTCTCAAAATAAATTACAAACATTAATACAGTAATAAATGTCAATGCTTTAGCAGAATTCTTGATTTAATTCCAATACATACAGCTATTTAAGATTTCATCAAACAAGAACTGTTTAATAGCTCTTTTTTCCTTTATTAACAAACACTTCTATCCCTTACAAAAGGAACATTAAAAAACCCCCATGTAAGAACAAAATAATTAAAAATAACTTCAAGAGACAGAAAGCAAGGTAATGCCAAGCTGTATTCCACAAAAAACCCCTGTGAAATCACTCACCGGTGCTATTTCTGCTACTTTGCCCCATTTACACACCAGACAGGCTATTTCAAAGCAGCTTCCCAATAAACCAAAGTAGATTCACAAGAGCCTACTGCTTCTCTGTCCAATAGAGACATACACCACAAAGCACTGACCCGTCCCCTAGATGTTTTAAGCTACTGTTTAATTACACAAATCAGGTTCTTCCTGACCAATGTCTTCAAAGTCAAACAATGCATCATGACTTAAACTCCACTTTGTTATCTTTATTTTGATAATAAATACAATATAAACAAATACTATGTGTGTCCCGAAACAGAAGAACGTCATTTCTCAAAGCACTGTGGTGAACCTAAAAAATTAGGCTTTTGAGGAAAGGGAGAACTATATATAGGACTATATATGTGATTTACTATGGAATAAATTAGTACAGCAAATATATAAATATTCCTGAATAATAAGGCATCTTAACACACAGATTACACAGCAAGATACATGTATCACATTGTCCTCACCCATAATGCAGATGCTTTCACAAGAAGAATTTCATACAACCCTAACTGCATGTAGAGACAATAAAATTGCTATAGCAGATACATGGTTTTTTAACTAAGAGGCTGTACTCAGGACAATTATCACACTAATTAAATATATATTTTTATAAAACATTGTTCTACCTCTACATTTGAAACAACTGATATGTCTCATTTAATAAATTTACTACTTTGGAAAGGCTAGAAATTGCTTATACAACTCACCAATTAATTTACTGAACTGAGGACTTCTATACACTTATGCTGTTTGATTATTAGACAGTAAATTACAGAATCCCAGTATAGATAAGGTTGGAAGGGACCACTGTGGATCATCTGGTCCAACCTCACTGTCAAGCAGCTTCACCCCAGAGTACATGGCACAGAATTGTGCGATACCTCTCTGACCAATCTGTTCCAGTGCTCAGTCACCCACACAGTAGAGAAGTTCTTCCTCATGTTCAGGTGGAACTTCCTGTGCATCCGTTTCTGCCCGTTGCCTCCTGCCCTGCTGCTTGGCACCACCGAGCAGAGCCTGGCTCCATCCTCTTGGCACCTCCCTTCAGGCACTCACAGACATTGATGAGGTCCCCTCTCAGTGCCCCTTCTCGAGGCTGAACAGGCCCAGCTCCCTCAGCCTTTCCTCATAAGAGAGATGCTCCAGTGCCTTAATCCTCTTTGTTACCCTCCACTGGAGCCACTCCAGGAGCTCCACGTCTCTCTTGTCCTGAGGAGCCCAGAACTGGACACAGCACTCCAGATGTGCCTCAGCAGGGCTGAGTAGAGGGGCAGGATCACCTCCCTTGACCCTTCCTAATGCACCCCAGGATAACTTTGGCCTCCTTGTCCACAAGGACACACTGCTGGCTCAGGGATGCTTGTTGTCCACCAGGACCCCCAGGTCCCTCTCCACAGAGCTGCTTTCCAGCCTGTGCTGGTGCCTGGGGTTATTCCTCCCCAGGTGCAGGACCCTGCACTTCCCTTTGCAGAGTTCCAGAAGGCTCCTCCCTGCCCATCTCTCCAGCCTGTCGAGGTCCTTCTGAAGGGCTGCACAGCCTCTGGGGCATTGGCCACCCCTCCCAGCTTTGTGTCATCAGTGAACTTGCTGAGGAGGCATCTGCCCCTTCATCCAGGTCATCGATGAACAAGTTATACAACACTGGCCCCAGTATTGAACCTTGAGGACATCACTGGTGACAGGCCTCCAACTAGACCCTGTGCCACTGAGTATGACCCTCTGGGATCTGCCATGCAGCCTGGCGTCTTGGAGTGATTTTATGACAATATTGTATTCCCCTACTGTCTGCTTATTGCCCAGAAATGGGTCTCGCAGCTTTAAGCTGGGTCCGAGGAAAGTAAGGGGGGAAGTCGGGCAAATTCTTCAGCGCAGTTTGTGTTCAAGAACTCACGCACACTCCCTGTTTGCTTGCTGCTGCAGAGCCGAGAGAGTTGATTCCTGCTTTTAGCTAGCCTGTTAGCTGAGGCAAGAACTTCTTCCCAGGTCTGCACACTGAAATCCTCTGGTAAGTTCTTCTTCTTCTTCTGGAGCTGTTCGGCCTAGCTGTGATCCAAGGACCAGATCATCGGACTCTGTGGACTGGCAGGGAGGCTGCGGGGATGCCGCATCCCGGCCTCGGACCTCAGGAGGGGCTGAGCCAGTTACAGAAAAGAACTCTGAATCTACCAGCTTTCTCTGCAGCGAGGTGGTTTAATATTTAACAGTTATTAATTTTTTCCTGTGCCCTGTGGGCACTTTGTTTGTTAAATAAATAGTTTTTGTCACTTTCCTCCAAGAAATTCCTTTCGCATCGGTGGGGGGGGGAGGGAGTGCTGAAACTTGCCTTCTGTAGAGGAGACGTTCCTTCTAGAGTGTTTCCCCCTAAACCTATCTCAAACCAAGACACCAGGTCTCACTCCACCTCACTGTCCACTCATCCAATCCATACTCCCTGAGTCTGCCCTATAAGGATGTTGTGACAGTGTCAAAACCCTTGCTGAAGTTGAGGAAATAGAAAAAAACCATATGAAACTCAATCACATTTCAATATATCCTTTAAAAAACACCCCAACCATTAACAAGGAGAACAATCACTTTTCAGGGATGCATCCATCAAGCTTCCCCTAAAAGTCTGAACTGATAACCTAAGACTCACTAAGAAAAACATATCTGGCTGCAAATGCCTTTATGTTCAAAAAAAGCATTTCAAATAACTACACAAAGAACAGAAAATATCAGTTGGTCTTCTGATGAGGTTTCTCTGTGGGACACATTCTCTTTATAGCTTTTCATCAAACACCACCAAAGCTGGAAGTGTTCTGGTATCCCTGACATCTCAGCAGTCTGAGCCAACAAAGAATCTCTACACAGATAAAGGAAGAGTCTGGATCAATCAAACTTTTGCAAACTATCTATTCTGAGACAGACAATTTTCTTAAGAAATTCAGCAGTGTAGCTGGAAATAAAACATTCTTGATAAACTGAACACAATCCAGACAGGAAAACTAATATTTTAATGAATTGCAAACAAGACTCCTATCCTTGGAAACAAACTTAATCCTTACTCTAAAAGGCAGCTCTAGAGATCATTTAATATAAAGTTCTTCAGTTTACCAGTGACAGTGTTATTTTTAGATATAAATACTGGTAGAAGTTTTGCATTTCAAGACAAACTTTATTTTCTGTAGGTCTGAAGGTTCAAGGCTTACTTGTTTGTACTTTGCTAAGAGCCTGCCAAAAGTGTTATTGAGCATATGAGAGAGTACAACCTACAGTTATTTATAATAACCTAAGTTACAATGTATAATTGAAAAATAATAGCTGAATAAGATACAATGCACTGTGTGCTTTATTATTAAAACAGGGATCATTCACTTAAAAAGTCAGGATATCCCCAAAGAATTTCTCACTTTCATCTCAGAAGTGCACAGGAAAGTTGAGCATCTCAGAAGCGGAGGCATAACAACATTCAAACTGACCTTTCATTGCAACCACAGCATACTTGTTATAAAGTGCATGAGGGGGAGGAGAGCAAACTTCAAAGGATAGAATAATAAGAAGAAATCCAGATATGGATTTGGTTTTTTTTCTTTCCATTAACTTTAGAAACTGTCTGTCATAAAGCAACAGCCATAAACCCAGAACTTTGTCACTAAGTTTCTCCATATCAAAAGCTACAATGTAGTTTTAAAATTATGCTTTCCATGAGTGTACAAAGTTATCATGGGGAAGTGGAGGTATAATGGCAAGTTACTGACGCCCCTATGTTGTAACCAATGCTTTCTTTGAGAGAAAGCACCTTCTTTACCTTCCTGAAAGGTTTACACAGTACTCAAACTGGGTACTAGTTAGATATGTTTTTATTAAGACAGTCACTGAATATAAGAAGTCTACATCTCAGGCGTTTTTCGCTTCTTTTGTTAAAGTAGAGCAGTTGTAACAAAAACCAACCAAGCCAAACCACCTCCCCTAATCCCCTGTCTTGGTTAACAGCAAAGCAGTATGGAAACAAAAAATGGCTCCTTAAGAAAAATTAAACACTTTGCTTTCACCTCTGTATCAAATTCTTTTCCTTCATTATATTTGCATGCTCTGCTTTGACACGCAGAGGAAGTACATGCCAAGTTTATTTGATGAGAAAAGCAGAAGAGTTAAAGCATTGGGTAGTACAGTAAAAGGATCTCCAGGTATAATCTAGTGTGGGAGAAACAGAGAAGAAAAGCCCTGACGGGGATGGGAGGGTCTTCTCATTCTTCAGGTGAAACGGAACAGATCCATGCTTCTCAGGAAACCATATCAGGGAGGATTTTTTATCATTTTGTCAGAATTTCATGTGATGCTTTTACTCGGTCACCATAGAAACGAGGGCAGAATGTTTTATTGGAGGAGATGGCTGAAGAGAAATTGATATTTCTCGGGTCCAAATGTTTCCACCGAGATATTTAAACTGTTCTACAGTTGATTCTTTAAAATCAAGTTTTTAATGCATATGCATATGGATATACACAGATGTATATACACAGAGATAGAAGGAATACATTCTCTTTTTCTGTTAGGTCCATACAAAGAATACAGAATAAGAAGCACTTTGAAATACCAAGCTTCATATTTCATTTTTCTGAGTAGCTCAGAACAGGTTATGGTTTATAAAGACGAACATTTTACATGACTAAGCAAAGCAATGCACTACAGTTGGCACACATGCTTTGAAGACACATGTTCAGCTTCGCATTTTTTTTTCACTGTAAACCATTTTTGTGAAATCTAGGCTAAAACACAGTCACTTTTATTGTACAGTCTTACAGTCATCATTGAGATACATTCCAAACAATAGGCATACTGGTACTGTAATACAGTGGCAGGAAGGAAATATTAAAAGGATTAGGGATAAACAAGAAAAATGATTACCCAGCTGAAGCAGTCAGACAGACAGGGATCGATATCGGAATGCAAAATACCCAAAAGGATTTTCAAGAATCAAAAGGGCAGGTATAGTAGATTAAAAAATGAGATTAACTTACACATACAATATGCACAGTACTGTATACGGATGAACTGCTACAAATAAAAAAAGGAACTAGAGCCTGACCTTTTACCTAAAACTGAACTTTATTTAAAATCCATTCTCTTTTCTAAATGAGTCTTGCTACACTTCCCAGCATTCTGGTGCTCTGCATTTTATGTACGACACAGTGGGGCAACCTGTCTCAACCACATTATAGCCTAATCTTCTCGTAATATAACAACAGCCTGGGCTAAAAAAAGGCACACACAAAAAGACAGTCATAGATACCAGTTTTAAGAAACATGCATTCATTGATACACATTTTTGCAACACAGTATTCACTATAGATTTGCCCGAGATTTTCCATTTCAAGGACCAAATAACCAGAAAAAGGGTTGTATCACTTGAGACAGCTACAGTCAAGGAAGACAATAATCCCCTTTGGGTAAATAGCAAAGCTATTCCGATGCTATAATTCCATTTCCCGAACTAGTTTCTTTTCCTGTACTTAAAATCTTAAAAAGAAAGGTGGTAATTCAAAACAAACAAACAAACCCCAAAAACACCACACCAGAATTGCAAACAATCCTGACCCCAAACTGATGTCTTCTGAAGAAGGAATTAAGAGACTCAATGAGGATCTGTCAAATGCCTGCATCTAAATGCAAATGCAAGTTCTATAAAATCAATAATGCTTGTGGCAGTAGTTGCATTTCGGTTCAGACCTCCCAGCTCACAGCATTCCTCTGTTATGCTAAGAAGCACTCAGGGTCTTGAAATCCCAAAGGTAATTTTACTTTTCCTCCATTTTATTCAAAACCTGCTTTCAGCAGATACGCATTAGCTTGATGCCAACAAGTTAATCCAAATCAATAATGGACAACATTAGCTGACAGAACTGTACATGAAGGACGTTGTGCCCTGCCCACTGCACAGAACACAGGGGAAAATGTGCCACCCCTGGGACAGGATGCATTTCTACTGCTAACTGCACTGCTTTCAACAGAAATAAAACACCTTTAAGCTTCAGTAGCAAAAATCCTTCAGGAGTGAGTTGGAGAAGTGAGCAGTGAGCTGCAGTCAGATTTACAGCTGCGTTGCCTCTATTGCAAAATAAAATTAAAATGTTTTCAATACTGTCATGGCGGGAATAACATTGTACATTGTGATTTCTTAATGTAAGAGGGCCTATTGTGCTGGATGAATGGTACTACTCCTACTATTGCTCAATCTTTATACTGGCAAATCAACTGAAATTTCCAAAGAGTATGTAAACAGTACTGAGATGGTCTCACCTACAGACTCAGGACTTCACAGAATGCCAAATCATTCTGTGAATAAACCAAAAACGGAAACACTAGATTTATTATCAGTATAAACTGCATGTACCTAGATGACTTACAAAAATGTACACAAGTAGTAAATTTACTTAAAGGAGAAAGTATTATTTATTGCAACAGTATATTCAGCTGCAAAACCAAAGGTAATGCTGAATGAGTACCAAAATGATGATAAAGCACAACTATTTGGAACAATTTCGCTTCACACAGCTTAAGAAAACAATATGAGCCTATATCTGGAGAAATAATCACAAATATTCACGGAAGGAGAAGCACTGCAATGCACACCTTGATGTGACGAGGAGAAAGGGATTTGAATTTGAGGATACATCGTATACCCTCACAAAGGACAAACCTCTGGAGACAGCTCAGGATGAAAGGAGCACCAAACAACTTACTCTACCACATAATCACACCTAAAGTAAAGTCTCAAATTACTCTTAGCTTCTTACTTAAAGTCTAAAAACATAAGCAGTACAAGGACTCAGAAAACACTTGCATTTGCAATAAATGCAAATTATAATGAAAACACATACATGAGTTCACAAGGAATAAGAATTCACACATGTGTGATGCTAGCAACCGAGACTGAACAGCAGAAAGGGCGATCAGTTTTCTGGAGCCAATGTAAAAAAGAAACAGAGCTGTAAACATTAACTTAGAAATGAGGAGTTTGATATTCAAAGAAATGTAATTTTTGTTGTTAGCAAAATTGAATCAACTCCTGTCTGCCCTTCAGTGTTTTGCTTTGTTAATACAAATAAATTTAAGGTATGTGTTTTCTTTTAGTTCTCTCTGATAATTGCTAATGTTAAAAAAACCCCACCAAAACCCACAACACCAAGCCCACACGCAGTAAAAGAAGGGCCTAAATGCCTTAAGATACTTTTGGCACGTAAACTCCAGTATGTAAACTAGTTTTCCCAGTTATTATGCTCAAAGAACCTCTGTCTCTTACCAGCTTAACCTCTGTATGTTTATTAGAGGCTTAACCACGTGTTTTCTAAAATTCTTTCACGAAAACACTCAAGATGCGTGATTATCCAGAAAATCAACCCTGTTCAACATTTTGTTCTTCTCTTTACTAACCTAAGGTATCACAGTAATCAGAAACTACCAAGAGAAGCACAGTTTCCTCCTTTTAGGCAAACAGAAAGTGACTGCTTCCAATGGTGAAGGCCAACACCTCAGTGTTTCAAGACATCTTCACACTCCAACTGCTATGGTTAATCTCTCTTCATTTCTCTGGGTTAGCTTCTTCCTAAGGCCTTCAAAAGAACCTCTCTAATTTAGAATTTAAACACGTTTTATTATACAAGATTTTCTATGCAACCAGAGATCTTCCCAAAGTCTTGCTTTTTTCCTTTATTTCTTTTTTAACATTAACATTTCTGTTCAGTTTCTCTCCCCAGGATGAGTTTTAATGCCAACTACTCCAACTGTTCCTTTGCTACTCATCAGTTACCAAACCTGCGTCTTATTGAACAAAACTTCCACGCATTACTTAGAACAACAGAAAACAAGTCTACCTATAATAAGAAATAGGACAGAAAAGCAAAAAGGGCCATTATAATTTTAAGGGAAATCCATACTGACACAGAGAATTCTGATGTAGAAATTCTTGATGTCTTGCAGCGAAGAGATTCTACAAACTTTTTACAACATTTCGAATTAGAAGATAAATTGTCAACATGAAGGAATTTAAACAGCTCAGTGCTCCAGAAAAAGTAGATATTGGTTCTTACCAGATTTATTTTTGCTGAGAAATGACACTTAAGAAAACTCTAGTTAAGAGCATTTCACTGAACACAGAAACGGTGGATATTCCACACAAAACATTATCTTTTCTCCAAAGGCAAAGTCTTCTAATAAACTGCCATATTTGACACTTAAAATGCAAAATGGAGAAATAAGCAGCTTATCAGAAGACTCCAATGTAAAAGAAGCTAAAGCACTCTGTTCTTTGGTTCTTACACTGAAGGCAATTTCTCATATTCCATGCAAAAATATGGAATAAATAAATATAATAGAAACTGTGCTTTCTTGACTCCAAAGAACATTTGCACTAGGCAAAATAAAATTAAATAAAGCATCTAAAAATCATGCAAGGAATTCCATTGAATTCCAAGCTCCTGCTTGCAATACCTGTTTTCAGTGCTAGTTTGAAGGTGTTTGTGCATTTTTACAACTGTCATTCACACAAATAAAAAAAGGAAAACCAAAATATTTATTGAGAAAAAAGCAACAAGACAAAAGAAGCATGAGAAATTTTAATTTTATTCTAAGATCTAGACAGTTTAAGCTTGAGAAGACAGCTGCCCAACTGCTTGACCAAAGGTTTTTGAGAACTGATTAGAAAAATAAACACACCTGGAAATTTGAGAATCATCTTACTCATCCTGCTTTCAATCTACAGCCGTATCCTAACCAGAATTACCTACGCATTTTGGGGGTGGCGGGTGATACATGCACACATGGATTCGTAACCAGCCCTCAAACGCAGTAAGACCACAAGGAATCACAGTATGAGAAGTTTGTCCCACTCTGCAGTACTGCTGGCACAGAACACAAGAAACCAGATTACTTTTAAGACAAACTAAGAATCATGCAATATCCACAGTCTTTATTCCTCAGACAGTCACTACACAGGTGCCTGCACGGGACTATGCAGGTACATAAATAAAATATTTGATGATACCAATTAAACACAGCTTCAAGTCCACCATACACTAAACACTACTAGGTATCACCACCCTCTTGCAGCATCCCTTATTCTACCTTAAAGCAGCAACTACCCACAGAGAGAATTCAATGTCAAAACTACAAAAAAGCAGAAAGTCAGAGTTTACACAGCACTGAGCTGCTGTTAACACTAGTACAAGTATTTTGCTGACTTCAGTAGTCATTAAACTTGGACCCCTCTGTTTCAAGCTGGATGAAAGCCAACACCTTGTATTACAAACAAAAGACAGCGAGTCTGGAAAAAGACCAACGATCCTATGCCAAATATATAAAAATAATCTCTCAATTTCAGAACGTTGTTGGCTGCAATGGTCTTTAATTAGACTCAGTTTCTGATCTCATTTGAAGCATACGGTTGTGTATTAAATACCTGGAAAGTTTGTTTCCAAGAGCAGCTTAAAGGGGAATGATCTAGAGGATTGCAAGCATGGTAATCTTTTTATCCCCAAGTGCATTGTTTGGATTTTTTTTAAAAATCATAACTATCAAAAAGTATCACAAATTATCCTGGCTCAGACATTTTTTCTGATTCTTCACCCTCTGCTTTTCTTAATCTTTCTTCTTCATTGACCTTTCCTCCTAAGTTATCCACTTACTGTTTATGTCCCCTTTAAAGCAAACCTCAAATACTATTTACTTCACATCTTTTCTAACCTTTCTTATTATACGTCTCCATCAGTACAATACAGTACAAACAACAAAGTACTTGTTTTGTGTAAAAATCTACCTTAATACAAAATATTAATTTCTCTTAAACACTAAGGAAAAGCATATTTGTGGCATTTTGCACAGCAACTTCCACGACACAAAAAAGAACAAACTAGGAACTTCAGATGCAGAAGCTTTAGATTAGAATAATCTCTTAGGACAGTTTGGCTAAGTCTTGAATGCAGATTAAATTTACAAGCACTAAAATGCAGGCTACATACCATAGTGCATCATGACAGAAGCTGCTGCCAGGAAACTGCAGCTACAGTTGCACTTCCTAAGTGAAGCAAATTAGTATTATTTCCAGCAAGATTCCCATGACGGCACCCTTTGCACAAGTTTGGGATTCAGACACCTCCAAAGCCATTCCAGTTTTAGATCAAACTCAGGAACTGGACATAATAAATGTACATTAATCCTATGTATAAAGGTTTGCAGCACACGTTACAGAGTATGTGGTTCCATGACCAGAGACAAGGCATACGGGCTTATTAATAAATTGGTTGAATATAAAGCTAGAACATTATCCACAAAAGTTATTACCATCTTTAAAACAGTAGAGAGACACCAATGTTGTATTTGGTGAGGACAGACTCCTTGTCAAACCTGGAAAAACTCTAGAAGTGGGAAGATGGCAAATGCGGTTTTGAACAACACCTACTGAGTGCCCCAAGGAAGGGACTGGCTCCGTACTCTTATGCTACAGTGACAGTGGATCCTACCTCACAAACACACCCTGGAGGCAACATGAGCAGCAAGACCAGAATTTTAATTGGGAGCTTTTGTGAACAAAATGGTTCTAGTGCTTGAAACAGAGTAATGAAAATAGAAGAAAGGAGTTGAGGTTACTAGCAAACACTAAGAAATTGTTTTCTCAAAAGATGTAATGATCCTTACAACCATGATAACTGCACTGATCCTATAAACTCACACAATACATTCAAGAAATCCCAAGGCTGAGAAGTTATTCCTTCATATAGGCCAAGCCTTGCAGAAGCGAGCAAAGCCTGAGCAGTGCTAACCAGGAAAGCCTGTTGACATTCAACAAGATAACAGCAGAAAGCAGAAGCCACCAAACAGCCTTATCAAATACCACAGACATTGATGCTTACACACCTCAAAGCAGAGATTTCATTTCTTTCCCCTATTTGGCTGGGAAAAGAGGGCAGAGAGAATAAAATCTAGTATTACATGATGAGGTATCTCACATGTCACTTAGGATATCTCCTCCACAGTACACCTCAGCGAACAGCAGTCCTCACAGTAAAGCAGCAACAGAAGTAAATGAAAAAAAATGAAAAAAGCAGGGCTTTAGTTAAAGCAGTTGTAGGTGCTAATTGCTAACAAAGGCAATATTAATGAGGTGAGTTTTAAAGGAGACTTTTCATTAGCATAACTCAAAATTCACATTTTTTTTCAACAAAAAGAATAAGGTGTAAAACATGCCACTGAGTATTACTGCTCACAATCAAACAATTCTGATCTTTCTTCGAATCTATGCAATGAATGCACTTTCTCAAAACAGAATAAGTACTTGCTTTCATGGAAATCTGGATCAAGACTTACATTTATCCAAAGTCTCTGCGATATAACCAAGCAGGAAAGGCAAGATTAAGTAATACTGATATTTAAATAACAGCAAAATAGGATACAAAGATGTCAATTTGGTCACCTGCCTGCCTTTTGAAACATGCCTTAGGAATCTCACCGGCATAAAAAGAAAGAATAATTGAAATACAACAGAAGAAATTTAGAAATTTTACTCCAAATTTCTTACCACATGCATACCCTCCCCATGCACTATGACCCATTATTGACTAAGGTGAATGCTTAAAAGGAAACAAAGCTAGTAAGTTTAACAAATCTCTTGCACGCAACCTCACACTTAACCTACCTGATGTCCTATAAAGCAGGATTTTAATTATCACTTTAATAAACTGGCCTTCTCCCATTTCACGTAATTTTCTTGAATTATGCTGTAGATTTTAAGACACTTTAAAATATATTTAAGCACCAACTATTTCAGAAAAGAACATTAAAAAATAAAAATTAAGCTGAGTAAATGTCACGTTCAGCTACAATTTCTGTTTTGCTACAAAAAGAAGCAACACTTAGATCACATAAAAGTGGACAGTACAAGCTTAAATAACCTGTAAGTGCACTGTTTAAGAAATGTGGAAAGACTGTCTCATGAAATGAATTATTTATGTAGCAAAATTTAAGAACAAATATTCAGTTAGCATAAATTGCCTTAGATGCTTGAAAGGACCTATGGAAAGGACTTATAGGTACTTGTGTAGATTCATACTGTCTCTTGTCCTGCGCATTACAACGTGGTAACTAAAAGTACGGACTGAAAAAAACCCCAAACAACAAAACCCCACAGAACCATTCCCTACACTCCAACAGAACAACAAACAGAAAAAAAATTCCCCCAAACCCAAATTTTAAAAAATGCATCACAAAAGAGAAGAAAATGAACAAAAACATGACCAAAGGAAGAGAGAAGCTTATACAGCAATGAAGTATCCAAACCAAGAGACACCTAACATATATAGAAAGGATGCTCCAATGTACAGAAAATTCAGAAGACTTAGGACCATATTTCAGGACCGCATTTAACTGGATTGAGTTTCTATTCCTGGTTTCAGGAAATTCAGACAAGCTGTTTTGATTGGTTCACTTCCCAATCTACCATCCTTTTTAGCAACACAATTTCTTCACAAGTGCAAGGGAACTTGTTCTGCATGTGATCTCATGCTTTGTGGAACACACGATCCTTTTTTCAGTCAAGATTCCTAGGTGTTACAAAAAAACCACCCCACTCCAACCAAACAAAATCCCAACTTTTTAGTATGTACCTGAAAATGCTTTACAGCTGCTAAAAATTGTGAGCATTCAAGAATAAATGGACAAGTTTTTCTTCAATAGAAAAATGGCATCCAAGTAGTCATCCTTGACTAGATCAGTTGAAAAGAAGGTAATACAAATTCACTAGTCAGTCACTGGCAAGTAGTTGTGAATTGGTGTTCTGCAAAGAAACTTCAGGTCACTCAGTTTTCGGTAGGCAAAATTCTGTCTAAATCAAAGCATGATGTATCCATCTTTCTTCTTTAAATTAACCCTTATGCCCTAGGCTATAGACCCACATGCAGTTAAAGAGTTTCCTAAAAACATCTTATTCTGATCAGAACAAAACAAGAATGGAAAAAACCATATTTTGGTTAATCGCTCCCAAACAATTTTTTTCAGAAGGGAGCTGCTTCTAAGAAAAGGTAGAAAAGCCAACCACTGTCCCAGCAGAGTGAGCTCTACGGAGTAAATTTGGAAGCTGCCTCAAATGCATCCTAGGAAAGAAGGTAGAGATATAGGAGATATAGACAGCAGCTAAACCGACCAGGTTATGTAATCGATTAATGTCTCATAGGTATCACCTTGTAATGTATTAATGTCTCATAGAAACTATCTGCTCCAACTGACATCATATGGAAAAAGAGAAAAACAAACGCTTGCAGATAATAAGCAGTCCAGAACTGCTCTCAAGAATGGTGTCACTGAGTCAAATTTCCGAGCATTCTTCCCAAGGCAAGTACTTTCAGAACTTTCAAGGCAAGTCTGAGACTTTCTACCACTTTTGGTGAGCATCTATCCTTTGTAAGTCTGTCAGCTGCAGAGTAATTCCAGTCTGACTGGACATCCGAAGGTCATCTGGTCCCATCCCCTACTCTGAGCAAAGCTGATGCTAGTCACCTGCTGAGGTCCAGGTGAGTTCAGACAAGCCTGAGGATGGCAGTTCCACTTCCTCTCGGGAAAGTTTATCCCTTCCACATCCCACCAAGTAACTGGCAAGTTTTTGTTGCAGCTGATGTCTGATGCTTCTCTGCCTTGGTGCAGCACCTACCTACATCTTCTCTGCGACCAAACACAAGGCTGCTGAAGACAGCGTCAGAGTCCCTTCTGCTGCTTTCTTTCCTTTAGACAGAACGAAATGTCTCCTGGCTGCAGACGGTGTTCTCCAGCTCCTCCTGAAGCACGGCTGTGGCGGGAGGGATGCCGAGGCTGTGCCCAGCGCGGCAGGGAAGGTGCGCGGGCTGGCAGCGCTGCTCCCGCAGCCCGGGCTGCAGTTGGCGGCCGCCGCCGCCAGGGCACACTGCCGGCTCGCCATCCGCCCCGCACCGCCAGCCCCTGTCGCGACACACCGCTGCTCCTGCCCGCGACTTCTGCCCCGAACAGCTTCTCACGAGGGCAGAACAAAACCATCTTTACAACTAGTAACATATTGCCCCAGTGGGGCATTTTAGTATAGTAAAATAGTATACTATTTAGCACAGCAAAGCATTTTAGGGTAGGTTTTCCATCCCATCACTGGCACCAGCCAAACAGAAACTTCAAAAGCTTTAATTATTTTACTTTAGAGCTAGATGTTTATGGCCAACAAATGTGATAAAGAAAGTTCAAAGACATGTATTTTAAACCTTGGATTGCGTTTTTATCCTCCATCTATCTCAGTTATGTCTCCTGAAGCTGTTCAAACATTCAGGAGTAGCACAGGCTTATGCACTGCAAAAACCAGAAATTAATTTTGTCCACAAATTGCTAATGCAGTAGGGAGTTTATGCATTCCTCATCTCTTAAACTGTGATGTGAATTCAACTTTACCTGTAGTAGAGAAATCTGAAAATTTCCTCTTGTTTATTCAGAGTACTTCACTATGTTTATTGCTCTATTTATAGAGAAGTATTTATTATTTTTATTAGGCCAAACCAGCCGAAGTTCCTATGAAGGAAACAATCCTGCCTAATATTTTGTCATCCAGCCTTCACATTTTGGTATGCCATATAATCTCCAGAGATTCAGATCAGATGCCCTTTTCTGTCCTTGATCGAAATATTAACTCTGAACTTAGCTTAATTCACTAGTTAGAGAAAGCCATATAGAGACTAATGCGCCAATAAGCTTCCTCCTAGAGTTAACATATGTTCTTCAATAATTTACTGACTTGATTTGACATAAGAGGATAGTGCCAGAAGCATTAGGGTGAGATATGACAACCTTCCCTCTCATCTTAGCATTGCTATTTCTAGTACTTGAGGACGGCGTGCAGGGTGTGTGCTGTATTGAATAACAACTGAGGAGAAACAATAATAATCTTCCCCTCAGCTCCAAGACAAATTAATCCCTAAATATTTAATATAAACTTAAGTTATCCTAGAAGCTCATTTGCTTCCAAGAAGAAAGCCCGACGCCCAAGAGGGTGGCACAGCCCAGGAGTTATCATGTCCTGCATCTTCACTCAGCCAGTGCAGCCCCTCTTCAGACGCCCACTCTTGTCCAGACAAGTCTGAAAAGACCACAGCCACCTTTATACAGGTCAAGTAGGAGGCCAGTCCCAATATACCAAACTTTCATCCAACAGGCCACATTCTCCCATCTAAACACACCCACCCTCACTAACAACCACAGTTCAGCTATCACAAACTCCTGATTACATTAAGGTTTACCACACATGTTGTGGTAAATCAAAATGACCACACAGAGTAACTACACAGATTTGCATTATTTATACCTACACTATGTTTAACTACATAAATGAGTAGCCTGCAGTAACATTTTCTTCTAAGAACTCAACTTTAAGAGTGCAAGATTTTCAATATGAAATAATTTTCATTTCCACTGCAAAGCCTTTGTCTCCAAAAAAAGACTTGGTTGTGACAAGCACTGGAATAAAACAAATACACTTGCATTCGTGGCCATAGCCACAGCTCCGTGTTTGCCCTGTAATACCAGTCACACAGATGCTCCAATTGTGGATGCAGTTATTATTACAAAACATAGCAATGTAGTAATCATCTGAAAATAAAGTTGTCCAGTGGCCAACAGTAAGTGGGTGACATTTGTTATGCTAACAAGGCTCAGATACTATAGCTACATAACTTCTGTGCTCCAATAACACTATCGTGTTACAGTTAGGTAAAAATAATGATCTATTTTACAGTGGTGCAAAATGCAAATTATTTCAGTAAATTTTTCATACCTCTGTATCTTTCAGAGACTTAGTTTTTCTTTATCTATAACATATTTAAACATTATTAGAATATTTAATACAACATAACTAGTATATTAATATATTTGTATTTTTATACATCGATTAAATTCAGATCTGTATACTCAGCAAGACTAAATGACGAATGCACCGGTGAAGAACAAAGATACTGGAACCTTTTCTCTTTCCTTTTAAAGTTAGTACTACTTGCAATCTTTTTTTTTAATTTTACTTTCAAACAGAAAATAAATACTGCTTGGACTTTAAAAGAAAACGTACTGAGGACATATTGACAGGACACTAGACTCTTGTATATTAAAAATAAACAACATGCATATTAAATAACACCCAAACATCATCTTACAACATATATCTGTGTGGAGTAGAAAGATTTCAACCCTAGCAGGCTCACTGCAGTCGCAACTTCACTAGAGTGATTCAACTTCATGAGCAGTAGTATCAAACAAATAGATGTCTGTAATACTTTAGATTCCAGAAGAAGAAGTCAAAGTGAAATAGAGAAGCAAAATGTCAAACCTAACATGAACATGGTGAAGTCTCCAAATAAGCAAGCAAACTTTTAAAGCACGTATAGAGGAATCTATACAACATGCCACTGGCAGATCTTGAAAGCATGTGAGAGTCTAGAATACTACTTCATATTAACTTGCAACATTCAGCAGGCAATCAGCCAAACTTTTCAAGACTTCATTTTGATAAACCTTCCTAAATGAACTGAAGTTATGTCATGGTTTAATCCCAGCAGGCAGCTCAAATACCACACAGCCACTGGCTCACTGCCCACCCACCACTGGGATGGGGAGAGAATTGGAAGGGCAAAAGTGCAAAAACTCATGGGTTGAGATAAAGACAGCTTAATAAGGAAAAAGGAGTAGTATAAAAAGAAAAACAGAACTCCTCAAAGAAAAACAAAACAAAACCACTACAAATAATGCAAAAATCCCACAATTGCTCATCAACAGCCAACCTACTGAACTCCAGCCAGTGCTGGCAAACCTCTCTCCCCCCTTCTCCCCATGTTTTGTTGCTGAGCATGATGTGGTAAGGTGTGGAATATCTCTCTGGGCAGTTGGGATCAGCCGTCCCAGCTGTGTCCCCTCCCAACTCCTTGTGCACCCCCAGACAACTTGCTGGTGGGGCAGCATGAGAAGCAGAAAAGGCCCCAACTCCATGTTAACACTGTTTAACAATTCCTAAAACATCCGTACGTTATCAAAACTATTCCATCACAAATCCAAAAGGCAGCCCCATACAAACTCCTATGGAGAAAATGAAATCTTTACCACTCTAAACTAGCACAAGGTAACATCAGAACTCAACTTGCAAGATAGTATCCTAGTGAATGCACACAGCTTTACCCACCCTTAAGCTCAGCTCTTTAAGAGATTAACCCTTTCTGATTATTCTGAGATATTCAAAGAGAATTAGAATTTTGCTGAATACCGTATTTTCTTTCAGCAGAATGTTTTCCCCTAAGAACTCAGTTGGTTTCCAGACCAACTCGATCCACACTAGTTTATGCATTTCCAAGCCCCACTACTGTTGCCTAGTAAATAATTGAATGCAGAAACATTTTACTCCATGACAGCAACAAGAAGACTATTAAAAACATATAAAATACAAGATGCATTTACAGATCCTTTTGAATGTAACTCTACATGTACCACACAAATCCAAGGATTTTTGAGACAATATTTCTTTTAGAAAGTTGCATTTACTTTTAGGATAGAATATGAATTTGCATCATTTGGAGTTGTATTAATTCATGAATAGAAAGGATATTTACTAGATTCACCATAGATTTACAGTGCTTGCAAATATTTTCTAATGATAACACCTTGTAAGGCAGAAGAAGTAGTGAACTTCTACCTGGACCAACATTACAGTGACTCAAGTTCTAACTATCTTGGTAAGTACATGGTAAATACATGAAATCTGTCAATTATTCCAAGTTTGGATTGCAGAGACTGAAGGTACAAAAACCTTGCATATCTTCCTTCCCCATCTCCTCTTCAAACACCAGCCCTTTTCCTCCCCCAGCTGTTCTAGTTCTTCCTTTTTGAATTCCTCCATCTCCCTCATCTCCATTCACCTCATGTTTAATTGCCTAGCCCTCTCCTGCTTCCATACTCTTCCCTCGCCTTCTTCAGATCCCATCCTTATTTCATTTCGTTCCAACAACTTCCTTCCAACACCCTGTCCAAGTGTGAGCAGGGAAGAAAGAGCCCAAAATTCTGTCCTTGCTTTCAATCCTCACACCTGACAACACAGAGTTACAAGACTGCATGAACTCCTCCTTTGCCTTCTCATGTCCAAAAGCCCACTGAATCCTCCAAGAACAAAGATGGGCAATTTTTTTCTTAAATCTCTACTGAACTTTTGCAAACATTTGTTGAATGGTTTATATCCTGGCCAACTACAAGCAGTGTCTATTTTGACAGATAATGTCATATCAAAAACTAAAGAGACAGCTGGTAAAAGAAAGAGTATAATGAGTACAAATTCCCTATTGGTTATCTCCAAGTACAAAAATCATCAATGTCAAAGCTAGATGTGAGGTACAGGTTCTTCTGAGTTTTGGTTTTGTTTTGTTTTTTTTTTTTTTTTTAAATCACGAACATTAAAATGCACTTAATACAAAACCCTCAAAGAAAACAAGACCTAAACTGATTATTTGCTCTGGGGTTGCACTTTGTAGCTTTTACCCTGGTTTTAAATCATCCAGAAGCAGATGTAGCAGAAAGCACTTCAATTTACATGTTTAAAGTTCAGCAACAAAAGCATTTGAATCGCTAAATTATCTCAATGCTAGTTGTAACTTGCTCCCTTCCTACCTCTCTAACATAGGAAATGCCACCAAGAATGCAAGAAAAGAGCACAGCAACGATCAGGGCAGGTTTGAGAGCCTTTTTGTCCCGTACCATACCATGCACACAAAGAAACAAACGGTAGAAGGAAACACGCCTCAGCCATCCTCTTAAGACTTTAAAGTGGTACATTTACCTACATTTAAAGGTATGCATGCTGAAGCACAAAAACCAGAACTCCTCCTTAGCTTGAAAACAGATTTGACAAAGAACGAACAGACAGAACCCAGTAATTGTCTCAATACCTTTTGGAGACAATAATATAACTGAGAGACTAGTAATACTAAATTTGAACCTGAAACATAATATAAAACAGGGTCCTGATCTAGTCACTAACACACAGAGAACCAAGCACCCAGTGTACTCGTAGTGTGTGCTTGTTACACACATCATGGCTGTACCAAAAAACAACCACAGCAGTGCCCTAATGGCCTAACCCACCAAAATTTAGGCAACTTCAGTCGCTGCTGGCTGTGTTGACTTCATCGGTACCATACTAGCAAAGCTATCCATTGTGCTTACCCACACGGACCAGACTCTCTGAGACAAGTGTGTTAAAATGTTATGCTTTTTAATAAGGACTTTATCATTGCCATAGTGGTTCAGCAACAAACTTCAAGAGAAACCAGGCAACCCTGCAACTGTACATTTGCTCTCCTCAAAATGTCAGCCGAACATCAGCAAAATAACAGTGAAAGTCAACTCAGTTTTTATACAAAGACATTTCCACAGAACAGCACAAAATGACGTGGAATTAAATCCTGATGAACTTTTTATTAACAGGAAAAAAGCCGTAACTATTACAAACAAAACCTAGGTTGTTAAGATTACATACTGCACCTGAAGTATTCCATCCGTGGTGGAATAAACACTGTGCTCTTAAAAAGTAATAGTAAGTCAATTGTAAGGACTTTACATCACGAGCTAGCCCTTGGAGATCATATGACAGAGGAGTAAACACAAGCAGTCACACCCTAACAAGTAAAACATTTTAAGTTTACACTCCTAGTTGGCACCAAACACTAAGAATTGTGTCATTTGCTGTCTGCTGGGATTCTTTTTTACCTTTTTTTTTTTTTTAAAGTACTTTCTTGTTGGTTCCAGCCCAAACCTGCCAGAGTTAAAGACTCATTATTGCTGACTCAAGAAAAAACATAGTAAAAAGAGAACACATAGAGTGGGCAGTGCTCATAAATGAGATCCTTAGAAGTATAAATTAAAAACGAAGTTTTTAACATAATTGCATCAGATCTCAAGAAAACTAATTTGTAGCACTGAAAAGGAAAGAGACTACTTTAAGACTAAATGCATCCTCCCCATTACATTATGGGTTTAGTTACTGTACCAGGCATGATATAATGGAAGCAACTACACACATGTACGAACGCAGAAGCAAAATGCATAATCCAATGAAGCATAAAGCACAGCAGTTTCTTTGACAAAGTAAAAATACCAGAGACAAGAATGATAGCTAAGAAGGGCTTTTCCCTAACATCAGAGGGTAAAAAGCTAAGTTTTTTATCAGAGAAGAAAAAGGTATGGAAATACCTTCTGCAATACTAAACAAGCAAACAACAGAATGACTACACAGACCTCAAATAATTGGCTGGACGTTACACCATGTGTATGCTATTTCTTTGTTGCATCCAGTAACAGAGGCTATAAACATCCCACGGACACAGCGCTAGAGTTTCTATGCACATGGGAACAACCAAATCAGCCAATTTGAATTAAGTTTCCAAGCTCATACCAGAAGTCACTATCTTAATATCAAGTGAAACGGAAATTTTCATAACAAGAATTTCAAACAAGATAGTCTTTATTTTTTCCCATTCTTTAGGAATAGCAAATCAAAACAGTACAAGAGAGAAAAATTGCTACTTTTAAAGCTTATTCAGATTAAATTTTTTTTTAAATTTTACATCAGATTTTCATTTTGTCCTAGAATTATTTTTCCTGTATTGTAAAGTTAACTTACTCTTTAAACTTTCTTGCCAATAATTTTCTGATTAATGATAAAAATCAAAGCTTTAAAATTATTTAATATTCATATGCATAGCCAGTAACACGTCTTCATAATTAAAGAGCAAAAGAAAACATATGTACAAATGTACTTGCAATATACAAACAGTCATCTGGAAAAATTTTTTGCTAATTCAAACTGTAAACAAGTATAACATACAAACAACGCTTAATATTCTACTTTATATTACAAGATGGGAAGAAAGAAAAGAAATTATTAAATCTTGTTATGAGACAAATCTTAATGAATAAAATTGTCAATCCGTTTATACAAACGGAGGTTCAGACAATTGGAAATGCCCATGGCTTATAACATAAATTTATTTAATCCTGGATATATAATCCCTTCAGCATCACCAAATAGCAGCTTCATTACATATAAAGAAGTCTGCCTTAATATTACTCTACAATAAAGGAAGATAAACATCATTGATTACAATAACAACAACAACAAAAAAGCAATTCCTGTATTACTAGTTTAAGACTGTTAGATAAACTTTGGGTAAAACAAATCAGACACCACCTCTGTTCTGTTATCATTACCAGTGTATTTTTCTCACCAGCATACTGGTTTGCCCTAGATATTTCTGACCATGCTGAACCATGCATAACATTGGAAATACATGCAAGCATTCTTTGAAATGATACAGAAGCAATGGAGTACTTTAGACAGGTTATGAAACAGTGCTGCATCACATTATGAAATTTTAGTCAGATGGGTTTATAGGTTTAGTTTATGTTTTTTATCTATGTGTACATACACACACACGTATATGAACAAAAAAACCCAGAACATTATGTCATTATGGAATACCCACTCATAAAATCATCATTGAATTCGCTACAATATTATTCATATATCTTCTACTACTGATAACAGTTATGAAATGTATTAGTGGATGTTTGTCCTATTATTGTTAACTGTGAATCAGAAGCATAAAGATCACTGGGAAAAAAAGAGCTACAAGACCCGTATCTCCAGAAAAAACATGCTACTCTCTCTTTGAAAACGATATTTCTAGAGTATTCGAATCTCTTCAGTCATATTCTAATTTCTCTGCATCACCACAAATGATACATGTTTCTTTCTCATCCACAAGATCAATCAAAAAAGCTCTACTGCATTCAAAAGGTGTTTGCTGTTGCACTGGGCCTACAGAGGTAGCCAAGAACTCCTCTCTCAGGCAGCACCACTGAAATGGCTAAAAGTAAACGAACAAAAAACACTTGTTTTGTCTGGAGACAGAAGAGTTACTCAGGGCTACAACAAATTTGGGAAGAGTTAATAATGTTCGATAGATCATGAGGAACGGCACAACTGCAGAACACGGCAAAGACTGAGAACAATCCTGATCTTCAAACAGGCAAAGCTGCGTAGCAAGAATCATCAGCATTGACCGCAGGCATTCCTTGTGCAAACTTCCCTGGCTTGGCCTCCTGACGAGACTGTCAGCACCACAGAAGCCACAGGAAGCTAAGAAATAAAAGATGCAACTAATGGAGAAAAAGTCGATGTTTTGATCAGCCTGCCGCAGAGCGTGGTGCTCGGAAACACGCTGGAAGCTCTGAACTGGGAACGCATCAAAACAAACCTGCAAGCAGGTCAAAGCCTCCTTCGCCCCCCGAGCAACCCTCAGCTGCGTTTCGCACGCCTGCTCCAAGCATATGCTTTCTCCATTAAATGCTACTGCCAGAACCAAACAAGCAATGAACTCATCCACTTTGTCCATAAAAGCACGTGTAGGAGAAAAAATACTCAAATTAACTTCTACTGTGATTTTTAATGATGATAGTGATACGAAATACACAGAGCTGACTAGAATATCAGACAGTTTAACTGGGCAGCTGAAGAGACTGACACAATTCTGCCTGAAGGTTGAATCAATCTCAAAAAAAGGTCTTGTGCTACCAAGAAAATTTACCATCAGATGTGCAAAAACCTAGTTTAGGAGAAGTTTAAAGGAGTGGAAGAAGTGATAAAGTTGAGAAGGAATATCATACTGCGTAAATGGCTTTTATTCAGTGATGCAGTAAGCGCAAAAATTCTCCCTTAGTGCGAGGCAGAGTAAACAGAAGAGGATTAACACCACAGTTCAGATCTCTACCTGAAGTGCCAGGGAAGGCGTCCGACCGCCCACATGGCTGCTGCAGGCAGTTGGCACCATGGCTTCGCACGGAGCAGAGGGAAATCTGGCACGGCTGCTTGCTCACTTACATCCCAAAACAATCTCGAGCTGGACTCGGTCAGCATCCTGCTCCTCAGTGGCGTCTCAGTAAGCCAAAGCAGCTTTGGCCACCTGCCCACTATCAGCTTCCCAGCAACAGAAATCACTCCTGTTGCTCACTGAGAAGTCAAACACTGCAGATGAACACAAGCACACACCTACCATTTCTCTGTCTGATCGGTTTTTTATGGCAGGAATAAAAATATATGCATCAAAGGCAATTTTTATACCACCTTCAGTCTTCATTCTGAAAATGAAAAACGTTTTCAAGATACATTTCAAACAAACGTGTAGTATGTAGCTTCATACTGCAAAGATCTTTTCACACAGAGCAAAGGGACATAATTGTGCAAAAGAATTCTAAAAATCTTTGCATCAGACACTTAACACAGAGATGATTCCTTTCACAGACACCAAATAGCTACATTCACTATGTGGATGTGGTATTTGTGCATCGACCATGCCAGTTTTAATAGACAAGATTATCCCACCCCTCCCCAAATCTTACATCTATCTAAAATATAATTCAATTAGCCAGAATCAGTAGTAATATCAACTGAAAAGACTGACAAAAACGATGATATAACAGTAATTTTAGTACAGATAACGCTTAGTCTCTAACTTGTATGAAGCGACTTTTTTGACCACGGCATGTAAAAACAAGCATAAAAATGTAAAAATGCAAGTCACCACTTAGGCACTCAGACTACAATTATAACACCACCACCACTCATCACTTAACTCATAGAACAGTGCTACAGCTGTCTGCAGAAATCATTGAAAGAGCAAGACACAAGCATCTCTAAATAGTAGCTGTTATGATTTACCACCCTAAACGATATCAGTAACCGGGGTTTTTTTAACCACCCGTAATTTCTAACATATTAATACAACAGCAGCAATACATTACTTAACACTGGACTGGACAACAGTTCAAACAGTACATGTTAAATGATATTATTTTTCTGGAAGGATTTTTCCTATCCAAATAAAGTACAGATAAAAAGTAAAGGACAACAAGAAGTAATGTGCGATCAAGATCAAGACAGCAGTACAGAAACATTGGCCATAAAAAGTTTCAAGAAAATAAGGACAAAATTTCTTCAAAGTTTTCCTATCAACCTCGACTTGAAATGAGAAAAGCTCCAAATTAACATGAGTAAAGTTAATCTCATTTTGTAAACAATACATTAGTTTTTAATCTGAATTTAACATTTCTTACATTGCCCTTACATTAAGGGTTCATTAAGTGTACTTTAATTAACCACAGCCTTGTATGGAATTCTATAAAATAGTACTCAACGCAAATGTTGAGCGCTTAAATTTGAGTACTATTTAATTACGCAAACGAACAGAGATCCTAATAAATGATCTAGTCTTAACAAGACGAAATAATCTTTGTATAAGGTAAAACAAAATACTTATGCAGGCACCATGAAAGCCTTCTCCACCTCAAAGTACATTTACTTCAGAAGTCTCCTCTTATTCTACTTTGCTTGCTCACACATTTTTTGTAGATGTGAGGTGCTTATTTCACGTAATGGAAGATGCTAAGGAATGGCAATGGTCCTTTTACCACCATCTCCTTTAGAGTCTCATTTAGGTAGCTTTGCAGTTGCCACAAATTATTATCTAGTGCTGGTCCACAAACTCAAGCACCCACTTACTAAATGCTTTAACAGATTATTGTCACTAAATCTTGACTATATGAACCTCTCAGATGCTCATTTAGCACCAACAGCTATTACATAGCTTTTGAACTACACTGGTTTATTTTAAAGACAGCATTATGCAAATCCTAAATGGAGCTACTAGCTAACAAAGTAATGCTCAACATGAAGGTGACTTAATCCCACCACTCAAGGAAAGCAAAAAACTCGATAGTTCGAAACTATCTAACTTGTTGAACCAAGCACCATTTCAAAGCACCACTTCCAACCAACATGAAAAGCTTCATGATCGGTGATCAAGTATCTTGTTGAACTACTTCAGACAAGAGATAAGAAACTGGTCTTTAAAAAGAAGCAGAACTGAGTATATTGTGTTCAACTTATGATTTTCTTTTAGCTAGGCACCTCCAAAAACATACAGGTTCCAGGAGCCCTACTGTAAAAAAACCCAAACCAAATCAAACCACCTATGAGGTTTTGTTAGTTCTTTCCACACCCATACTGCTAACTGGCAGTCCTGCACCTCTCCACCAATTCCTACTAACAAAACAGGACTCCGGATTTCATCAGTGACAGACTGATGAAGAAGAAGAAACAGAGGAAGCACCAGAACACATTCAAGCCATGACCTGCAACACTTGGTGGTCTTTTAGCTTTGTGACCAAGATTTCTGATGGAAGGAATCACAGACACTGAGAGGCCCATGGGAATGGATGCTTCTTTCTCACTGCAGTCCACAGGCTAAGCAGGAGCCGCCACATAACTGGGAGGTTATTAAGAGTTTGTCTCCAGATAAAAACTTCTGTCAAAAGACCTCCACCATGCCTGTAAACTGGAGGGAAATGCAAATGCTGCATGCCAAATAGGTAGAGTTTGAGGGGAATTCACAGGCTTCCTGGGAAGAAGAGAAGAGGAGCAAGTAGGAGAAGAGGCACTACTGTCCAGGCCTCCATCCCAATGGCCTCTACTCACCTACAGAACGGCTGAGGCTGCTCCTCCTGCAAGGAGACCATCTGGGCATCAGCAGCAGTGGGAAAAGTCCCACTGTGCAACCAGGAAAGTGGGGAGAGCACCTACAAACAAAATGGAACAAAATGTAAAACTGAATTTAAGGAAGATGAGATAGGTGAAGCTCACCGGATTCTAAAGTCTAAGGAAATATATTTGACACTTGAAAGGAAATCAAATCATACATCCCAAGCTTAGCAACTGTTGTCTAGTGTGTTTTTAATTAAACGGAAGATTTTTATCCCAAAGAAATTCCTGTAAACATTCTGACTATAAATAGCTATATGAGAAATTCAGTTTACATACAAACTAACTTCATGAACAACAGATACAAGCTAACTAGGAGAAACTATGAGAAACCTGCATCCAATAAATTAAATCGGTATTCCATGTACTAACATTTCCACACCCATGTCAAGCTACAGCAAAGCAATGATGTCTTTGTAATTACTTGTTGTCATCTAGGACAAAACCAAAACAAAAGCACACATGCTGTATCTTAAAAAAGCTGGGACTTATATAAACAAATACCGCTTGCCTTTCCCCTAAGTATTTACCCTCCCCAATTTCCAAATCCTTTTTACATCAGAAGAAAATGATAGATGATTACACTGCACCACAAAGTGACATCCATTACAGCACAGTCTCCCAGTCTGGGCCCTGAGATCTATCAATATTAATAAAAAAACAGATGAAATTGCCCATCTAAGCTCTATGACAAGGAACTTATGAGTTTGTTTGTACCATTTGGTTTAAACACAAAAAAATTACAAACTCAGCTACTAATCTTTTTTGTCTGTGCTACAATGTAAGCCTTCAATGGATCTATTACCTATAACTACTGTTAATTAAACAAGTATACAAAGAGAATATTTTCTTCCATGTAAAAGACAGCTGGCTAGCAACATCTTAATTGAATACTAAATCCTGCATTGAAAAAATATTAGATAAAAACATCTTAATCACCTTTGAAAATCAATCTCACCCTAAATGTTTAAAATCATTAATCATGTTGAAGACAGATGAGTTATTTGTTTAAAAGCCACAGTCATAAAACCTATTGGTCTCACATTTATAGAGCTATTTAGAACCAACACAAAGGCATTTTTTGCATGAATAGCTTCCTGCAATTCCAGAATCCCTGGAATGCAAATTCAGTTATGAAACCAATTAATCTTTTAAGTTACTTAATTATCTCTCAGATCCAACAAACAGGCAATTGTAAAATACGAGAGAAACAGGAGGCAGAATGAAGGCATTTGTAACTGTACAATGTCTAACCTATTCCAGAAGAACAAATGCTCTCTGGAAGTGGCAATTTCCTCTGCAAGGCAGGAGCCCTGGTACATCTGCAAGCAGCTGGGCTTGCAGCACTCTCTCTGGAGTGTTTCTCAAGTGCCTGGGTATACCCCATTTGAGATCTGCACATATTGTCATCAGAAAAGGTGAATGTGAAAGAGATTGTCAAGAGCAACAAGCACCTTGGATTCAGCCTTCATTTCAAAAGGCTCATTTCAGCCTTTCTGGAGCAAAAGGTTCATCCGTCTCTCCTACCCTGAGGTGGCCTGAGTAATAGCCTGAGTAATTTTACTTTATCTATATAAATATATATTACTTCTGAGCAAAAGTTAGCTTTTCTTCACTGCAATTTATGGGGTTTGATTTAGCACTGAACCCCGTCAAGAAACTTTTTTCCCCAATTTACTTGATTTTTGCTAATTTCCTCTTATTTTGTCTACTTGCTACATTAATCCTGCACTTTAATCTGCAGAGGTGTGCCCCAAATATAACACTGGGAACAGTGGTAAATATGTGCTTCATGCTCTCAAGAGACCAATGCTTTAGACGCTTGCCTATTACAGACTCCTGACCTTTTCTTCAGCTCTGGATAGTCCACAGCAGTTACTTTCTTTTGCAAATGGAAACTGTTCACTTTTTGGAAATGTCAAGATAAAAAAATTTTAATATTACTTGTTTTTTGTTTTTTAAAGCAGCATTGGCCTATTCCATTAAAAAAAAAAGTCTTAAAATAGCCTGTTTATATTGTTTGCCACCCAGTCACTAGGTCTGCAAGCCCATTCAACACATTGCCCTTCAACTCTTGATTTCAAACACATTTCAGATGCATGTCTGGTTTTCTTTGAAATCAAACCACAAGTGCCACAGATATTGCTCAAAGTTTTAAAATAAAAAGCACATTATGTTGGAAAACTATATAGGGGAAAAAAAAATCTGCAAAACAACAAAATAAGGTAGCATTAAAAGTATCTGGTTTAGATTACATTTCATCATTAGAAATTGTAACTAATGCTTTTTATCATTTGCCATTGAAATCGCATGTATTGTACTTTGTTTGCTTCTAACTGGCAAACTTAGCCCTTTAACCCAGAACTCCTTGTATTTCAGAACCAGTATTTTCTATTAAGGAGAAAAAACATCACATTTCAGCAATGTCAACTTGGATTTCTTCGAGGAAATGAGAGAAGAGAAGCAATAATGGCATTTCTTGCCAGTGGTAAAAGCAAGTTAATCCTTTTTTATTTGAATTTCTCAGGCTTATGCAATTTGCTAGCACCTCTACCTGAGAGGTTTTAAACTGGTTGCCAATTCCAGTCAAATAAGGACAGAGTTTGAAATGCAGGAAAATAAACTCTTAAAAGGTAAGGATAAGGAGGAATAAAGCCAGTATCTGATTATTGCCATCATCTAGCAACCTGAGAGACAGAAAAGTGGAAAACGTGGTTTCTTTGTTGTTGGGTTTGGGCTGGTTTTTTTGAGAGATGGGGTGGGAGGTTTGGGGGGATTTTTTGGTTTGTTTGTTGTTGCTTTTGGGGGATTTTAATTCAACACACTTTTGCCTTTTAGAATACTTGGCAATCACCATATGTTTAGCTGTTAATTACATACCGTGCATGCATCTTTCTTTGCCTAGTGCAGGTGCCATGAGAGATGCAAAAAGAGGCAGAAAAACATAAAACACAGCATAAGCTTTTCTAACAATGACAAGCAGCTTTGTATCACTTAAACATGCTCAACTTGAGGCATCCAGCTGAAGTATCTGAACTATGAACACAATTTCCCCATCCTGACATAACACTATGGACAAGTCCGGATATCTGAAAAGGCATTTCAGACCTTTGGTGACCTGAATCATCTTCCCCACTTTCCCTGTTAACCATAATGCAACAAATCCACACTTCTGACACATTAAAAAATGTGCAGAATGTATCACAGTTACACCTATCAGAAACTACCTTAATCTAAACAGCCCACTAAAATCTTCAACTCTTTCAAAGAACATATGTACCACTATATTTTACAATGTATAGGTTTTCTGTGCTTTTCTGTGAATAGAGACACGGTAAAATAGATTATGATGCAAAGACAAAACACTCTAGAAAGGAACAGCTTAGTTGGTTTCTCATGTTTTTAGTAACATGAGTAATTTTTATACTAAACTTATGTTTATACGCTAATAACCATATCAAGGCTAAAAGAGATGCTGCAGTGCTGCTATGAAAGAGACTTTGAAGCAAACTAGAAGTAGAGAGAAAAGATATAATTAAATTTTTTCTTTATGAACTTTGTTTGTGCCATGTACAGAAGTGTGTGGGAGAAGGTAAGAGGTGAAATGTACAAGAGACATTGGAGGAGGGGTCAGAAGAGTTGCTGGTCTGGGCAGACAACTGGAAGAGGGCTGAGAGGAGCTGCTCAGCCAGCAGAGGAGAGAAACTCTCCATAGTAGAAGCACCCACCATTAATCATTAGGTAGTTTAAACTGCTGCAACTGCTAGTTGAAGGGACAGCTTTAAACTCTTTATGGCTCTTCTACAGGGCTGCTTTTTGAAGGCTTTTTACTTCAGGCACAGAAGTAACTTCAAGTGCCTTCATGAAGTGAAGAAGTTTTGTCAACCTCCAAATATTGTAATACAGGCTAGTGGCAGATGATCACTTCAGGACATCCTTTAAGGTTATACTGCAAGCAGCACATGACAAAAAACCCCTTGATTTTCACACCTTCCTCAATGAGGCTTTAGAGATGAAAGTTCAGAAACAAGATGTCTAGGGCACTTCTCACACAATAAAACATTATTTTCATTCTGCTGAAGTTCTCTTGCTGGAACAAGTCAGCATGACATGAAAAGCATTTTGAAAAATAGAAATACTGTAGTTTTACAGTATTTTCTTAGCTTTAAATTAGCTCCATGAATTAAACGATTAAGCACTTAATGGGGAAGTAGAGAGCAGTCTAAAAAACTCTATAGTATCTTTCATCTTTTTGAATTTAAAGCAGCTATCATTGTAATAACAGAAAATTAAGGTTTAGTCTACTGTGCAAGACAGGATTTTGACCCTGTTAAAATGCTAAACTCTGTAGCACTTTCGGTGAACCAGAAAAACACCAAAAGATTGCTGAGGCAAAGTAGGACACTCATGAAAAGCAGCAGGGAGAGAGGTACAAAACCCCAAAAGCAGAACACCAAAAAAGTTCTTGCCATTACTCCATATTTACTTGCAACAAACTTTCTTGGAAAAATTAATTTTGGATGTCAACATTTGTTGGACTTTTTCCTCCTCCAAAAGATACATGCAGAGAAAATGTTCATCTGTATTTTCAAATATTTTGTTTTAAAGACTGCATTTCTCATGACTTCATGGTTACTTCTTCTACAGTTACAAAACAAGACAAGAATGTCTCAATTGAACTATGAAATTAAAATCTGGATGTTGTATACGAGGTGAGACACACTACCAAGAGTCAATTTTCTTCCAAATCTGAATGGTAATAGTATGAAAATCAAGTCACACTCTAAAGAATAATAATTACATGTTCCTCATCCAAGGTTTTAGGGCAAGAGATTGCAATAACCCTTCAAAAAATATATCAAAGTTATTTTGGAAAATGGTCATTTTCTTGCAATACTTTGGCATTGTAACACAACTATTAAAACAATCATTTATTGCAGAATGCAGCTTTCATATTTTTACATAATACAACCCTTGCAGTTTGAAGATACTAAGATGGAGGCATACAAAGAATACAGAAGAATTAAATTCAAATATTTAGTTCACAATTATAACAATTTCTGAATTGGATGTTATTTGTACTACTCTACAATTGTTTCAAAGAAGCAAAACCCTTAAGGCTTTGTTTTAAAAGTTGCACTGACAACAATGATTAGTCCTTATGTTCAAAGGAAAGAACAGTATGATCCAGCCAGTGCCTTCCTGTCTTACATGCCTACCCTGGAAAATTTCCCCTGCAGTAAACACTGCATCTTTTTCAGCCAAGCAATAGATATGTTACTCATCCTCTTCCTTGAAGACCTATACTGAAGTTCACAGTTGTGTGGAAGAGAGCATAAAAGCCCTTGCAAGTAGCTTTTTAATTTTTAATAAAGAAAATTCTTTTTTTTTTCTTCCATAGAACAAAGTCAGTTGTATTATTTTATTTAAATCGGGAAGATAAAATACACAAGGTCCAAATTTCAAACCTGAAATTTAAGTCCCAGAGTCTTACTTAATTATACCATACGTATAATAAAAAGGTCTTCAATCTGGTAAAAAACGTCAAATAAAAATCACATTACAAATTGTGGAAGTTAACTACTATTCTAAATAACCCATTTTTATTTAAAAAATAAAGTTTTTATGTAATTGCAGCTTCCTAGTTCACATATCACAGAATAGTTCAAGCAGGACAGGACCTCCAGAGGTCATCTGGTTCAACCTCCCTAGTCAAGCAGGGCCATCCCGAGCAATCGGCCCAGGATCACATCTAGATGGCTTCTGAGTATCTCTAAAGATAAAGACTTTGGTTTAACCTGTTCCAGCACTCGGTCACTCTCACGGTGAAAAAGCGTTTCCTGATGTTCAGAGGGAACCTCCCGTGTTTCAGTGTGTGACCATTGCCTCTGGTCCTGTCACTGGGCACCGCTGGAAAGAGCCTGTCTCTGTCTACTGTACACCACCCCTTCAGATAATAATATACATTGTAGAGACCACCCCTGAGCCTCCTCTACGACAAGCAGAGCAGTCCCATCTCTCCCAAGCCTTTCATCATGGGAGACATGCTCTAGTCACTAATCATCTTTGTCCTCTTTGATGGACACTCTCTGCTATGGCCACAGCTCTCTTGGAAAGCCCAGACCTGGACACAGTACTCCGGGTATGGCCTCATCAGGCTTGAGGAATGGGAAAGGATCGCCTCCCTTCACCTGATGGCAACACTCTAATGCAGCCCCAAGAGACCATCAGCCTTCTTTGCTGCAAGGGCACAGAGCTGGCCCATGCTCACCAGGACAGCCAGAGCCCTTTCTGCCAAGCTGCTTTCCAGCTGGGCAGTCCCCAGCATATACTGGTGGTGTCTGGGGTTTTCCCTCTTCAGATGCAGGACTTGGCACTCCTTCTTGTTGATCTTCATGAGGCTCCTGCCAGCTCACTTCTCCAGGCTGTTGGGTTCCTTATGGATGGCAGCATGACCCTCTGGTGTACCAGCCAGTCCACCCAGTTCTGCATCATCAGTGAATTTTCCCCATCATTCAATTCATTAACGAAGAGGTTCAACAGGACTGGTTCCAGTACTCACTCTTGGGTACACTACAAGCTGCCAGACTCCAGCTAGGCTTTGAACTACTGACCACCACACTGTGGACCTGTCCATTCAGCCAGTTTTTACCGCACTGTCTGCTCACCCAACCCCTACTTCATCAGCTTCTCTACGAGCATCTTACTGAAGGCAGTGCCAAAAGCCCTACTGAAGGTATGCACCTGTCCACTGTTCTCCCCTCATCTACCAAGCCAGTCAGATCATTACGGAAGGCTATTGAGTTGGTCAAGCATGGTGGATCCATGTTGACTAGTCCAGATGACTTTGTCTTTACTAGTATAGACCATGTACATTACTCCCTTGCTTTACATGCCATTCAAATAAATTTTGTAATCATTCATACATATGCATCCCCAAACTATTTTAATACCAAGTGGAAGAATCAGTATTGTATACGTTGATTTCTCTAACACTCACATACCACCTCACCAAAACAAACAAACAAATAAGCAGCTGTTGTCAGCAATTAAGCTCATCAATCTTTTCAGTAAGATACCCAGAGCTTGACTTTAAAACTGCAAGTGGTAGGAAAAATAATAATTTAAAGCTTAACCAGCCTTAACATTGATGAGATTTTTTTTCTAAGTTTCAGCTTGCAGGTTCTAGATCTTTTACACCTTCATCTTTAAAATCCATGTACCTACCCCACTCAGGGGGATCTTTTCTGCTGTTACAGAATTGTAATACAAATAACCATAACACTTCTCTTTATACACTAAACACACTGAAGTTGTTTTACAAGGTAGAATGAATTCCTCCAATTCTAAAAAAGTTACAAACACATCTAGGAATCTTTTCCTAACAGCACAAGCTACTTATCATTAATAAGGTTGTTTAACTGATTTAAAAAAGAGAGCTATAAGAGCAAGTCAAAGGGAAAACAAGCAGAACGCACATCAAACACCAATACCTAAGGCAAGGTTTGGCTCACTGCCATGCAAAAGCCATCTATATTTTAAAATGACCTGTATTTGTTCACTGCTTAATAATCAAGTAATGAATATTCAAGTAGCATAATTATTCAGATATATTACTCCTGTCTCACTGTAACCCTAACCTAAGAAAAAACAGAAAAAGGAAATATGACAGTTAAATAGCAAGGCTGAAGGGCAAATGGTCACTCTCAAAAAAAGTGCAGCTGCCACCTTCAGATTACTAGACTGTCCCATAGTGCCTTTATCCCTAGATCCTTTTTAAGCTCTTGCTAAGATACCAAATACAAATCTTAACACTGCTACATTTCCAATGCTAGCCTTCATGCTAACCAGATTTCCACTGATTCTTTGCAGTTACACATTTGTTGGTATCCTTCGCTTACTTTAGATGTAAGTTGAACAGAAAAAGATTTTTGTTTTCCATCTGTATAACCCTTAACGTAATTTGAGATGTTCATCCAGGTTTACATTATGGGAATGTCCTTTAAAAAATAAAAAAAGCAACACCACCTCAAAACACATGATCATATGCAGCCTGTCTATATCACTAGCCACATTGATCAAGCTATTTAACTGCTATACTTGATTACAACAACCCATAACAACAAATAAATATCAGTTTTTAATACATACTGTAGGTAAAACAAAGTGAAAGAACTATTCATGAGCACATGACTACAGCACAAGACTATGCTGACGATGTAATATTAAAATTGTTATCTTCTGTAATTCAAGATTCCTGTCTAGTCACATCAGCTAAATTTCAGTAAAATTAAGCTTTCAACCCAAACCAGCTGGTAAGTATGCACTCTGAAACAGTATTATAGATGACAGGGCAGGAGACCAGAATGGTTGACTATGCCTCAAAAAAAGAACTGAAGTCCTCAGCATAGGAGAGACTGGTAGGGAGTTCATCTCATATTTAATAATCACAGGGAAAGTTCAAGCTTTGGCTGAAGATGTTAATTCCTTGTGGAAGTAAGATGTCCTTCAGAAATACAACATTTGGGAATGGGTTATTATTACAAAGCCTTAGTGAAAAATCACAGTGTAAAAATACGTGGTTTATTTTAGATAACCGATTTTTAAATTTACGTCATTTCCTTGGCCTTACTACTTGTAGAACCCTGCATTAGCACTGCCTTTCTCCTGCCTCTGGAGCTGTACCAGCATTGGGAACAGCAGCTGGCAATGGCCTCAAGCCAGACTTCCTATGGTTCACCACAAAGCAACTACCCTGTGGTGAATCACGAGCTGCAGTGCTGTAGGGCCACTGCAGCAACACAAGGCAGACTGCAGTCGCTGGGGAATTCTGCCAGGTTCCCATACAGACACATCAGAAAGGAGAGGCAACGGACCACGGATTAACCTGTCAAGTGCTCATTAAGACAGCTATGCTCCTCCTGTATTGAAGCCAGGTGTCTCAGAATGGGCAGGGGTATCCCCAGGGCAGTGCTCTGCTCACTCAGGGGCACACTTGTAGCACTCAGTGCTGAGTGTGTTATTCTTCAATTAAACAAACACTCAGCATTTGGTGAAGAGCCATGAAGAAGGTTGCATGTTTGCTCTGTCCAGTGTGTTGAACTCTTTCAGGTGAGATCTCATGAAAGACAGAAAGTGTCCCTTCCCCTGGAGGCAGCTAAACCATACCCAGCCAGGGGAAGCTGCCACAGCCTCTGGATGAGACAGCAGACAGGCAGAGACACAGCAAGCCCAGGATCTCAGTGCACAGAAGATCCCTGAGAAGGCACAAAACAGGTGAACAAATCAGCCACAGATGCGAAAAAGACACTAGGATCTTCTCAAGGTCTAGGTGGGGATTTGGAAAGGCTTACCATGAATCAGGAAGCCTGTGAAAACTGCCTAGTTGGAAAGCAAAACTCTGCAAGACAGAATAGACAGTTCTGATTCTAAACCATTAATGATAACATTTCACCAAGCAGACATAAGTTCTTGTGGTATGCAGCTTGACTTAATATTTTGCACTCTTACATAACCTATTTTTAAAGTGAAAACTTAGCATTCTGGGAGACTTACTGTAAGCGTGGTACAGGACAGTTCTACCTCAAAGCATCCAAATCAGAAAATCCATCACGGCAAGCAGAAAAAGGATCTTTGCTTCTCTTTCCAAAATGTTAAAATTATTTGGAGGTTAAGTTTTGACGTTACATACACACAATTTTTTATCCAGTATCCTTGCTTTTATTATATAATCTGAAAACAACTAGCCTGAATGCCCATTTTCATCTTCGAGTAAGGAAGGCCTGAATTTCAATTTAAAGGTCTTTTGGGAAAGAATAAGAAAGAGTTCTATGGTTTATGGTGTGTACTGCATTTGAGTATTTTCACTGCTTACTGCATATGAGTAGTCTTGCTATTAATCTCTTCAATTAAGTTTCACTGGCTAAAATTACAGCTGCCATTTTAAACTGGAGGTCAGATTAGATGGTATCTTCTGGCTTAAGATACAAGAATCGGGGGTTGGAAAATGCTGTAACCTGAAAGTATGCTGAATTCTATCAACTAAAATTATGTAGGAGATGAGGTATAATTAATAACCCTACTGGAACTACTACTCCAAGTATAAGAGCTCCTCTTCTTTTAGAGTAATATCCAAGAAACAGGTGCCTGAGTTTCATTAATTTCTACTATTTCAGCGTTAAACCTGGTATAGGCAGCACTATACTTTCCCTATTTGTACTGCAGCACAAGGTGAAGCCTGACATGATTAGCAACTTAATAGAAGAATCCTTAAAATGAGTACTAAGCATTTTCTCCATTGTGTCTTGGCTTGTCCTCTTAAAAATGTTCCACTTGGTGCTGAAAATATTCCTCCTTCCATTCATAAATATTCTTCCAAAAATTTAGAAACTAAGAACTGGAGTATGATTTTAAGATGATGAACTACCAATTAAAATCTCAAGAGCTCCTCTCAAGAAACCACAGAAGTAGGAATTTATAATTAAGGAGCAATGCAATTGCATGAAAAATTAAATGTTAAGGACATTGTAAAAATAAAGTGCCAAATTTCCTTGAATGATGCCGTTTCCAGAATGTTATTTTCCTGTAAGCTACTGCTAGATCTGACTGTGTTACAGTCCAAGTCAGAAAGTTTTAAATGGCATAAACTGTTCTTTCACATCCTAAAAATATGACTGATACATACATTGAAATATGCTTGTTTTAAAAACAGGGAGCTCTGAAATGGCAAAAATCTGCATTTACTCCTCTGTGCAGAGATTGCTACAAGAGAGTGATTATAAAAAGTAGGAGATACATGAAGTAAAAATTACAATTTACCAGACCTAAAATGCCTACCTATAAAATCTCAATATGAATAGATGCCATGTATATATATATTTGGAAAGAGGAAAAACTCGTGAAAGAAGGAAGATGAAAACCTTGACTCTTAACAGAGCTTCAGGGAAGATCTTTTATTCCAGTATGTAATGGCTACATAAACATGTCATCAAATGACCTAATTACAGTATGCCCTTCCAGCTGTATCCCAACAGACTTTCAGTCATTACACTGTTCATTAAATGATCAGTTTTTTGTCTCCCCTCCACAATTATTTCAGGTTTCTTTCTCTTTTGCCTCCCTCCAAAATATAAGCAGCATAGACAGAAACTCCTGGTTTCTCTGGACGTATATAATATACTTTACTTCTTGCACAATTCATTATCACGTGGAAGCATTAATACATACGCTACCGCTTCCAGAACTGACTGCAATACAAAAATCTACTCTTTTAACATGACACAGTATCCCAATACACTGGTACTCCAGTATTCAACATTCTAGCATTTAGCACTGCCCTCCATTATACTTATGCTGCTCTCCAATACCTCTGTTTCAGCTTCTGGTGCAATTGAAGTCCTGCCTTTTTATATTAAAAAGTCCGTGTTAAGCAACTGTTAATTACTCAATATTCCTCAAAAGCAAAGTGAATAATCATCAACGTTTTAAAAACAAACTCACTGTTCTTGCCACCCTTCTTTCCTATCTTGCTTAATATTATATGACTCATGAACCACCTATACAGCTCCCATCACCTACTTAATAAAGCAAGTATGAAAAATAGTTGCAGTAAATTACAGCCAACGAAAACAATGAGGAGACTATAGATCACCAAGTCAATGTAAAAAAATCAAAGGGAGGAAGAGCTACAAAGCGCAGAATTCTTCCCTCGAGTGTACACACAATGTGGTATATCTCCATGGGAGAAGCCTCACAAAAATGCCTTAATCTGAACCTTTTGCTGAGCAACCGACTGTGGGAAGTGCTGCTCTGCCCTGCGGTGTTTATTAGTCACACACCCAGGCACAACATCACTCTCTCACTTGCCTTCATCATGTATAGCACATTTTCTGTTCAAAAGAGTTATTAAAACTTCTGAATGCTTGAATTTACTAGGAAAGCACGAAAAGATACTTAAACTTATAGACAACTATTGTCATTTTCTTCCACAGATTTTCACATATACTGGAAGAAGACCAATTTCTTGTCAGTGCCAAAACCAATTCAATTAGGACTGGCACTAAGCAAGTAACTCCCAAATGCTCATCATCTGGCCTTTTGTTTGTTTTACAGATAAAATTTATCAAATGCTGCTTTTCTAAAGCTCTTAAGAGTACTTCAACCATGAATATTTTTCTCCATATAATGTCATCAAGGAAGACAATGTATCACAATATCTTGGGAGCAAAGACAGACTTTAACAATGCTTTTCATTGAAATTTTAATGCTGAGTTTTGGAAACGCCTCTTTCAGTCTTCCTGTGAACCTGAAAGACAGCTAACCCTGCTGCTGCAAATATTTATTAAAATTTGCTGTCTTTGTAAAAAAGGGTCAAGTTTTTCTCAGTCTACAGTGTAGACCAGTTCATATATTCAGTATACAATAACCAAAGTCTGTGAACAGATAAAGAAAACCCAACCTTTCCCAGGCACTTCCTGAGTAATTTATGCAAACTCAAAATAAAGTGTAGGTGGAGTTGGGCTACTCAGAGACAATTGGTCAGACACACCAGGATGACATTAAAAAAGCCAAAATTGGGCTGTATTTGAAACTGGTACTGGGGGTAAAAACCACAGGGACTTCTGCAGGTTACAATGACAGGAAAAAGATTAGGGAAAGCAAGAGCAGCTACCCAATGGAAGGAGGACCCAGCAGTAAAAACATATGGGGAAGGCTGATATACCCTATGTCTCCTTTGCCTCAGTCTTTCCTGATAAGGTCTATTGTCAGCCCTCCCGGCTCTCTGCCACTAGACATTCATGAGGATGAGGGCCTACATCAGGATTGAGAAAGGTAAAGCTGGAGGCATTTAAGAGCAAACTGGACTTACAGAATTCCTGAGTACACAAGAAGAATACAGAGCTAGTCACTGTGGAAGCTGCTTCTAGGTACACAAAATAAGTGACTCAGAACAGCCACCACTGATGGAATTATGCCTCACCACCGCCTACAACAAAAGGACTGGTTTGGTGGGTGAGGGGAGAGCAGTGGATGCCATTTACCTTGACTTTAACAAGGCTTTGAATATCGGTCCCCCGTAACACCTCTGCAACCAAAGGGAGAAATGGACTGGACAGGTGGAACGCAAGGTGAGTGAATAACATGGTAGACTACCAGCCTTAAAGCACGGTGGCTACAGCCCTGATGACAGCAGCTGACCCCTTACTGCAGTGCTCCTCTAACTGCTGGCTCCAAGTGCCTGACTGGAGCCACAAAGAAAGCGGCACCCAACTCTAGAGAGAGATGCCCAGCGGGAGAGCAGGTGCAACAGAGTCACGAACTGCAGCGTCACTCCAGCTCAACACAACCAAAACGTGCTTCACAGCAGGGTGGCCAAACATCAAATCTGCCTGCCTGGAAAGCAGCCCGCAAACATCACACTTTCAAAATATGTTACTTCAGTTACTTTTACTTCTTAGCTCTAAATAATCTTCTGGGTTATGAGTGATTCTTCTTGAACAAACGTCATTTCAGCCCAATGTAGCAGGTCGCAGCGGGCATTTCTGGTTTCTTAGGAAGCTGGCTGCATGCTTCATCCCTTAAGACTTCAGGGCTGGTTTTTTGGTGCGTTTTTTTTTTTCTTTTTTAAATCACATTGCAGTACTTCTCATTCCATACCACTCACCAACTGTTTTCTACTGCTTTTTGCAAAAATGTTTATCTTTGATTCTACAAGTTTTTCCTAACTAACCTAGCTGTCTTTTCTCCCTCACTCTAAGTAGGATACACATCTGAAACAATTTCTGGTTTTGGAGTATCTTCTTTCCTCTTTAAGGTCCATGCATAATTTATAACAACCACCATTAGCTATAATCACCTATAAGCTATCAATTATTAGTCAGATGGCTAATGGTGCAATGGAGTACCAGTAACTATGGCACTTCCACATCACATCATACACTATTTTGTAGTTAATGTCTTTTGATCATCTCCATATGGGAAATTTCACACATAAGTAGAAGTTATTAATTATATCCATATACTTCCTTTGATGAGGAAAATCAGCTGTTGCCAGAGTGGGGAAATGCCACTTTTCCAAACTGTATGGGAACAAGTGGAGTGGGAAATAAAAGCTGCACAGAAACCTGCAAGAACATTAGCATTACAATTTTCTGAACAACTCAGAGGAGCAGGAAGAGGGAAGAAAGCAATTAAGCAGACTTCTCATGTTTTCTAAGAAGAGTGAAAAAATAAAAAAAGGACCTGTCTTGCACTGAATCTGTTTGCTTCTTGCAGCTGGCTATCAAGCCCTCTGCTCTCAATCAGAAGTGGTAAGATGGCATGGGTGCTAACTAGATATATCAAAGCAGAAATCAATGCTGTTTCTAGCTAGAGCCACTATTGCACATTCTCCCAGTAGCATTAGTGCAAGAGACAAACTGTTCGCGAAAGGGTCACCGTGTAACTTACAGCAAACTAAGGGCTAAAGACAGATGTGCCAGCCTTTAGCACACCTTTTATTTGACATGTGTAGCCAAAGTGTTTCTTTCTCCTTCCAGACACCTGAAAGTGGATAAAAGTTAAATACTTATGACTTTTAATAGCTCCTAGAAGATGCCAGTAAGTTCTCAGTGCTAATTCACTATTTTCTTTTCAGCTCCAATAACCTCACTAAAATGTAACTGTCCACTAAAATCAACTGTGGGATAACTCCATTTATCTTCAGAGCTCAGCAAGCCTGGCCATTTAGCCTCAACTGCCTTGGTTATTAGGGATACTAAAATACATGAGCACCCTCTAATTTTTATTAAGCTCTACAGAGATACATAGTAGTTTCTCAGATTAAGAAATTAAAGCAGAAAGAAAAACTCTATTTCAAAGGGCTTAGGAGGAACCCTGCCACATTTACAGAAAACTTCATATATTCTGTCTTTCTATACTTGCTGAGCTACCAGACTACATATATAGAGAGCTGAAGTGAAAAAAGTCTGATCAAGCATTAATATGGTTTTAAGACACTAATATGCTTTCAAGGCATGAAGGGTGGAAATCTACGACAGCATGGTAATGTTGCCAAAAATAACTCTAGCTTGCAAAGTTGATGACAATAAAACCAAGAGAAGTATTAAATTATGAATCATCAACTGATTTTTTTTTAAGTAAAACTCTTTGAAGGCAATGCTTCCATGTAATTGGAGGTCAAGTAAAAGTTTGACATTCGCGACGATTACAAGATTAGTTTATATTTATATATTTAACAAAGAGCCCAGTAACAAACCAAGTGTGTCTCATCCTCCAATGTTTCCCATTCTTGTTGAAGTACTGTTGAAAGATGCAAGGGACAGCAATTTTAATTCGTTAACAATGCTTTATTCTATCCTGGAGAAAGGAACCATTTATCCTTGCATACTCAAGATCCTAAGGCAAACTCATGTGATACTGCACTTGTAATCCATCTGTCCTCCTGCTTTGCCCATAGCTCGTTTTTGATCACCATGCAAATTTCAGCAAATAATGTAAAAATTTACTTGCCTAAGCAGACTTCTTTGTCAGCATAACTACCTTACCAACTCTTCTCAGGGCCTTCTGGAGGCTTCCGTTCTGAAAACACAAATTTACCCCAACTCCTTGCCCACTCAGAAGGATGGCAACCACTGTTCAATGAATGAGAATTCCAAACCCCTTTTTTGTGATTATACCTGCAAAATTATTGCAACATTTACCTGTAAAGCACAGTAACTTTCCCCGTTTACTGTGACCGGATTTTTTACTGTGTGCTATCATTGCCTTCTAATACCTTATGAAACTGATCACGTGGACAAGGGCAATCAGGATAATTCCTGAAACCTCTCCAGTAATTCTTAGTTTTAGTAATTTTTAGTGCCGGCTCTGGCACAGTAATCACACTCATGCACTTTACACTGAAAACCAACACCAAAAAAGAGCTGCAATGTTGATGCTGTACGTAAAACTAGTAATTTTCATCAGACAGCATCAAGAAGTTGAGAATCATTTTCATCACAAAGCATTGGGAAGTCACCTGCTTTTCAAGGCTACGCTAATGGCAACACATACCGATTTTAAGTGGCACCACTCATTTTGCTCAAGTACAGATGGACAAGACAGGCAGCCGTCTTTTTTTCACCCTTCTCTTCCTCTGGTTACAAAACACACGTGCTGTTTTACTGGGATTTACTGATACCCATACGCAAACACCGAGTAGTCCATCCTCGAGCCTATTTTGCCATCACTCAGATTTTAAGAGTACTGGAACGAAACACCATCATTCCAAACATCTATCAGAGGCAACTCAATTAATGAACATATGTTTGCCTACAATGTCAAAATGCTGTACAGATAAACAGCAGGCATAGCTTTGAAATGCCTTTACTCCTTTTGCAGGGAAACCATGCTCTTCTGTTTAACATATAAGAATAGAAAGTTCACCTGCAGCAAAAATTAATATGCTTCCTACCATTGTATTTGAGCACTTTTAATCCACAAATACACTGGAAATACCTGCTACTCTGAAGCCTCTCATATTGAGACTGCCCTTTGCACCCTCAAAACTTGAAACAACTATTCTTAGCTACTCTGACGCTCTGAGAGTTTAATATATGTCACTAGGTAATAGAGAACATTCTCTGGGAAGCCTCAAGAATGGGGCTTTTTCATCCAGAATAAATAATTTCTTCCAGAACAATTGCCATAAATTGGGAGGACTTTTATGGGAGGGGGATAAGTGTTACTTACCAGTTATCCTGTTTACTGCAGTCTTCCTCTTCCTCCAGCCTACAACAGAGTCCTTATACTAAGTGTTACGGCTCCCACCTACCAGGAAGCAAAAGAATTGTCAATCAAGGTCATCAGGGAAGTACCAGCCTGTACTTCTATCTCAGCCACATTTCCATACCATGGATACCTAGACTGCATGTGAAAGTCCAGAAAAACCTCATCACTAACCCATAACGAAGAAGAAAAAGGGAAAGTAATTGCTTGAGGCATTAGGAAGCTAGAGAGAAGCATTGGCTTCTTGGTACCTCTTTCTCCCCTGCCACACATTTCTTAAATAGGAATCTCTGCTGAAAAAAAACTCAGAGAGGAAAGAAAGATTGCTATAAACAGTTACGAGAGGCCAAATGCACACATGAGGCACGCATCCAAACCTGTGCTATCTAAACACTAGGGGAATTGATGAAGCTTAATGGGGTGTAGCAAGCTACACAGGAATAGGACTTACTGCTATTACGGACACTTACTGATTTTGCTATGGCAAGACCATGTGCTATTAGGCAACAAAACTTCAACTGTCTGCAGTATTTAGCTGTACTGGCTACTGTCCTTTGAAGACAAAGGATATGAAAGGACTTATGCTTCTCTACTAATGCAAACTCCAGAGAACGATCGCACAAAGATTACATGCATCACTCCTATATTAAACTATTCTGTCTGTACATGTGTATCAGTAAATTCTTTGATTGCATTGTATACACACAGCTTTTTAAAAAGGGCCTGGACAAGCATGTTATACTTTCCTATTCCTTTTGTTGGAATTTAGGAAAGTATCTGCAAAATTGACCTAATCTTTGTACAGAGGGGGAAAAAATTATCAATTCTCAGAAGTCTTTGAAGAGGAGGAATATAAAATGTATTGACTAGTGCAAAACACTGTTTTTAGGAACTGTGTGAGCTAATTTAAGACAATTTACCTGTCTAAAATGAGGACACATGACAAAGTTGTCATAAGATTTCATGCTTCTAACATGCTTTTTACAAGTATTACAACTGTTTTATCAAAAAAATGTGGCTTTTATTTTAAAGTAAAAGTGACAGGCATCTCAGCTGCCAAACTTATTGGCATTATCACATTTGAAACTCAATCTTCGTGGAACTTAGAGGTATAAAAAGCTACAGACAAGAGGTTGATGTGATGATACATAAGATGATGAGAGAAAACAAGAATGAGAACATCCTTCTGTTTCAAGTTCACCTTTCCCTGATGTTAACTTTCTTTACAAGAAAGTTTCTCTAAATAAAGTTTTTGAAATTCCGTCTTTTTAGGAGCTGAGAATCCAAAATAACCCACTGATTCCACAAATGATATAAAGTTTTCAAGGAAAGTCACATTTTACTATCATTTACATAAAATACTCTAAGTCAAAAGCCTCAAAAAACAGCTTTTTCTATTTTAGCTCTGTCCATATTGCATGTAGTTGTAAGCATCCAGGAGGATGAGGGGAAATGAGGGGTGAAATGAGAAACAACAGTAAATGAGAAAAACTGTCATTATTTGATAAAATAAATTAAACCACAGAAAACATCCTGTGTGTCAAATAAAGACAACACATCAATGAAGTTGTATCTGTTTGAATTATTGACTTGACATACCTATCGAACTCACTTCACTTAAGGTAAGCATGGCTCAGACAACACCCCAAAACTAAGGTGAAAAAGTTGAAGGAATGGAGTCTCTTCTTTACAGACTGCCAAGGATTATTCCTGGAGGGATACTCACAGGGATAGCTCAAAATGTTAGCTTGAGAAGCAGGCCCGTGGGAATCTCATGTGGTTCAACAAGAGCAAGTGCAGGTGCAACCTGAGTTGGGGCAACCCCCAGTATCAACACAGAGTGGGGACGAACAGATGGAGGGCAGCCCTGGGGAGAAGGACTTGGGGGTGCTGGAGGATGAGAGGCTGGACATGACCCAGCCATAAGCACTCACAGCCCAGAAAGCCAAATGTGTCCTGGGCTGCATCAGAGAGTGGCCAGCATGGCCAGGGAGGGGATTCTGCCTCTCTGCTCTGCTCTGCTCTGGTGAGACCCCACCTGCAGTGCTGCATCCAGCTCTGGGGTTCCCAGCACAGGGAGGACATGGACCTGATGGAATGAGTCCAGAAGAGGGCCACAAAGATGATTAGAGGGATGGAACACCTCTCCTATAAGGAAAGGCTGTGAGAATTTGGTTTGTTCAGTCTGGAAAAGAGAAGGCTTTGGGGTGATCTAACTGCAGCCTACCTGAAAGGTGTCTACAAGAAACATGGAGAGGGACAAATTAGAAGGGAATGGAGTGACAGGACAAGGGGGAATGGCTTTAAATTCAGAGTAGGTTTAGCTTAGATATTAGAAAGAAAGTCTTTACAGCGAGAGTGGTGAGGCGTTTGAACAGGTCGCCCAGAGAAGTTGTGCATGTACCACCCCTGGAAGTGTTCAGTGCCAGGTTGGATGGTGGAAGGTGTTGCTGCTCAGAGTAGGGGGATTAGAACTGGATGATCCTTAAGGTCCTTTCCAACCCAAACCATTTGGTGAATCTCTGATTCTGTGAAAAGGTTATAGTTTCATTTCTCCACAAAAATAGAGACAGATGTTTACATTTGGGCCTCTGTACTTTTCAGGCAGTGGTTAAAAACCACTCAATCAAAATTATGGTAACACCTTTACCAGCAAAATACAAGCAAAAAAACCATGGCAAAGGAAAGTTAGGAATTATATTAAATTGGGAATGAAACAAGCATTAAGGTTGTGTAAGAACAGAATGAACACAGAAGCGTACCCAATCTTCTTGCCATTCAAACACACACAACATCCCTATGAAAATGAAGAACCTTTGCATATGGAATTAGCCAGGATAACTGAAGAGGAGCTAAAGAGTCTCAGTTTGAAGTCAGAAGCTGAATACCTCCAAAACTTTAAAGCTTAATAAAACATGTCTCATTACACATGAAGACCAGCAGGTTTAAAAAAAAACCTCCATACCCCAGGGCACTGAAGATTTAACCCACACTGTGGGATCAAAAATCTTGACCCAGTAGGTACTCTACAAAGAAGTGCTCAAAACACCTTCAAACACCTAACCAATGCTTCTAACATTGCTTTAAGTACTACTCCATTCCCCACTCACTCACTGCCCATCAATATAAAATTAATTACAATAACAATTACAATAATTTCTTCACACAGATGCATTGACCTAGAAAAACAATCTTGTAAGTGGGCAATACTGCAGTTCTTCACCCTGACAGACTGCACCTTGCCACTACTCAGTATCCATCTTATCAAATGCTCTCTGAACACATTTGTAAACCATCAGGCTGCCAAAAGCCCTTCAACAGGTATTTAACACTACAATGACTTTCCAGGATGGCAGTATCACTTCTGTTAGATGTCATGTTTCTGTCAAAATCAAAAGCAAAGAGAGCCCTTAAATTCCAAATCCACACCTGACCTTTCTGCCCCAGAGAATTAATACCCTTCACTTTGCTCAGTTGTATTTTCTGTACTTTTCCCTGTCAGTGATTCATCATCCAGTAAGAGGATTTTCCTTAAGAGTGACACTCTTCCACCCGCAGTGACAGGCGTTCTTCTCAACCGCTCTCAAGCAGCTCAAGCATCTTGCAGCCTTCTCAAGACTGTCTTACCCTCATCTAGTTACAGAGGTAGGCTTTTATTTAGTTACTGCCTTCTTCAGCTTCTCCCTTTTCCTCTTCTCAAAACTGCACATAACTTACACACACTCAGTTATCTTCTTCAGTTATGTTGTCAACACCTCTTTTGTTACTTCCATTCCTAGACCTTCCTGTGCACCACACCAGTTACCATCACACCTCAGCCTTTCTTCTTTGATACTCACACAGACCTTAAGCTGTCAACTTTATCATCTATTTAGTTTCTCTCTTCTGTTTTTATATCTAAATCATCCAATTCTTGGTCACACCACTGCCTGTTTTTCTTTAATCAAAGTTGCCATCAACAGGCATCACTGCATTTCTTACTCGACCCCATTGCAATTTTCAGTCCCTTCGCACGTTAACAAAACCGATGTACACACACTGACGCTTGTATGGTATCACTTCACATCCTGAAGATGGGCATTTCAGGACAAAAGCAGTTCATAAGAGAACTTTTATGAAGCAGCATCTGTCTCTCAATATTCAAATAGACGGCCTTAAGTTTTCCCTCCCTTGTATTTTTCTGTCTCATACCTAAAATTAACTTGGAGTGATGGAAGCCCCTTAGAGCCTTAAGTTCCAAAATACTACCTTGAGACAGCATGGCATTTACTTCAGTCCTCACTGGAATTAACAGATGTTTTTATGAATGTTTAATAAAAAAATTGTCACAGAAAGCCTGTTTGCTTCTCAGGGTTCACTATTAACTACATCAGTAATTATAACATGGAAAAGCTTTACCAGGAATGACAGCACCAGAAAAGCAAAATGCTATTGAGAGTTTTCAATAGCTGTGCAGCAGAGGGGACAACTAGCACTTCAGAAAGTATTTTTGCTTTTGTTAATGCAAGCAAAGTTTGTAAGATAAGCCAGCAGAGATTTGCTTAAAATACGGTCTCTCAAGACATTAAGAACCATGTTTGAAAACATGGTTCCCTTTCACTGAAGGGAAATAAGGATTCCAGCCTATACTGATGGAAAGCCATGCAGCTCCCCCCAAAAAAGGAAAGAAAAAATTGAAGTGCACAAAAGTTCTATGTCTCACTGGGATACAGTCGTTAGTGGTCTAAGCATAACTTCCACAAAACTTTTCAGTCAATGACAAACATCTAAGACCTGAAGCTACTCAGAAGTATGCATCTGAAGGTGTCTGGAGTTGACAGAATTAACGAATGAAAAAGTGTACTTGGAACTTTACTGAGGGTAGGGAGGACAAATTCAGAGCAAACAAAACCCACAGCATCTGAAAATGCCTGTGTACATTTTTCCAGGAAATTACCACAATGAAAGTTTCTCTAAAAGAAGTTACAAGTATCTATTTTATTACTGAAGAGCTCTCTTGGGCTTACAAAACAAACAAAAGAAAACAAAACAAAAGTTTAATGTAGAGCAGCAGTAGTGTATAAAGCAAACATAATGAGAATAGAAATTAAGGATGGATAATAACGGCCAAATTTTAAATTTCCACTTCCAGTGATATCAAGAACACAAATACGCTATATAAACCATGTTAATATTACCTTGTCTTAAAACGACAGCACTTATCAGCTTATCGGTGACAAGACATGACAGGGTGCTCACTCTGTCCCAACTGCAAATTCCAGCTAAACCTAGAAATTTGCATTTGCAGTAGAGCTAAGCATGTGGACAAGAGCAGTTACAATTTAATCAGCTGACACTCACCTAGCTATTATCAGATCATGTATCCCCCACATCTTAGAGAGACAAAGTAAATCTGGTTACAGAAGGATTCAAAATGGTTTGAGTTGAACAAACACTCAACATAGTTAGCAAATAAGCAGCAGGACTTAAGTGCAGATCCAAGACACTTTCATACATGCTTCCAGGGATACTTCAGGAAACAATTCCCCCCTCCACCAAAAAAAGTAGTGCTTTAAGTATGTGGATAAGTAGAGCTGCTGCTGAGAAATATTCTTCCTGTGAAAGGAACAGGAGAATGAATATACTGTAAGGAAGAAAGTCAGTCAAGAAAGGTAGCAGGCTAGGGAAAGCAATTTCTTCTATTGTCTGAAAGAAATGGACAACTCTAGAGCCAAGATAAGAGAAGAGATGTATTAAAGACAGAACGAATAACTTAGCATCATTCAACTTGAAAAGCAGACATACATTTTCATCTAACAATACTCCTATTACAGGACTGCTAAAATTAAAAGACCATAGACAATGTTTTTCCAGTTCATTTAGTACACTTACCAGCATTTGCTGTATAGACAATTTCATTGATGAGTCAGTTGTACTTCCTCGCTAAAGTGCTTTGAGGGGAGCTCAAGTGCATCCTCTTCCTCAATCTTTGAAGTGTTTACCTGTACCACCAGCTTTGAAAGTAAAAGGCAACAGGCAGGCAATGCAGAGACAGGAATGAGGCTGAGTACAATAGTATATTACTCCAAAAATATTTCAGTGTTGCTTTTCAAATCTTACAGGGACAGACAGTCCTTTCATTTTTTTAACTGAGACTTTAGATACTATTTAAAAGATACTTTTTAAAATTAACATTTTAGAATTCAGTCAGCAATATATCAGTTTACAAGAATATTAGAACAGATAACCTAAAATCATATACATTATATACACAAATACATAAACCAAACAGGACTCTTTTCAGTGAATAAAATCATTGGTGGGTTATAACAGAAAACAATTAGAAAACTCCCAATATTAAATAAAACAGTATCAATAGTGGGTACTAAGAACTAATGGGAGCACATTGTAATAGGAATGTTATGAATGTGGAATTACAAAAAATAATTATGTCTGTATAAACATGTCAGAGTAAAAGGAATTCCAATAGTGGTGGAAATACTACAGGTGAAGACTACAACTGGCAAAGGTTTTTCCACAAAGTGGGGAAGAAGGGAAGAGGGGAACTACCAAAGTGAGAAAAATTGAGATTTATTTAATATGCACATAAAATATTTTATAGTCCAAAAGTGACTAGAAAAGCTAAAGGCCTCTGTAGTTTGTCACAATTATTAATAAAGTTATTTCCAAAATCCAAAAATAAATCTTAAGGAAGAAATGCTTCACACAAGAATTAAAAAGAACTAGCAAGGAGTCAATATTGAGTACTTCTGTTTATGTTACTCATCTTCACGTTAAAAGTACAAGCATGCTGTGAAAGCACGAGAATGAGATTGTGTCGGAGCTGAAGACTGCAACTAAGGAAATTTCCACCACACTTAAATGTCAGGAAGCTCTCCAAGCACTTGGTATTTGTTATATATCCTGCTGACCTAGGAAAAGTAACCTGCTTCTTATATAACCTGGAACTTTAAGAAAATAAAGAAGTTGACTTTTTTTTTTATTAAATCTAACTGGCACACAGGCAGGCTGCATAATACTAGCGAATCTAAACATGACTATGCAAGAGCAAAACACTGAAAATTAATGCAGTTTAGATTCCATCTCTTCTCTACAGGGAAGAGACTGAAAGTAAAAGATAGTGGTTGTTGCTTCTCCTACCTTGTCCAACTATTGGGCTTTTTTTCATTTTGGGATGTTTCAGGATTTATTTCATTGTTTTGGGGTTTTTTTGGTTAAATATAATTTTCAAAATTTTCATTACTAACATCTAAAAACACACTTAAGATTTTTTTTTCCCTTGACCATGAAAGTATAGAAATGAAAGTATTATAAATAATGATAAAAACTTATCCTGTACTTCCACATTCAACTAACAAGGAGCAATTTTAGCATAATATTGAAGTGGGAACATTTTATAGTTTCTGGGGAATACATAACAGAACAAAGCAGATGTCTTGACTAGAAGAGAAAGGATTTTATTATCAGGAACAGTGAACTTCTCCCTAAAATGTTAATCCTAGAGGTAAATTAAGTGAAATGTAAGAATATAAAGCTCCCTCAACTAGCTGAGAAAAAGTCAACACAAATATTAGCATGTAAAAAGGAAAGTGGCTACAGTTTGAAAACTGTAAGAGCAAAATGAATGAGAAAAGTAGGAAAGAGTCAGTTACCATCAGGATTGTTGACTAAACAAGAGGAAGTTTCCCAGTCAAGCTACCCACAATGTAACATGGATTATAACAACTCATATTTGCTACGTCAGAAGCTTCAGTAGTGAAAACTACAGTGCACCAGTACTATAATTTCCAGTGAACGTTCACTCATGACTCAATACCTGTTTTCCCAGCAAAAAGGATGGAAATATGGCAAGACAAATTCAGTATCCTCTGCAGAGATGCTTCAAATGGATCAGAAACCAAAAATCTCTCATTATTAATGTCTAGAAAGCGAGTCAGGAACAGTTTTCAGCATTTATCCCTCTTCCCCAATTTTTAAATTCTTGTTCCATTACTATTTTCTTAATGCTCTTTCCCCCGTTTAACTGCTATTTCAAGTTCTACAGATTAAGAATCGAAAAACGAAATGCATTCGAATTCCTACGTGGCCAAGACCTGCGGTGGGGGCAGGTGAGTGAGTTGACTCAGACAATGGTCATCTTTCCTTCCACTGCTGCACAATGTTCACTGTGGAACAGGAAGAATTGTAAATATCTCGATATTCTCTCAGACCACAGACAGTGGAAGTCTCAATCATGTCATTATTTTTGGACATTAAGAACCACAATCCACTGATGAACTTCTAGACAAGAGAGAGAAGGCTGTATGACCTGACTATACCTGAGAGATACTTCCTGTTTTCCACAGATAAAACATCTGTACACTTAACATTCCTTTTGCTAAGTCTTAATGGGGCAGTGAAGGCAATAACCACCTACTGCACTTGAAAGAAAGTAATTCTACCATAATCTTCTGCAAAGGAGGTCAGCACCTTCACATACACAAGAAGAGTGTCTCAAAACATTTGGAAGGCATGGCTCTTGCTCAGCTCATTTGTTCTTGCACAGTTCTTTGGATCAGCTGCAGCCCCACTGCTGCAGAGAGAAATGAGCGAGAGCGTCCATCAGTAGCTGCTGCAGATGCTTGGTGCCAGCAATTGCAGCCTGTAATTTGTCTCTCACCCTGTCCAAACAGGACCACATGAGGAAGAGCCACAGAACTGCTCTCGAGCACTCTGTGATTCCCTTGGATCCAGCAGAACTTTGCCAGACCCAAAAAGTCATGCTGAGAAACACGAGAGCTATGCTCCAAGTTACGGTAATTTGGCATGTGCAGCATTAGTGATAAAGCGCTAAATACACAGCACTAACTCTTACAATTGCCTCTTCAAAAACTAACTGAAAGTGATGCTGGGTTTGATGGGGTGGTTTTATTCCAAAGAAAATTCCCTTTTAAGGGACTTACCTTTTCCAGTGCCAACGAATCCACAAGCTCAAGACTGATGGAAGCCAGGGACTGCAGAGCTGATAGACTTAATCCACCTGCTAAAAAGGATCATGCTGGAGCTGGTAAGAACCACTGGCTGCACAGTCCAAATCTAATTCACTTAACACAGTGTGACATCTCTAGAGAACCTTACCGCCTAGCTTCTTGGCCAGGCGGAGTCACAGAAGCTCTCTGAAACCAACAGCCCAGGGTCACTGAGGTCCCTAAGGGGCACAAGACACACCAGAGCAATGCATCACTCCCCAAACACGCTCTCGTAAAGAAGCAGAAAAAGAATATCCCACATCCAGCTACGCTGGAGAATTAAAACATTTGCATCCCAGTTAGCAGTTACATCTACCGTGAAATGAAAAAAGAACTTCGAGGATGAAATTAAATTTCTTCACGCAGAAGTCAGCAGAAAATTCATTTGAACCACAGCCACAATCTGGACATTCAAACCAGCATTGTCAGTCTTCTCTGCATTTTGTTTCAGGAAGACTAAAAGGATCGTCATTTCAGGAAGACTAAAAGGATCGTCATTATCATTTCAGGAATTTCTAAATAAAGCTCACTGCACTCATACAGCCTCAGTACAACCCTGTACATCAGGACAAAACAGTGTTTTAAAGCCAAGTCTCTTTTTGAGAGTGTCACCCAATCTCACGGGCAGATACCACACAGTGAGTGTTTCACATACTCCAAAACGAGGCCTAATAGAACCCAAGGCTGATGCGTTACACAAGGTATTTGCCCTCACGGTTCTTCTCTCTCTAAACAAAAACCCATCAATATCCCATGCAAGACCTCTACCACAAAGGGGAACATCACTTCAGTATGAGTCATTGTCTCATCAACAGGACAGAAATACACCATTATCTCTAACAGTGCTGTTCTTAACGCATACTCCACAGCTATCTTTGGAACTGTAGCATTTTCAGTGTCTCCACATGCCCACCACATTTCCTTTCAGTAACCCCCTTCACCAACACCGAACTCTTCAGCATCTGAGGTTGTCAAAGCTTGCTTAAGAAGTTTCTCTCTACCTCACTGCAATAGCTTCATCAGGAATCACCATCACTTCCAAAGAGTCAACAAAATTGGGATGTTACATCCAGACATCACTGCTCATCTGCTCAGTACAAACTTGCTTTCATCACCAGTTTAGTATGCTAGGTTTATACTGTCTCCAATGACAGTAGCAAGATTCACCAGGCATTATATACAGGTCGTGTGTGTTGGACTCTCAAGCTGCAATGATCCAACCATCAGCTATTTTCAATACATCGCAGGAAAACACAGAGTCAACAAATTTCCTTTCTGAAAGGAAGATTGCTTTCTATGCACAACTTTTAAAGTTCTACTTAAAATTAGAAAAAACAAAACATAAAAATCTAATTTATAACAACCAACCTCAAACTTTCAAGAAATGACATCTTTCCTACTATATGATGTAGGAAAACAATAACTTGAGCATAACTTGGAACTGAAGGCATATTATGTATAAACACCCATAGCTGTTACACCACAAATAAAGCCTGTTGAAGGATCTCCGTGGTATTGGTTTGTAGGTAGAAATTATATAGAGCTGATGACATGAACAGGATACAAAAGAGAAACTACACACATAATTCTGAACACCAAGATGCTTCAGGCATTTCTGTCAGCATAGTGTATTTTAAAAAATATATTTAAATTAAAAACAGATGACTTTTTCGGTATTTGGGGTTGTTATTTCAATTTACCTTTCTATGATAAAGAGACTGAGAGCCAAAGTAACACCTTCCTGAAAACTACTCTATTTTTTTGGCTGAATTTCTTTCCTTCACAGTACTTCCTTCAATGTTCCCATACACATTCCACAAAGACACTTCAAACAAACACCAGTAGTTTTAAAAGGAACAGTAAAGACAAACTAGCTTTAGATATGTGTGCCAATAAAGACCTTTTCAAAAAAGGTCATGCTGCCTGCATCTGACAGTCTAAAATCTCCTCCTTAAAAAAAGCCCAAAAAAAACCCCAAAAAACCCCACCCAAACCCACCTTGTCCAGACTAGAATGAGAGTTACATCTAGCACCACCAAGAGCACAAGTTCACAAACATCCCTCTCACATCCCCAAAGTGGTACTGCAGAACTGGACAGTGGCTGCAATAGCACTTGCATTTCTTATTCAGCTGTTCAGAGCAGATCCACAGAGGATGAAGGAAGGAATGAGGTGTTCGTGAGGTGTGGGCATGCCCAGGAAGATCATCAAAAGCAAGGACTGATTCGATGCAAGGTAGCTGGAGAAGAGATAGTTAGAAGCAGGCACAGAAGATGTACTAAAAAGGTTAAGAAGACTGTGCACAGCTGACTGGAGCACTGAAAGAAAACTGAGGTGCCAAAAAGCCAAACTTCTATTTGAACTTCCTGAGAAGTAAGAGACTTGTACAATTCCTCCAAGACACTACAAAAGGTGATTCTCATTTATATGATTATTCTAGAAGACCAAAATAAAGTTACAAACTGACCAATATTTACCCCAAAAATGGAGTAAGTTGTTATCCCTTCATATTTCTTTATAGGTGATCAGAAACATCTGAATTAAACTGCCCTCATGCAGCACAGCACCAACTGTATACAAAATGCAGAGTAGGTATCACATTCTGTTAAGTGATTTTAATACCTTTTGAAAACCCTAATCAAGTGGCTTTGAAATCTGACACTTCAGTTTTTAAGACTCCAAATCGAAATATCTAGATGATGTCCCTAAAATCCAGCACCAAAAGAAACAGACCCATACTGCTTTAGATTCATCAATCCGTATTTATCAGATTCATTACTAAGCATGCACTCAGAGGTATTCATTAAAAGGGATGGCATACCTAAGAGCAGATCATGAGGGTATGGATGTCTCCTGCCTTGGTAGCACTGTATCCCCTAATGCGAGATGAGGGCTGAATCCCAGTTAATACAACACGTGAACGTACATAATAATTGCAGGATTTACACTGTCCCCAACAACCAAAACTTCATACCTCTCTACTAGTAAAGAGAGGCAGGCAAAGACCCTATTCTTGGACTGTTTTCAGCCACCATCCCCAAGTCAAAACAGCAATAAAACGAAGCTAAAATGATCTCCCACAAAGAATGGATGACAAGCACATTGCAATCAAAGACTAGCACTAAGAGAAGAGGAACCTTATTAAAAAGAATCATTAACGGGTATTCTTCAAGACAGATTTGTTTCCCAACTGGTAACTACTCAGGTGCAAGGGTCTCACCAACCGAAATGAGTCACTCCAAAACACTGAGCTTCCAACACTCAAAAGCCACACCTTCTACCACAGGTTAAACCATTCACCATCTCCATGTTCCTGCCACTGTATCCTTTACAAAGCATTCCTCTTAAATGTCACTTTCTCATCTCCTCATTTCTCATCTATTAACAACAGAATCAAGGGAAAGAGTTGTGCTGACATCTAAGTGCAACTACATGCAAGCAACTGCTTTGAGTAGCAGACTTTTCAGAAGGAAAAAGCAGTCTGAATGAGTAAGGATAAGAGTGTGTTGCAAGCCCTCCATGTTTCCCACAACAGCAGCCAATTAGGACAGCACGTAAGCATCCCTACTGATGTCTATTCTCATTACACGATAGCTGAAAAGTATTTTCAATATACTCAGATGAAGAATCAAGGCACAGAAAGAAATCTACAAAATAGATGCAGGGGTTCTGCCACCTAGTGGCATCTAGAGCCTCAAATTACTGTATCTACCATATTATTACTACCTTTTTTTTTTTTACTGGAAGCATTTGACAGCAGAGAACAGAATAGAGAACATATAGTTTCACTAGCACTGAAATTACTAGGACTGGCTCCCTGCAGCTTCGTTTCAGAACTGCATTCTGTAGGACTCAGGATGATGAGAGTTCCAATTGAAGCTTTTCTAGCTGTTCAAATAGTAATAGTATATTTCCCTTCATCAGTCCTCCAGCTCCCACAGATTCTCTGCTGCCTAATACCGAAGTTGATTTCCTGCTGTATAGTCTCATAGTCAGCTGCCCATATTCAGTACTTGCAGAATGATAATATCTTTGAAGTCCTTATCCATTCGTTGAAATTGCTCAAATCTAATAAATCTCAAAAGTAATCATGAGCAGGAAGTAGGGAAAAGCAGAGACAGAGACAAGCAGCAGAATGATAAAAGCCTCATTTTCTTCACAACACCATCTGAATTGCAATTTGTCAATAAAGAATCTTTGTTGGCCCCAATAGCTTAAGGGATTCCCCTCCCCAGTTCACAGCACGGACACACAGCATGTCGTTTCAAGGCAACAGGGAGAGGGGACACAGAGGAGCATAGAGCCATGAACTCCTTAAGGCAAGAGACAGCAGATACCCCCCTTTTCACCAGGCCATAAACTCAAAAGTCCCCTTTTCCACTTGGGATTCAAAGCCAGAAGCATTTTAATGCCTAAACTAGGTCAGTCTTTGTTTACACAAAACACAGATGAGAAAGGAAGTATCAATTCATTCAACTTAGTCAGGATGGGTCAAACCCACCGGACTACAAGGCACATAGCAGCTTGCTGGTTTTTTAATTTATTTTTAAGAAAATAAACCTTTTCAAAGGCATATTCAGAGAACACATCTCACACAGATGTAGCCAGGTAACAAACAATTCTTTTTTTATTTATGACAGATATGCTTCTTCTGTGGGAAAATTGACAAATTTAAAGTGATGTCATATTCTTACTAGGCTATACCTCACAGATACTTTGGGTTTCAGGTCCCATTTGCCAACTTTTGTAACCCCTGGAACACCATGAGGACTTCTGGTCTGTATCTACTACACATACCTTAGTAAATAGCAGATAGGTTGAGATACTTTAGTTTCAGTCCAGAAAAACAAAAAAAAACCCATACTCCCAAAGAACAACAAAAACCCTCACTAAGCAAAAGAAAAAAAGCCACCAAGCTACAAAACAAAAAGGACAAAAAAACCAAATCCCAAAACATAAACAAAATCACAAACATGATACAGTTGTCTTATCCTTTTGACAAGTTTGCCTTCTCAAGTTTTTCCTCCAACTCCAAAGCAATCCTTGCACTCCCCAGAAAGTTCCTTAACTCTATGTAGCCTATGACAATTTTGCCCTTAAAAGGTGGGGAAGAAGAAGAGGGAGGAGAAAAACAACAAAAAAAAGGAAAGATCTGCCACAGGGGATTCACAGGTGAGCCAATCCTACAGACCTAGCAATGATTCACAGATTTCCACTGGGCTTTTATGAGAAAACAAGATTTCAGTAAGTTTTATTTCTTGCTCCATATCCCACAGATTTGAATTTCAGTTGTGTAAAATATCAAGCAAGTAAGAACTACCATACTGATGGAAAGAAGTGCGAATGTGACTTGATGTGAAACCATGCTTGATCACACAGTGATGGGTTTTGTGGACTGCAGCTGTAAAGACAGACTTTCCCTTGTCAATGAGCTAGTAGCTTTCACAGAGATAATCCCTAGGAGTGAGATGAAAACCAGAGATTATTGGAATAAGTGCATTGGCAAATCAATGCTTCACAAATGCTGGATTGTGAGTAAACTCAAAGTCAGACACAGACACTTCTGTCTGCAGCCTCCTGAACCAAACCACTGGTGGCTTACAGAAAGTGCAGGGCTTTCTTACAATGAGCACTCAAGCTCTGGTCTACATGTAAGAGAGCTACTAGCATTACTGGAATGTTATAGTCTCATTCAAAATAAGTTAGGGGTGCGTTATTGTGAAGTTACGGCTTTATCTCAGTTTTCAAGTTTCACCTAATCTCACTTCATGTTAGTACTGAACACATCTGTTGAAACTCTTCTGCAGCGTAAGGAACCTGCAGAATACAGTAGAGTAAAGCACAGTCCCTTATACAGGACAATCCACACAAGGGATTGTTAATTAGAGGTTAGCCAGAGTCCTTATTTAACCTCATTTCAATAAACAGCTTTCTCAGACAACGGCAAAGGAGAGAGTAAACTGTTTTTAGGCAGTACCAATGTGTACCATGCCTTTATATGATATTAGCTCCTAGTTTGGGAATCTCAGTAACACCCTACAGAGTTTTGAAAAAAGACAAAGCAAACACATGCTTAGAAAACCAGAATCTTGCTAAAGTTAGAATAACTTCATGCAGTAATGAAAAGCTCTAAAATAGCACACTTTACATGTTGAAAATGGCAACATTTTCCTCTTCTCCTCATTTTCTACCACGCCTCAGACTCATTCATTAGGTGTTATGTGAATCATGTTTTGTAAGAGAGTCAAACCTATCAGTGAATCAGTCAGATCACATGTTTCTTTATAAGGGCCCTGCTACCCAGGTACAGCCCTCGAGACAGGATCCGAGTCCCATCCACCCTCGGTTACCTGTGTGTTCTCTCAAATATCCACTGTCCTGAAATACTCAGTTTCTTGCCTAACACACATAAGGTCACACAACAAACAGTATTAGCATGCTGACCCATTAGTGTTTCAACTCTCCAACACTAGGAGGAGATGTCAGGGAAAAAAAGATGGGGTTTTGTTTCTCTTTTCATTCCCTGCTCCTCCCTCCCCCCCTCCACACACACACACACACACACACACACACACACTCACACACACTCACTCTGCACTTTGATCTCGCTTGGCTTATTTGGAGTTTCCAGTTTCTGGTAAAGCTGGGATGAGGAGTCCTGCCTTACTCTGCTCTTCTTACTCATGACTTGGCAGCTGCCAGCATCTTGTTCAGGGACAGATCCAGTTCAAGGAGACTGACAGCATTTAACTCCCAGTAGCTCTCCAGCTCTAGCAGGTGAGTTCCAGGCTCAAGGTGTTTGTCCTTCCAGCCACTATGCCTACATTGCAAGACATTCAAAGCCCCAGCAGAAGGTATCCAGTCATTGCAAGCTGGAAGCTAAGAGCAGTGGCTTGCACCATGGTAAGGCCTAGATGCTCAGAATGATGTCACAGATTGAAGTACACGCTTTAACTCTTCAACTGATATGGCAGCATGAAGTGAAAGACTTCTGAAAAGCAATAGCATCAAGACTGGTATTTTAGTTTTCTGTCACATGTGTTCTATACAGGTAAAGAATACCCACACTGCCCACAAACTATAGCAGCACGGTCATTAGAAAGTTCTGTTTAACAGACTTATTTTACATACTGTTTTCTATCCATCATTGTAGTATGGTATATCAGTCACAGGTTTATTAAACCATTTTGGATGTTTGAAGTGGTTTTCTTCAGAAGCATCCAGATTAGCTTTTTAAAAATAAAGTATTTTTACTAAAGTTGTAAAACCTTGATACTGGTATTCTATCCTGACTTCTAAAAACGAAGAAGAGTTTAGGAACTTGTGTTTAAAACTCCCATAAAGCAATTAATACAAATTACAGAAAGACCCAAAGCAGAAAGATGAAACATGTTGCTTTTGGCATTACTCTGTTCCTTATTTACAAGGAGCCTGACATGACAACTGCGAAGAGAAGACCTCAGACCTACCCATGTAAGTGTGCCAAAAGGGCTGGAAGCGCCAGCCCACATGATGAGAATGTCAAGCATTTCCTCTGCTGCTGTGTGACTGCATCTCCTAACCAGGAGTCAAAAGCAGATTTGAGTTTCCAGTCTGGGGTTTGGGGTTTTTTCACACTTGTTTTAAATCAAAAGAGTGTTTTCTTTGTCCTTCTAAAGTTATATGCTAGTGCCAAAAATGTTCAACATCTAACATTATTAGTGCAGTCATTCATAGAAGCTGCAATTTTGGCATATATATCCAACAAGTCATTTAAATTCTAGCACCTTAAATTATGTAGATTGATTTGTCACTATGACAACAATTTTTACATGTCTCTAAAACATACAAAAGTACCATTTTTTCTGTTCCTTACTGAAGCCAAGAGTTATTGAAAGCTTTACCTCTTCTGGATCGAAAGGCAAAACTTACATAACATCTGATTCTAGACAAGCTATATAAGTTACTTGTTGAATGAAGAAGGAAGTTTTCATGAACTTGAGCAGCTATAAGTTAAAAAATACTTTGAACACAGAACACTTGAGGGAATCTAGAACAACATGGAAGAGAACTTATGCAGGAATTCGGGAATGGGTAGAGCTCTTTCTTATCATCATTAAGGCTAAGAAAGTCTTTGGTTGGATTTTCTTTCGAGAAAATCAATTCAATCTCAAGGTCAGGCTTCACATTTAAAACCAAAGTTTCTCTAAAACCCAATTGGTTCAAAGGATCTTGCTTTGCTTCTAGTCTCCATACAAACATATGTCTTGGACACAGACACTTTGCTGGTAATGCCTCATTCTATTACAAAGAAAAATTAGTCTGATGATGTGGAAGTGGCATAGTGTTTGCTTTATTTAGAAAACAACACCACAACAACTTCAAGGCCTAAATTTGGAGACAAAGTGCTAAAATAGTTGGTCCCATGCTATACAACTGTTCAGAATCACAAAATATTGGTATACCATTCATTTAAAGAGACAACTGTGAAGTTACTGGAAGTGATCAAACAAAAAGAAAAAAACCAGTTGATTTTACAATCAACTGTTTCTTATTATTTATAGAGACATAGCCACTGTACTAAATTTGTCATATTGACCAGTATGTCCTTGATACCACTATCACTAGATACATTTGTTGAACACTCGGTTATCTCTGTCAGCATCAATGCCGCGTATATCCAAACAAGACTTGCCCTGTCAAAACAAGACCTGTGACCCAGCCACAGGAATATAGCTTCCTGCCACTATACAACATTAACCTAATGTTTACACACCATTCAATTTGAGATCTTTGCTCAGGTCCCTTCTGTCACGTGTAGCTAACTTTTGATCCTTAAAATCAACACTGCATCTGGAAGCGTTCTGCTGAAAGTCACCTGCTCCATTTTCACTCTCTTCCTCAACTTGAACAGAAGTAAGGCCGAGCATTCATTTAAACCTGTAACTTGCCACTACAGTTAAAGCGGACATACTCCAAGCACAGCTTACTTGCCAACATGGACAAGAGCTTTTGGGAGGCACAGAATTTATCAAGAGCAAGATCTGACCAGCTGTAAGATACCTGCCCTGTTTTTTCCTGGTCTCACAGAAGCTTCAGGTACAATCAGTTATCCTGTATTCAGTTTCAGGTGAATGCAGGTAAGCATTTGAAACAGAAAAAGGCAAGAAGAATGCTCCTTTGTCTCTGGGAACAACCCTGCTTTGACCATCACATCTGACTGCTGGCTTTGTAGGAGGCATTTGTCACACAGTCCTGTCCCAGGGCCTACAGTTAAGGTGACACTTCTGTCCACAGCAATCTCAAAAACTGCCAGGTTTGAAGGAAACTGAAGTGTCACAAATTGAAGATCCAGTACGCTCTCCACACGCATTACATGCCCAAGGACTTGGATGTAGAAAGGCGGGCATGGCATCTGTACAGCAGCTCATGGGAGCGAGCGCAGCACAGCAAGGCAATAAGCTCAGTTACTACACTGCAAAAACACCACACGTTCACATAAAACGGCAAGGAAAAATAGATAAGATACAACAATACTTCCAATTGTAAACAATTTTTGTGATGCTAACACTTCACAGTTTTTTAACCAGCTGCTCAGTTTCGTGTTCTATATTCAAATCTTCCCTCCTAACAGTTCCTGCAACGCAGCTTTTTCCCTATAAATACAAACTGCATTCTTCATAATCTAATTAAGCCTAAAATTAGGTATCCAGCCACATCAATACAGAAATATGAAAATCAGTTTTCCCTTTTGATATCTTTCTGAAACTTCTACAAGGTTTTCCTCTGGTTAGCCTGAAATCTCATGGCATAGATTTTGTCTGTGTGATAACTTGCCTTAAAAATAGGACATGCTAAAATAGCCAATATAGTAGGAAAAGATCATACTTCCTTGATCGGGGAACAGTTCTCTGAGGAACTAGAGTCAGGAAAAAGTGGCACGTCCTGCAAATGTAACACTGCACTGTCAGGCTGTGAAAGCAACTGCACTGCCAGATGTGCCACTGTCACAGAACCCTCTCATCAATTAATGATGGAGTTCTCCTCCCTTTTTGTTTCGGAAAATTGCTTTGTATATTGCAGTTCATATTAGTATTCCTAATCTGTATTATTTCCATATCAAATGGGTTTTTTCCCTTCTGTCTCTATGTGCTCAGAAAAAAAGCCCAAAAGCTATTCTGCTGGTTTTCTCTGTGTTCATGTGAAATTTTGCCTCCAAATGCACTTACTTGGCTCTCGCAAGCATGTTCAAGGGTAAAATCTGGAACTTTGCCACAACTGCATTCCTTATTGCAAATACATGCCAACCTTCAAAGTTCAGTTATTGGAGCAAAAACATACGTTAATTGTTGTGCAGGGGGAGTGGAAAGTATATCAGATTAAGCACATCTGAAAGTATTTCACCCACTCCTTGCTTGATAAATCAGCGTAAAGCCAGATCTATTCTGTTCTAGTTTTTCAATACAGCCATTAAGACCACACAAGTGAAGTTTTATACAAAATCAAACTTAACAACAACCAAACAAGCATTCAGAATAAAATTACCTTCTCATATTTGTTATTCCAGGACTGGTCTAACAGGTATTGCAACATTTGTCAGCATAAAGTTATTCAGTTACATGTAAAAAATAATGGAATGCAAGGAGTGTGTTGCAATAAGCCAGCTTAATAGATACCAGCAACTTAAAAGGCCTTTTCCTTTCACCTATGAAGGACAGCAGTGAACAGCTTGGAAAGGTGCAAGCCAGGTAACCAAGAAGCAACTCTTAAACCAACAATTTCAATAATTTAGTATCAGCAGCATGTTTTACATGTGGACAGAGTTGCAAGTGAAAGGAGCTCGTTTACCTAAAGCATCGATCATATCTTTCATCAAAAAAGGTACAAATTTTATCCTTCACATTTGTTCTGCATAAAGACCGAGTTTAACTTTGATACGGAAAATGCTTATGGTTTGGATAGAGTAGAACTGATGAAGTTGACTGGTTTCTCCTCTTAGGGCTCAAGTGTACACTGAACCTATGAGACAAAACCACCATCATGGATTGCTATGACTGATGGAACTTATGCTCTCTCTGGAAAACATGTTTGTGTCACATCAGAACCTGGTATTATCAAAGCAAACTCTTTTAAAGTCTCTGCAGACTGAAGTTTTTAGTAAATCAGTTGAAGAGAACCCAACCTGATGTACAGCCCACTTAGTGAAAGACTGGATGCCTCTGACTCCCAACTTTCCCCTCACTTCCCAGAGGGAAGAGGAGACAGCTATTCTAGCAGGCAACTTTTATTAAGAAGTGAGCTATCGTTTTGAAGACCTGATGGTGCCTCTGAAGAGGCAGCTCATAAGAGCACAGAGCCAGGCCTGCTCTAGTAGAGGAGGAGGAGCAGGCTCAAGAACAGCCTTAGGTTCCTGTTCTTTAGAGCTCTGTGGAGGGCCATCTGAACTGGTGCCAGTCAGACACAGAGGGAGAGAAAGCTGAAGACCTCAGAACTGGAATACAGTCACTGAAACTAGATTTTCAGCTAAGTGAGCAGGCACCACATTACAAGTTTTCCAGGCTACTTCCTATCAATGCCCTACAAATTTATCTTGATGAAAAAAAAATTACTTCCTCTCTTAATTCCCTCATCCTTAATCCTCAGTATCTCACAGCAAGTCTGAAGTGGTGACTCTTTTGTGCTGGCTGCAGCTAATTCTTTGCAAATCATGACCGCAAGAATGCGTAGATGCAGCTTATTAAGACTCCTGCCTGTTAACTGTGGCTCAGCAGACAGAAGGCATCTTGTCACTTTCCACCCCCTGGCCATATTTTTCACAGTCCACTCCAGCAGTCCAAGTTCAACCAAGCTGTCATCATTAGCAGGCTCCTGAATAGGAACAAGCTTTCCAAGCTCAAGAACACAGGATTTCCTGAACCATATCAGAACAGGCACTCATCAAAACAATAACCAAAAGCATTTTAAACAACAATAACAAAAAAGAAACCAAACCCAAACACCCCAACACAGGAATCTATTATTGTTATTATTATTATTACTACTAGGCATGCAATAGCTTTTCCAGACAGTTTCTTTCTAGCCCCAAATGTGTGCATTTCCTCACAGAAGGATGGTTCATGACCTCCACACAAACTTTCTCTATGAAAAGTCATCCATGGTCCATGTAGAGAAACAGGCACTTTAAGCCTGGTGATAGAGTTGGGAGACCTCTAAGCATAAATTTACTTTATGCTATATATTCTGTTGAAGTAACAACAACTCTTTAAACATTTCCAGCATGTCTACATGAAAATTAGATAGAAGCTGGCTACCAACTTCTATGACAAAACCAATCCTTTCAAATGTATCGAATCCTACGGTTTTCCAGGAAAACAAGTGCAAGGGGTGGATATGACAACTGCCTTGAGTACCTGTATTACTGAGACTGCACTTTAGCCTCACCATATTTTCTTACCAATAGACATCAGCACCCCTACAGAGGTTACACACAATTGAGTAGAGATTAATCTCTTCTTGTTACAGGCTTTCCCAGTACAGGGTAGAGCAAGACTCAGGCAGACAAAATAAAGAACATGGCTTTAGGCCCTGTCAGTGACATCAAAACAACATGACATTAGAGCCCAGGTGACCTGATTTTGGGAAGGAAGGATAGAAGAAGTTGTTTTAAGTGAACTGGGATACAAACAGAATTAAACAGGTAGGCAAAGAAAGAGATAGAGAGAGGTAAAGTTAGAATGAAATATGAGGAGCCCAGGAAGGCAGGCAGAACCCAAGCCAATCGGAGAAGAAAGATCCTACGTGAAGCTAACAAGAGAAAACTTTAGCTTAGCAGAGTAAGCAAGCCAGAATTGACATCAAGCCCAGAAGGGAAGACCACACACAGGCTGAAAAGCTTAAGTATAAGGCAAACTAGATAAAGAAGGAAGATGACTGGAAAGGCTCTTGAAAGGGAAGGTGCTAGCAGAAAAACACACAAGAAAATGAAGTACATGTAAAAGCCTCAATCCCTCAGCACATTCCCATATGGAAATGGGATTCCAGATTTCAGCTCACTGTTTGTTACCTGTCAGGTTGTATCTATGCAACAGATTCCTTATCTGCAGGCTTTCAGCAAGCTGTGCAGTTTTCTTCAGAAACTCTTATGGTGTATCCATCATCCAGGTATTCAAAAACGTCTTTTTAATCACACTATGTATTTAATTATCCATGTAAAGTGTGGTGAGGAGAGAGAAGTTAGACTACACTCCCTTGGTCCCACTTTCCATGGCAACAGATTCTATTAGAGTATTTAAAGTTTTAAATTACTAGTTTCAAATCTTCCTGCTATTATCTTTAACAGACAAGCCAAAAGAGTGAAGTATACATCAGTACTTTGGATTTCAGGAAAATCTTAATTTGACATATTTAACAGATCTTATGAATCATCCCTTTTTACATGACACTACAGTTTAAGATTTAGCTTGCCTTAAATAAACTGAAAGACTTCTCTGTTTTAACATGCTCACAGAGCCCTGTGGTTTGTGTGCTACCTAAGCCATGTTTCAGGTGGACTTTCCAAGTGGTTGAATTCCATTTTCAGACTATTAAAATTTGAAAACCTGAAATATTCAAGCAGCAAGTACTGGCTCAGACACACCAAAGTGTCTATTCCATTTCACCTAAGAGACTTGGCTTGCTTAGCAAACAGGGACGTGGCAAGCACTAGTGGAAAAAAGTTATTCTTCTTTTCCGTTAGCTTAGGTACAGGATGAAGCATTACTTTGGTTTTAATTACCAAAACAAGAACTAATGCATTTAAAGAAACAACCTCCATTAGCAGTTAGCATTCAATTACCAATGTAATCTCTAGTTGGAGAAAAAGGGAATAAGCATTTACAGTGCAAAATCCAGGAGGCAGATTTAACAGACTATATCTGTAAAATGCAGAAATCAAAATTACATTATGACTCCTGCCTGTCTATTAGGAAATACAAAGGGATTTACCTTCCAACATCCCTCGGTAGTACAGTTTGATAGTCTGAGGATGCAAATGCAAATTTGCATTCTTATGAGCAAAAGCTGGACTGTTTTAACACTCAAGTTGTAACTGCCAGGCTTCTGTTATTTAAAGGTACCGTTGTTGCTTCAACACTTGCATCAGCCATCCTTCCCAACTGTGAAAAATTAAAAAGTCAACAGGCCCTAAACACTTCTACTGGTGCCCCATAGTCTGAGGCTTTGGAAGAACACCCTCCCCACTCCACAAAGAAATAAAACCGAGGGAAAAAACCAGAAAATTACACCTCTGAAAAAATAACTGCACCACAGCTCTTATACCAGACAGTTTACACGTAGAATATTGTTACCTCATGGCTAATTATAAAATGCTGTTATTTTTTAAATGAAAATTTAGCTGAAAAAAGAGATCGCTGAAAGCAAGTGACTCAGAATCAACCTGCTTCAGCTACGCCATTCCACGAGCTAAGTCCATTTCTCCCCAGGATGCAAAGTACAAAAAGACAACCCACAGCAGATTTTCATAGCGAGTTAAGCACGTGATGAATTGCCATGCCAATGGAGTCCTGCTGAAATACTACAGGACTTAGTCACACATTCACAAGTCAAAAAAGAAGTGGTGAGTAAGACTGAAGAACTCATATATGCTATTGCACACTACAACATCAACAACAGACCAAAGGTTCTGCCTCCGCTCTTCCTAGAGTTACAAAAGAAAAGAACCCCACAAAAATCCCAGACCGAGCACTTGGACGCCTTTAGTGAGCAACACCATGACAAACAATCATGAGTATGTTTCTGCAGTTTCTCAAAATATCCCCTTAGTTAAAGTCTGCAGCACGAAACCAATTTTCGTAACACAAAAGGAGTACAACGGATGACATCACATCGCACTTCCTTAAGTCAAAGACATCCTTAAAATACGGTCAGTAGCCTTGTAAATACATTCACTTTCGCAATATGACTTTAAACATTGTTTTAAAGTAGTCTAATTAAGCAGGTCCACACCGCTAATCAACTTCTGCATGTTCCTGAACACTTTGGAGAACAAACAGTAATTACAGCATCATAGAAAGGGTCCAAGATCACTCCTTTGATTGCTGTTCAGAACAATCCAGAAATACACCATGTAAATTTAATTCCAGCTGGATATATTTGAGCCAACTCATTTGCAGTTCAGCCATAAGCACCAAAAAGAAAAAAAAGCAAAACAAATATGGATGAATGCAATAAGCATAAACATATGGGGCCTAATACAAATCTAATCAAAGGACCATAGGAAGTGTAAAATACGAGCATTAAGGTAATGTAACATTAGGTAAACTTAAAGAAAATAGCAAATCATGCATTCATATAATAAAAGATACAAGTATAATCAGTAACTACTCCTTTTTCTATGCCTTTACTACTGAAATCCACTGTGTTAATTCATGATTCAGTCACATCAACACATCTAAAGAGAGATGGGACTCTCTCCACACTACTTTGCAGCTGAACATAAGCAAAGGTAGCTGCCACAAACTACAAACAGAACCATTCAGTCTTAAAATCTCCAAACATCATAGCACACAAAGCATGGGTTTTTTTCCTTCTTAAACGTAAGCATTTGGAACTCCAAGCTTGTGAGGTACTATGTCCCTCTAAAAGATACTCCTGTTTTCTGACGTGTAGAAGACCAGGGGTATCTGAAACTGCACAAGTCATCTTAAAATATATAAACTAAACTCTAGTTTTTCATCAACTGCACAGAAAAAATTACTAACTCTGAATTACTGAAGCCAAGTGCTTACCTTCAATCCTTTTCAAGGCCGACAGACAAGAATCCCGGCTTGGAAACTCAAATGGATTATTACAGGTTCGAATGGTGTCACATTCGCACTTCCCGTTGATTATGTTACAACCTGTTATAAGGTTTTCATTGCACGGTTCAAATCCAAGAAGCTGATCATCATCCCAGTTTTCATCTAAAATAAACAAACAAACTTGCTCACTATTGGATTTCAGCTGCAGTACGTAAATTTCGGCTGCTTTGTAGTTGAGTGCGATTCACTTCAAGTTCAACACAGTGCTAAACAGAAGATAACAGATGAAAAAAATAAGGGATTTATCTAAACAGTGGGATTTGCCAAATACCATGTCTCACAGCTGTTCTATTGCCCATTTTGCTAAAGCAACTGGCATTGTTTACTTCCATCTGTATGAAATACTATGTCATCTCAGGAAAATGCATAGCTGTGGTACAAATGAGTGCTAACGGAATCTAACAGAAATAACTTTTGCAGATAGAAGTAGTTATATTTATAATGGAAGCGAGAACATTGTACAGAATCTGCAGCTGTTACAGAAGTCAAAATTGAGTCAGAAAGAGAGCATTTTAAAAGATGATTAAAAATGCATCACATAGAATTCACTCCACAGAGATAACTTTTTATTACAGAAAAGCTGTAAGATGCCAGGCCTCTGACTCCGTTATATGACCAAAAATGAGTTTTCCAGCAGTCCTGAATTATCACACATATTCTTGGAGAATTGATCAATCACATTGCACTCCTTGCTGTTAAGGGTCTAGGGATAGTGGGGCCAGGATGAGTCTCTGTGCTTAAATAACTCTGTTCCTTTTGAATCAGTCCTGTCAAATGTGCATAACTGGTGTTCCCACTGTACAACTGCCCACCCACCCCCCTTTTAGGAGGCCACTTGCAATATTTTTTTTTTTTTCTCTCCAGAAAGAGATACAAATCCAGTCAATCCAGAATTGCAAAAGATTACCAGTCCTACAATATCTAAGTTTCCTTAGGTCAAGTGCACATACAGCAACATCTCACCAACTCAGAAATTTAATCACGACAGAATCATAGAATGGCCTGGATTTGAAGGGACCTTCAAGACCATGCAGTTCCAAACCCCCTGCCACGGGCAGGGCCACCTTCCAATAGACCAGGTTGCTCAAAGCCCCATCCAGCCCGGCCTCGAACACTTCCAGGGCATCCACAACTTCTCCAGGCAACCTGTTACAGTGCCTCACCACCCTCACAGCAAAGAATTTCTTCTTAACATCAAATCTAAGCCTATCCTCTTCCAGTTTTAAACCATTCCCCCTTGTCCTAACACACGCTTTTTAAGCAAGATTGAAGAAACTAAACTGGGCATTAGGTATTCTTCACTACAGAATGCCAGATGTTTTATAGACAGACAAGCTCAGAAAGTTAAGTGCTATAAAACAGTTGCACAGTCCACTGACTTCTAGTAATGACAATAGGAACAAATATCTATTTTTAATCTTTATACCCTTACATTCAACAGCAGCACTCACACTGGGCATTCTAAGTAGTTCACTCCAATTTTATTTACTATCAACAAGCAAGTTTCCAATATAGATCCTACCAAGAAACACTTCAAAAAAGTTAAAATATCGTCCAGTTATGAAGGGCAGGTTTCTTGCTGTCGTTGGGGTTATCAGAAGCTGTCCTCCAGCATGAGAGGCCACAGCCAAATACAGAACTGTCGTTCAGTAGTCTGATGCTCAATAGAAGCCTAAAAACTAATAGCATAAAACAGTATATACACACACATGCTGAGGTTGGCAAGTAAGTTCTTTCCGCTCATAGAAACAGGCAGAATATCTGCTAACCGCGAGTTTTTCCTGTTTGGGGGAAAATAAAAAAACATCTAGAAAGAGCCATTTACCAATTCAGTACTGTACATGAGCTACAGGAAGTGTCACAGCAGATTCTCACAGGTATTTTTCTCCCTGTACAACCAACTCCTTGCCTAATAGAACTAATGAGTTGGCAAAGTACCCTGCTGACAAAAAGCACTGATAAACAACAAAGTCCGTTTTAGACGTGAAGATGGGAACCTCCATGGGAACCTCATGGCTCTTCTCCATAAAAAAAAAAACAAAGGAAGAGTAGTCACTAACCCCAGGAAGTAATTTTTTCCTATCACCCAATACAGCAACTCTATCAACGAAAGTCAAAGGAAGTGCAGAAGTTCCTGAAGAGAAACTATTAAAATTCTTTCAAAAGAAGATGCCTCTCCAGTAATGCTTGGGACACTCTCATTGTGATGAGGCAATGCATACAGAGGGAAAAAAAAAACAACCTGAGAACTTGGAGAACAATAATACATCCTGTTTTTGAGAAACTGGAATACAGCCTGGACAATTTGTATTTTAGAAGTCACAGCAGTAATCCATGTAACAACAAGAACAAAAGCTACACCTGTGGTCCAAGACTCGCCATTTCAAACCCTGTAACAGCAGGGACCACAGCTTCAATCCAGATCAGTCTAACAGCCTTAAAGAAGCGTTCATGGTGCTCCCTGTTTCTGACACGAGCACTCCTCCCGTACTCCTGGGTGCAGGACAGGAGCCCAGAGGCAGTGCACGCGCTCTCGGCCCTGCGCCTCCCAGGCCAGCGCAGTGCAGTGTGGAAGGACACAGATGGCAATGCTCTGCTGCTTGTCTAGCAAACCAGTTTAGAGCATTTGTGCTGCGTTGCCTTGTGGTACTTCAGCACTAGATCTTCTCAAGGCAGGCAGATCAGCAGGATCTTGTCACATGAGAGCTACCCACCCCACGCAAGGTGGGACCCAGCTGGCGTGGGAAGCAGAGTCATCCCTCACCTGTGGCAGAACACCTCGATGCAGATGCACTGCACACCGTGGCACCCTGATTTCCAGGACAGGTCAGTGGTTGGTACCACATCTGCCAGCTCTTGTAAGTTTCCAGAAAAGGAGGTACAAAGGAAGCACATGGCCCAATAGTAGGTGCACCTAAAGTCTTCACTGCCACAGACCTCAGAAATTAGCTCAGTAGCCATTAAAGTCTTAATGAGAAGAGAAATCCCTCAGTAATGCTTGTGCAGACTATACTTCTAACATGTTGAATCTTCAAACAAGCTATTTTTCATTACTTAGTGTGAATACAAAAAAGTTTCATTCAGGCAGGAAGAAATGCAAATCCAGTTTTAGCCTGCGCATCTTCTAGCAGCCTGCTTTTCACACAAGTTTATTTAGAAACAAGATTTCCATCAATGAAGGAGCAAACATGTAGCAAGAGCTTATTTTAGTTCAGTAAATCAGTGCCAAGTCTACCATGATTTTTCACGCAGACTAAAGACTGACTCCTTTTCCTAGCTGATTTAGTCCTTTTATGAACAGAATTTCAAGGTCCTGTTAAATGAATAATTGTTTACAACTTAGAATAAACTCTCAGAAGTCACGTCAATAGAGGCAGAACAAAATTCTTTGGAATGAAAGGTACAACCACATGAAAGTACTCACACGAGCTAAAGGGATGAATCCAGCATCTCACTTCAATTCAAAGCTTTGGATACTTGATGCAAAGGCCTCTAGAGCTCTCCTTGATGCAGACAGACAGTGGTCCAGTACAGCACGCTCGCTCCTTTAGAGGTCAGCAGTATTTCAGCTGACAATGGAAGGGTATCTTGTGCGAAGCATGTAACCTAGCCTCTATTACTCACAAAGACCATCATGTCCTGGGGACTACTCCAAAAACAAACTTTTACATGCCAGTGATTCGGGACCTGGGACAGTTCACAAACTCTTCCAGGCTGTATGCATTTTCCTGAGTGCTCTACTTGACCTCTACGGCTTCCTTTTCGGAAGACTGTTCTTTCATGCCTAACTCTCAAATCTGGATGATGTGAAGAAAGAAACTGAGATGTAATAATTTGTGAAAGCTTTATTTCTCTGCAAGCAGGGCCAACAAACCCCAAATACAAGAATCTAAGCCTCAAACCTTGGTATGCACATCCTATCCCCTAGCTGACTTCTAGGACACCTAAAAATATAAAAATCAAGTATGCATTTAACATTCTGGGGTTTTTAGAAGCAATCCAGCTGAAAAGAAGCCCAAGTAAACTATTAGTTTTCATCCAAACTAATCTTTGTTTAGCTGTGATTTTCACCACCTCATTATGCTGGCATGATCAGGTAAGGGCAAGAAATCAAAGGGCCACACTTTTTAGCTGTCCTGAGTTGTCACTGGACTCTTATTATACAGTCACTCAAGTACCTTTTGCACACAAGCCTCGAAGCAGTTCAAATGCTCCCAGCAGGCTCATAACTGCAGCTTCAAAGTCATTTCTCTTTCAAATAATTTCTATCTACATGCAAGTTCCCCACTCTTTCCAAGTCATTCAGGCAAGTTCCGGATAATAAAGTTTCAGATAATAAAGCAGTTCTGAATTTACTCAGATCAAAGTTAAGTCTTGGACATAACACCTTTTTAATTCTTCTAACTGTGCTTTCATACCAAAAGGAAGCCACAGGAAGGGAGACTTCACATTAATTCCAAACTTTTTTCCTTTTCTATCATTCGTATAATCACTTGCTTTCTGCAAAGCAAATGCTTCAGCTTGCTAAAAATTCACATACTGCTCTGGGTTGCTGAACTCCCAAGTCCTGTCATAGCATGCATCTAAAGTAGGGAAGAGGATTAAGGCATTAACAAGTTGAACAAGAGGTCCTTAAACAGGTCTAGTCTGGGAAATAGTCTGAGAAATGTGTCCCTGGTAAGCAGCATTCCATCACTTCTTCCATACTAAATCCTACATACCAGCACTCACAACACAGGACCATGCAAGGCACGATGCTCACGATTGAAGCATTCATCTTCTTTGCCTGAAGAGCTGTCTGCATTTTTAGAAAAGCATGATACTGAGAAACTAACTTTGAGCCTTACTTTTAAGGCACACAGTGCCTATAACCTCACTCTTAGTTACATTTATTGTCCCCATTGGCAAAGGATCATCTCAAAACAGGCGCAAGCTAAAAGTACAAGGAAACACCTTTTTCAGAGACTCCTTCTGCACGGCTTAAATTTTTGCTTTCCCTTCCTTCAAGTTCTCCATTCCTTCTGCCTGCCACAGAAACTTCTCTTTTGTGCTCCAACCCTTCTCCTTCTTTCTGGACACTTAATGAATATCAGCTATTGTTTGGAAAACGCTATACTGTTCTCCTTCACAGTTTACAAAGATGTTACAAAGATAATGCATCACCTCAAAACAGCAAGAAACACTGAAATGGTCACTACGGTATCACTGTTGAAGACTAATACACAAGCATTTCGCCCACAATAATCTTATGTTTACCACCCTACCCTTTGAACTATAATTTAACTGGAGTGGATTGAGTCAACTCCCATAGTTTACATTTAACTGCAGCATGTTACTCAGCTACTTCCGCCTTTTTTTAAAGCATCACAGGAAGCTCTCAGGATGTCGAAAAGAGCAAAGACGCTGTAAAATACAGCGATGACCTGAAAGTGAAACTGTCCAAGTCACATCTCACAGACTCTTGCATCCTTTAAAATCTGCATTTGAAGACAAGAGAGAAGCAATCCTTGCTGAGACTGGTACTGCCCTCTGGGAACTTTGGGGGAAACTTTTCAGAAACTCCTCCATGACACCAGACCCAAGGTCTGAGCCCCACCACTCCAGCACACCGGTATACACAACAGCATTTCCACATCAGTGGTATTCATTAAGATGGTATGAGACTCTGAAAGGATTCTGACTTGTGAAAATAAAAAAAGGAAATGCTTCTTGCCAGTACACTCTTTGAACAGGAAAAAAGAATGATGGAAAGGAAATTCATGTTTTGGAGGAGCTGAACAATAGAAATGACTAATCACCACTAAAGAATGTTTGAAACCCAGCCCCAGACCTTGAAAAGCAGCAGAAGGGAAGACTAGCCTTGAAGTGAGTTTGAGCTCATACACTGGCTTCGATCCTTTCCCCTCTTGCAACTTATTCCTTCACTGAAGTCATGAATCAAGGACTAGAGCCGGCAGAAACTTTTATGGTAAGACACACAGCTGAGAGTTTTGTGAGAAAGCATTTTTTTTCCACGTTTTGGAACGGGTCATTTTCCAAGACCAAATCTTCATGTGGAATGTACAGCAGTACAAAAGGGTTTTGCAGCTTCCTGAGAAAATTTCTAGTCAAAGCTAGAAAGCAGAACTGTGCCATAACATTTAGATACCTCAGGAACACATACATGTAATGCTTGCCTCCAACCTGACTGCCTGCTTTATCTTAGCATGTATCTCAGGTGATCAAATCCCCAACACAGTGAGAAAGATTTTAACTGCAGCCGCTCTTCACGTGTCTGAAGACAGTTATTTCACACCAAGGAATGCAGAAAGTATTTAAACAGACCAGCTTTCCAGTGAATTATCAGAAACTCCACAGAAGTCTTGAGGAAGGCAAGGAGATAAATGGAAATGTCAAGTGATGCATGTGATGTGGACAACTACTGCAAGTTTTGAAGTTTTCTTTTCCCCACACTGTTTGGAATATTTTACTTCTCCAGGTACCCCCCTCTCCCCGCCTTTTTTTGGGGGGGGTGCAGGGGGGGAGGGGGACTGGAAGGGAGGGAGGGAGTGGGGAGGAGGGTGTTTTGTCTGTCTTTTGTTTTCATATAACTTTCACTCTTAGGGTTCCCCACAGCAAAAGAAAATGGTACTCCAAAAGCCTTCTTCCCCAAAGATGGTCTGAAATAACAATTCATGGGTTTTGAAGTCTGACCCCTACACATCCACACACCTGAAAAAAGGCTTACACACAAATTATTTTCATCTTGTCCGTAAACAGCTGACTGAAAATACTACACTGTGCCCCAGGATTTAATTGGTCAGAAAAAGCCTCTGCCAGTACTCCCGTGATTAGAACGAGCATGGACAGCGGTGTTTCAGCTGTCATAGCAGATTTTTCCTCTAGCTCTAGAAAACTCTTTACAAAAATAATTGCTAAAGCCTCAAAAAAGGGCCAAAGCTTCATAACCATTTTCCAAAGCAGTCTAAAATTCCAGTTTTCTTTTTTTTTTTTTTTCCCCAAGCTGCACTCTGCACCCACACACTTCAGAAGCCTGCATGTACAGCAGCACGCATCAGCTTCACTGCAAACAAGTAGCTGGCTGGCAGCTTGCTGAAGCTGCTAGGCAGAGGCAAAGCTGACAGGAGTAGGAAAAGTTTTGTCTAAGACAAATTTTGGAACAGGGCCACGAGTAAAGCAACCTATACCAAGAACAGTCCACACTATTGCAAGAAATCTGATATCCTAAATATTTTGCCACTTTCTCCCCCAGTCATTAATGCAGCACCACTGAACACCATAATTACAACATGTTTCAGAGGAATTGCACCCCATCTCTTAGTCATAGAAGACTACAGGAAAAAACTCTAGCCTGGATTTAGAATTACCCTCAAGGCTTCTTTTCTTTTTCTAAAACCTCACTTCGAGATAGACATCAAGTTCAGCATTTCTATTGTGAAAGCAGCACATGTTACATCAGTGCGTATAACACCGCTATCAGTATGACCCCAGCTTTTTATCAACAAGCCATCAGTGAGGGGAAGAAATACCTCCACACACACATCCAGCCTTTCTGAAAAAATCTTGAGGAGAGTACAACACAGCCTGTAGCAAAACACTGAAATTTAATTCATTTCAAGGATAAATGACCCAACAGAATGGGCTGTCTTAGATGCAGAAACATTACACTTGCTAGATTTTTCACCAGTAAAAAAAAAAAAAAAAAAAACAAAACAACAAACCCATCCAAACAAACAAAAAAACCCCAAAAACCAACTGAAGCCTAATGGTAGCTGGCTACATAAGGCTTAACGTTTAGGAAATGAGTAAGAACATGGGAATTGGTGCATGCCTCTGAGCCAGTCAGTGCTTTTTCTCCTGCCCACAACCCTGCGTTCCCCAGTTCATTTTCTTATTCAGTCTTAATAAAGACTTGCACACTCATGACCCACAAGGTGGTATTATCATGATTTGCAGATTCTCAAGTTAAGTACCCAGGATACCCAGTGAAAGCTGCTGGGGACTAAGTATTGCCTCTGGCAAAGGTGTGAACTGCTTCCATTCTTCTCAAAATATTACGAAGGGCTTACTTCCCCAAAACAAGGCCAAACTAGCCTGTTTAGACAAGAGCTCCCTCAGGGACTATTTTTAATCCTTATGCTGATGTGGAATTTAATCTAGATAGCCTCTATGCAAAGTTATCTTCCCATCTTAGTTTATGTCGGTAAGCTTCTCCATGTTGGTAAGTTTCTCCATAGACATAAGCTTTCTGTGTCAGTATCAGTCATTTTCCAAATTCCAGTATTGTCAGACACAACCGATGTCACTCAAAGTCTCAGGCAAAACCCTGAGTTCATGATTTCCAAGTTTACATTCCCTGTGGATTAAATGCATTCTCAAATGAAAGCAGTTTATAAGTCACAAGAGATACTTAATAGGTCACCTCTACAAAGTATTTAATCCATTAAAACAGAGAAACATTTGGTTTTGTCTGCAAGATCCTATAAATTTCACCTATTGAGATGAAAAATCCTTAAGGGGGGCACAAAGTAAGGAAGGGAAGAGGAAAGCATTTTTGAACCATATTAATGGGTTAATTATTGCATAATATGCCTGTCAGTGAAATGACATTTTGGTTGACTAAGTACCAGGCAAGAAGTTAAATTATGCAAGAATCCTTGAATTAGCTAGAGGGTGCTTAAACCAGCAAAGATGCCTAAGGGCAAGTTCGAAGGTAGTACAAAAAAATAAAAAGGAAAAAATCTTTATAAGCACCACGATTTTGGGGAACCTGGTGAAATAATCACTGTGTGGAAAAATTCACATAAGCAGAGGATGCTTATACAGAGTTTTAAAAACTAAAAATAAATAAAAAGAGAATATTCCTCTTAGAGAAGTTAAAAAATTTAGTAATCCGGCCTATCTACAGTGAGATTTCTAGTTTTAAACTAACTGTGCTGATCCGCAACAGCAAAACTATACCGATTCCTGCATCACATCTGTTAGACTTTTCCATTTAATTTTTGCTGAAATACTGGAAGCAAGTCATTTCTAAAATTGAAACACGATGCCCAGAAACAGAGAGGAAACCATTTCCAAGTCAAATAAGCACCTGATCCAATTCAAATTCCATGCCACACTCAGAGTTACATGTTCTTACTGATGTTGAGATCTCAGCATTGATGGAATACAGAGTAGAAATAGCTTATAAATTATCCAGTCTGTGTGTAAGAAGTCAGCATTCTCCTAGTAAGTGGTTTTTGGGGGGGACAGGGAGGAGGAGTAGGGAAAGGGGACTGTTAAATTTGATCAAGACTAGCATATCAGAAGCTGAATATTCACCAAAGAACTACTTCTCATTCCAGTTTCACAACTTGAGTAATTTTTCTGATAATTTTCTTTTTTGACAACATGAATAATTTTTCCACTTGTCTCCCTGATAGTCTGGATTGCTGACAGCCTTTGAACGAAGTACTTTGACTGTCTTTACACCAACAACCATTGGTACACCACTCAATATTGATGAAGTCCCCAACTAGATCATCAGTTCTAACACCTGATGTTACTGAAAGGAGTTCTCTGCACACACATGGACATGAGAACCACTTGGACATTTCCCCAGCCATTCACTACTTAACAAAGAAAAAAAAACCCAATCAAACAAAAAGTTAAGAAATCTGGGCAGCAGCGTTCCAGTCCCAACAGATGTAAACAACTGGGTTACCCACATGCAACTTCCAAATTACTTGAACTTCAGTAACTCGTACTGAAAGCAAAATACTGCCTGATGCTTAGGGGTCTGGAGGGCATCACAGGCAAGAAGCCAAGCATGGTGTAGAGCAGTCTGTCTGGAGACAGAGCACCAAGTTGAGGGCTTTGTGTCCATTGACCCATCAGAGAGCACAGGACTGAAAACAACTGGAAACATGGTTCTCCAGAGGGTACGAGCTACAGAAGTTACAAGCATCAGCAATAATGATAAAAATACTATCAAGTCTATGAGCAAGTTGTTCGTACTTCAGTAAAGCAGAGAAGACCTCCATTAGCACACATGTAAACCAATGCCTGAACAAAACAAAAAAACAAGCTTAGCTTTCCTCTTCCAAATTTTGAGGGGAAAAAAAAAAAAAAAAAAAAAAAAGCTAGGCTTTCAAGGTTTAAATTCTTCCCATCAGCTCCAGTTACATACCATACACCGTGCCCTTGCATATTTCTCAGGGAGGAAAACTAGGCAGATTTACAGGTGGGACAAGGGACAATGACACACCCAAGCTCTCCCAGCTTGCCCCAACAAGGAGTCACACAGACTTTAATGCTCCAAACTCCCAAAAAGATGCAATTCAGTAAATGAGACCTGGACTAGCCACAGTAAGGAAAGCTTCTGTGGAGAGTAACATCCTAGGAGAGTAACACACATACTTCCCAATACTTGCCTAAAGTCTGCTACAACAACCTTCTCCTGGTCCCAAAGGAACTCCAGTTCAGAAGTTATGCACTAGGCAGACAAGCCTCAAGTACTCAAGGCAAGCCTTAAATTACCTACAGTAAGCAAAAAGAATACAGCAATAACTGTATCACCCCCACACCAAAAAAAACCCCAACAAACAACTAAAGCAAAAAACACACTCAAACCCCACTAAAACCAAACCAACACCAAACAAAGCAATAGATATTATTGGTAAGCTAGTGGCACAGTGATGTCTTCTTTCAATGTCTACCTAGAAGCTATTTCATATGGAAGTATATTCTAAGAGAAACTAAAATCACCATAAGACTAGCAGTTCTGTTAACTATGCATTTCACATATATCACAAAAACTCATGTTTCTGTTACACAGTTAAAAATAATTTCAGGTCATTTTCTCTGTTCTATTATTTGCTATTGTCATGACTTTGAAGAGTTTAGCAAAGCAATCTAGGCCTCTTCATCTAACAGCACCAGAAATCAGGGAAGCATGGAAACAGACAAGAGAGTCATCTCAAGAAGTGCCTTCACAGAGTAACCTAACTTCTTTGGCAGAGCTTTTTCAAGGCTTTCTGATCCCCCAGAAAGCCAGAGCTCTGTCCAGTTGCACTGCTGCAGTAGCCAAGGCTAAGGTGTTTCTGGAGAATTCAGTCTAATTCAGTGGTGGCTCTAGGACTACCTTCAAAGGCAGAGAGCAAGGCAGTTCCTGCTTTGCATTAAACATTTCTCAACCCTAAGAGTCTTTGGAAGGGGCTGTAGGGTCTCAACACCTCATCGAACCAATCCAGCAAATCCCCGTAAAGGATGTTGTAAAGTCAACAGAGGCTGAAGGTGTGCAAAGTTTCCCAAGAATGCCCTTCAGGAAGTGTAGTCACCAGCACCAGGACCTCAGAATTATTATTTACTAAGAATACAACTGCATTCAGGAAAGGCATTTACCCACTTCAGAATGGACACAAATGGAGCCTTGGAACTGCTTAGAAATGTGAATAGTTAAGGTGGTGAGATGAATGAGAACTTCCTTCAGGTTTTAGAATAATAAAGGAAAAAACCCTTCAGGATCAGCAAGAGATTTCATTAATAAATAGTGCTTTAACAAAGAACACTCTATTTGTAATTTCAGAAACAGAAGCTACCAGTAACAGATGCCAGGGAGACCTCCCTGTCAGGTGTTACGGAATTCATTTATGTCAAGTGCATTAAATGCTAAAACCAAGTTAGCAGACAAGTATTTCTACCTGTTGCTACTCCAGCTCTCAAAGCCTTCTGTAGCCTAGCATGTGCTGATAGTCTGAAATAAGGCAGGGATGAAGCTTCAAAAATGATACAAAAAGCCATGCTTATAACTGTAGCCAGTAGGGGTCATTTCAGTGTAAAAAATTGCAATGAAAGAAAAGGCTAGAGACAGGAAGGAGAGTAAAAACGTGAATTTCTACTCACACAGTTCTGCGAGACACCTCCATTTCCTCCTCCCTGGACCGGGGAAGGAAAGGGTTTGCACTCCCAGTGTGCGAGACAACAAAAAAAGCGCAGCCTTTATTCTGTTAATGGATAAAGGCACGGCTTCATTCCACTCACATCAGGCATCACCAGCCTAGCCTGTTGCATGTGTGCCTGTAAACTGCACAACTGTTTAGGTCATCACAATCAAAAAAACAGAGCTATTCAACCTGATACTAGTGATCAGAGGCAGTACAATCGGTACCCTTTTATCCTTGCTGCCACCTCACGTGCAAAACATGCACCATGAAGAACAACATATTACTTCTGTTTCTTAGAACGAGGCAGTTTCCTGACAATTCACTAATAGGTATTCCAGGACTATTTATTAGGCTGACAGTTCAGCTCGGTTGCTTTTTATTTATGAGAATGAAAATTAAATAGATAACTTACCTATTTAATTTTCTTATTTTAACTTATCTCCCGTAGTTATAGTTAATAGATCGTTATCTCCCTCCCCTAGGACTATTCCTATAGGGACAGCTGGAACTAGTTTCTAACCACAACACTAATTGAAACACAATCTTGCCAACAAATGCTTCATACTATTTTCAACAGTAGATGGGACGTGTTAAGAGTTGAACTACAGCAACGTACAGATTGCATCACTTCAAAGGAATGAAATACTCCTAAACTGCCAGAGATGTCCATACTGTGATACAGTAGGGGAACTGGAACATTAAGGCCTTTAATGACTGTAGGCTTTTAGTTCCTTTAGCCATCGAGAAGGGGGAAAGCTATTTTAGCCCAGCTTTTACTTGAAAACACACGACAGGAGAAACTCCTGCAAAACCAGGTAAGTTTTCAAAGTACCTTTGCTCGTACTTTCCTATTTCCAAAAACTTTCCCAATACATATTAAAAATAAGAGGCTACAGCAATGTATATATTCAGCAACGTTGTCTCAACCAAGGTCTTCAAAATAGTTTTAGGGCCATTTTAAAATGTTTAACAATCCATCTTTTTATCTGGAGCTCGTCCCACCCAAGCATCAGCTCCCGAGGCTGATGACATTGGTTGTAGCACAGGCGGGACACACTGCCCGCCTCTGCTGTGGTCTGCAATTTATTTGTTATGAAGGCAAATGGCGTTTTAAACTAATAATGAGCGCCAGGACAAAGGTCAGCTGCCCACTAAAAATGACCGGGTTTAGCTTTCTTAAAATAGTGCATCATTTTAAATGCAAGTTTTTTGGACAGATGCTGCCTCACCAGCTCTCTGGACTTTCTACTGCCCTCTACCCGCCGAGAGGAGACCGCCTCCGTCTCCTTTTCCAGAATTGTCGAAGCGCCCGCTCCGAGTCACATATACATTTATACATATCCCAAACTACTGCTTATTTGTAATCTCTTTACAGCGCCATGTTTTCCCCTCGACTTGGGGGAAAAGGCAATTGGAGGTACAAGAGAAAGACAGACCAAAAATCTGCCTCTGGCCTTTCACTAACTTATAACATATATAAAAAATAAAATCTTAGGAACTCTGATAGATAAAAAACTGAAGGGGGGGGGAGGTGAACTCCTTTTGCACTTCATATCAATTCATCACCTCACAGGCAGACGGCAGGAAGATGAAGTGACTTTGAGAGTAGTTCTGCCGTGGGTATTTCCCCCACTCCCTTGATGCTCCAGCAGGGAAAAAGACACCCCTTATCATTCTATGCCGAGCAGTTCAGGCAGAGGGATATTAAGTGACAGGAACAGGAAAGAAAACTTTATAACAGATGATCAGTCTTTGTTGTTTCCTTACACCGGAGGGAATCCGGAACAGGCATCGTGTGTGCACGACTGACCTCCGCCGATCTCCATCTGCCAAACCCTTCCCGAGTCCTTTATCAAGGAATTTTAGTTGGGCATCAGTAGCTGACATAAGCTATTAGCAAACCAGTGACACGCTATGGAGAAGGGAGAACTGGTAGAATTTTAAAGTTTAGGGGAAAAAAATTAAGGGCCAAACTTCGAAGCAGGAGTTTGTGGGGTTTTTTAAGCAGGGAAGGTTAGAAGACACGCTCGCAGATGGGACAGGCGAGCGGGCTGGAAGGGAAGGAGGGCGCACCGGCGCCTAAGACATTTAGGTGCGCCCTCCTTCCTTTCCCGCCGCCCATCGGGTACCCCCACCCCGGGGGATGGATGGAGGGATGGGTGGTGTCCCGCCGCCTCTCACCTTCGCAGACGCCCACTTCGTACTCGGTGATGGAGTCTCCGTTTAGCGGCGGTCGGATGACACAGCGCAAGCCCCGGTCGCAAGCTCCGTGCAGCCCATAGACTCCCCCGCAGCTCTCGTTCCGCTGCCGAGCGCACATGAAACAGCAACCGCAGATCCCCAGCACGATGCTACCGGGGCAGCTCTTCGGTTCCTCACATTTGGATTCGTCGCAGGGTAAGCAGACGAGAGCACGCGTCCCCGACTCGCCCAGCAGCAGGGCCAGCAGGAACAGCCACCCCGCGGCCGCCAGGTGCCAGCCG